>CM029020.1:102418579-102795333 GCA_016801055.1 Panax notoginseng
TTTCTGCTCGGAGATTTATTTGTTAGGAGAAGTTTTTGATTGCGTGAAATCTTAAGACGTGATGGAATATTCAATAATATTTCAGTTATGGCAAAAATGAAGTTTTCGCCTGCGGACTCAAAACCTAAGGGTTAGGGAAAGTGAGTTCCGAGAATGTTATAAGTATGTATAATAACTAGGGTTATTATGCGTGAGAAATACGAGTATGATACGAGTTATTATACGAGTATATTACGAAGATTAGTACGACGTATAATACGAATATCGTACGAATAATATACGAAGAGAATACGAGCATACGAGAATGGAATGCGTAGAATACGATTAGTCTTAATGAACTTTATGTTCATAGACTTTTGTGGAATCCAATTGGACTTGGATTATGTCAAGCCCAATGATTTGTGAAGTTAGGCCCAAGTTAGGCCCAATAAGAATTAGGGTTAAGGCCCAAACCAAGAAAAGAAACTGCGGATCGAACCGATGGGTAAACGGATGGGTAAAACCCATGGAGCAACCCATGGGGATGACCCATGGGCATAAGGGGTGGCCACTTGGCCACCAAGTAAGGGTGGTGGCCAAGTAAACTTGGTTGCCAAGAGTGGAATAGTAAGGAGGTTAGGGGCGAAATGACCATTTTGCCCTTAACTTTGGTTTTCTATAAATAGAAACCTAGAATTTCATTTTCTAGGATTTTTGAAAATCCTACCTTGAGAGAGATAGAGAGAGCTCGGTTGGGAGAGAAGAGGAAGAGCATGATCATGAACGCTCGGATCAAAAGTGATCGTGAAATAGAAAAGCTAGCAAATCGTCGGCTTTGTCTAACGGAAGAGAAATAAAGAAGAACGGTAATCCGAACCCTAGTTTCTTCTACTATTTTTTTTAAGTTTAATATGTTTAAAACATAACTTAATGAGAATAAGGAGTAAAAGATGTTAGTAATGATTTCATATGGTTGAAATCATGAGAAAATAAGAAATGAGAAATAAGAAATTTAGTTTATAAATTTCTTAAGCAAGTATAAGATTCGTGAGGATTTTGAGCGATCCGAATGAATATTATGAACGAGTAGGTGAATTAAGTAAGGAATGATGTTATATAACATCAAATTCCAATAAAAAGTGAAATCGTAATCCAAAATATCGATTAAAAACGAAGAACGTGAAGAACACGAAGAACGTTGTTGATGGACAAATTTAAAACCATCGTAGAGTAAATGTTGTTGATGGACAAATTTAAAACCATCGTGTATAAGTTAGTTGCTTCTTGCTTAGTTAGAAGCGTTAGAAACGTTCATGAAGAACGGATTTAAATTGAGCTATAACGAAGTTATGGCGAAATTTTCATAAAAGACGAACGAGAATTAGAAAGTTAGTAAATGAACTCGAATGTGTAGGTTTTCATAAGAATGTAATAGAACGTATAAAACGTGAGTCGTGGACTCAAGAACGAACGAATTCCGAGTTCGGATGACCGAATTACGGACGAACGAACGAAGAACGTTAAAAGCGTAAAATGAACGAAGGGTTAAGATTAAGCCAATTGAATGGCATGTTAATGGATTCAGAATGAATTTCTGTCTGAGGCATATTAAAGTACGTAAGATAAGGAAGAGAATGGTTTTGGAATGACCTCGTTCCGAGTTATAACGAAGAAATTATGAGATCATAAAGTAAGCATCTCAAACTTGACTTAACACTTAAAAAAAAATTCTAGGTTTTTGTCTTGGCGCCGCAGCGCGAGAAGGGGCGCCGCAGCGCGAGCTCGGCCATACACTTCTGGAGAGTGGCGCCGCAGCGTGAGAGGAAAGGCAAGGCACGGCGTCGCAGCGCCGGTGCATGTCAATACCCAGAAATGAGATTTTAACTGCTCAATTTCTCGGGGGATGTGCAAGAAAGAAGTATGAACATATAGTTCACGTAATGTAACACTTAGTCAAGTGTTTTAAACCTTTAGCAAAGGTTGAACGAAAAGATTAAACGAGAATAGAAGACAAAGAATGTAGATGCGGGTTACGGAACCGATGTCCGGGGACCGTAGTCGCGATAAACGAACGAGAGGGATTTCTATGGTTGTGATTCCTTAGACGTTGGTTGACGATGTTAATGTATAACATTTTGATGTTATGACATGGCATTGAGAGATGAATGTAAAGCGTATAGACGCTATGAACGCAACGTAGTTGCGAAGAACGATCGGTCTTAGCATACAACGAACAGTATGGCTTTGACATTAAGAAAGAATAATGAACAGGGGGTTCATGGGATGGATAACGATCGAAAGCAAGTAAAACCTTAAGTAAAGGTTGAATGAGAGATTAAGACGTGAGTAACGTGAACGTTGAATACGTAAACGATCCTCGTGAATCGTATTCGCGTTTGACGAACGTGCTAAGTATACCCTAGTTGTATGACTCAGACGTTGACGAAGATAGTAAGTAAGATACGAATGGTATCAAGAGAGCCGTAACGAACGGTAATAAGATTACTGAAAGCCGAATATAAGTCGGATGAAATGATAGAATGAGAAGTAAGCGCTGAACACTTTAATCAGCGTAAGGGTTAAGTGTAAGCGAGTATTAAACGGGCAGAACCTACACCCTGTGTATGGTTTAACCGTAATGTAATGAAGAATGTTGATAAACCGTGAACGGTGAAGGAACTAAATTAAAGACAATAACGTATAACGTTAAGAAGCCGAGTTAATAAGTATAACTTGGACAATGTTCCGAGTTGAGGGAACCGGACGTTGTAAGATATGAATAAGTTCATATGAAATGTTTAACACTATGGTCTCATAGTATTGACAATGAATGATTGTTCCGAGTATACAAAAGATTGTATGACTTAGATAATAAAGAATGATTCCTGAGGTATGGCATTTAGTTGCCAGAAAGCCATAAGGAATAAGAAGTTGACTTAACGAACATTATAGTTTAATGGTTCGGATAAGTTAAGGTAAGTTAGGTTGTAGTACAATCGTAACCTTTGATGGTTGACATATGGGAGCTGGGCTAAACAATTCCTTCAGAGAGCGAAGGTATATACAAAACTGGCAACCGATCTAACTCACTGTGTGGGCAGTGTAGATGAGACGGGAACTTGTTTGTTGGTTGTTTGTGGGAAACCACTCAGAGTACCATATGGACTACTAGCAGAGAAGCGATGTGTACTGAGTCCTAAGAGAAGTATAAAAAGAAGATAAGAATGTAAATAATCAAAGATGATGAACGTGTTGAGTAAGACATCTCAGTATGTCATAAAGCCGTAATCGGGTAATGAAAGTTAGTCGCGTAAGCTTAAATTACAAGAACGTGAACCTTAAGAAGTAAAGTTAAGTAAACCAATGCGTAAGTCAAGTATATGACTAATTGGTATACGTGTTATTTCCTTATGTGTTATGTAGGGATTTGAAATGAGCAGTTCAGCGTAAGCTGTAGCTGTGCGTAAGGCAAGTTTCCTAACTTCATTCATATTTTTAAATGAATGCTAGTTTCTAAAACTTCTCAGATGTTGAACTTGAGAAGTTCTATCTATGTACGAATGTGTGATATTTGTACAAGGTGGTAGAACGTATGAGGCCATGTGCCACAATTTAAACACTTCGGTGTTTCTGTGAGATGAACTGTTCTATGTTTGAACTGTTCAATAAAAGAATGTTAGGTTTATACATGAACCATTATTGTTAAGTCTGTGCTATTGATTCTAGCCAGACCGATTGTGCATGAAAAAAAGTAGAGAATGAAAGTATTTCAAAGTGCATGTGACTAATATTTTAAAATGATAGGAATCAAGACTATTCCTATTATTCAAGCTGCTTCGTAACCTTTGTTCGGTTATTGAAGTTCTGAAAAATGTTTAAACTCTTGAAGGTGTTTTGTTCAACTGTATGACTTGCTGGGCAATTGAATGCTCACACTTGCTTTAAATAAAAACATTTTCAGCGAACGATGTTAGAAAGAACTTAAGGATCCCGTAAAGATCAAGCTGAGCGGTATTCAGACGAAGTGCCATTCATTATATGAATGTGCGTGAAGAGCAAGTGAAGACTTGTAATATAGAATGATAGAATTAAACTATAGACTAGTTTAATGAACAGTTATGAATCCTTTGTGACGGATGAAAGTCACTCGTGTAAAATGTAAAGAATAATGTAATTATCCTTATTTGTAATGAAAGAGGTTTTGTGGTTATAGAACATGGGATTTTAGAATATATGTTATTATATTTTAGTATATAATGATGTATGTTTAGAAGAAAATGGGATAGTGACGTACGGAATCCGGATGTGAAAATAGACCGGATTTCGGGGCGTTACAGCGTAGCCTTGTGTGGGCTCCATAACGGAAAGCGATTGGATGAAGAAAACGACAAGTATGAGTTTTTATAAATAACGGCGTAGTTGTTATCGTTAACACTGTTGGAATACTCGGTGGTTAAAATACAGTAATACACGGTGTTGCATAGTAGCACACGATATTGCACTAATTATTGATTCTTACGTAAGAAGTTACAACTCAATAATTGTTACAGTAATTATTGTTCAATATTTTATTTTATTGAATCAATAATTGCTACGTTGATATTTTATATTGTTGATTCAATAATTGTCGTTGCACAACATTTCAAATTATCAAATCAATTATTTATATTATTTGAATAATATTATTGGATAGCATTATTGGCAATGTCTAAAAAAGTTCTGTCTAGGAGAGGTTATTTAATTGTGCGCCGGTAAGGAGAAATCTTTACCGGAAGGCCCCCTCTTTCCTGGGAACGACTTAGTTATCAGTATTGTGATTCTGTAATATTATTTGTAAATAATTAATTAATGATAAAAATATTTATTTTATATGGATATAAATGGAGGAAGTTTTAGAAAAGTGATAATTGTTGAAACTGATATTTTATCTTTTCTGATAAAATAATTCATTCAAATATATTATTATATTATATTATAAATGTATAATGCGATAATATAATAATATAATAACGGTAATATTATTACAGTGAATGTGTGATATATGAGTAAATGAGGAGGAAGAGTATTTTTATTACAATAAATGCTAAACAAATGTTAAACATGTTGATGGGCTCCATTTTTAATTGAAATTTGATTACAGCCTGCAAAATCGTCCGTATGTGAATTTCGGTCAATTTCTGTTTAGAATTTGGAAAAACTTAAAGCTACAAAGTTGTAGAGAATTGAATTTTCTATGGAATGGAAATAAGATTCGAATTTTTTTTAAAAAAAGGCTATTTATTATGAATTATTGAAGTTCCGGAATATTGGGTCTGAATTGATTTTGTTACAAAAAATTTTAAAACATGTTTTGTGTGTTGGTGGGCCCTACTTGTTGTTGCAAAATGCTGAATTCAGATTTCTAAGGTGGGGCGTAGGAAAAAATTTAATAAATATTATTATTTTAGTAAATTTTCTGTTTTGAGGTTCTAAGTATTTTCCTATAAATAGGGTGCTTAGGTTAGAATTGAAAATCACACCAGAATCTGAAGTTTTCTCTCTCTATATTATCGAGCGTATTTTTGTGAGTATTTTGATACATTGAGTGTCATTATACGTGCAAATTTCCTTCAGCGTTATATCTGATATTCCAGCCAGAAGTACTATTCTTTTGAGGTAAGGGATGTTATTTTTTTCGTAAATGATAATATTTCTTTCAATATCATTATACCGGAATATTGGTATTAATTTTATTATAAAATTCTTATCTTTTCATATTGGGGTTACTATTCACGAGTAACTATTCACGAGTTACTATTCATGAGTTACTATTCACAAGTACTATTCACAAAGTATGATGACTTTTTTTATGGAATTTCTACCTTTTAGTGTCGGGATTACTATTCATATATACGGAAATATTCACGTATACGGCACTATTCACGAATACGGCACTATTCATAGAAAAATTAAATTTTCTTTTCTGTGTCCAAGATTGTCTGTTATGGTTCCTATCTTTAATTGGATCTATGTTTTGATCTTCATTTTTTATTTCTACTTCACAATTGATTATTATGTAGTACTTTTGAATTTGGATAAGTATGAATCCCTAATCTTTGTCTTTTTATCTCACTGAATTCATTTTCTTTAAAATATTTTTATTATCATCAGTCCTAAATGGTGATATAACTGAATATGTGACAACCCCAAAATAGGTTCATACCATCCAACCTATTCTGAGTCGCCAAATACATAGTAGAGAAAACAACTATAACTTTATTACAACAATTATCGTATAAAATACAACAACACATACGCTGTGAGTTTGGATATAAATATATACCAAATGTGATACTGGACACCATCATGTGTCAGCACCTCACAAAGGTACCTTACGTAAAGGTATAGTCAAAAATTGTTTTAGAAATTAAAATCTTTGGGAAGTGCTCAAGGAAACCTTCGTACATGGGAGGCCATGCGTCTAGGTTATGATAGATATCATATGGCCACAGAATTATCCTTGGTTGATCCAATATACCCCAAAGAAAAATGAGAAGATTACTATCATATTCTTCCCAATGGTGAGTCTTCTCTTGACTTATCATTATCTCCACTGTCTCTAATTGAGAATTATACTTCAAACAAATACCAAGATTATATAGGTAGTCCTTGTAAATATACTCAACAAGTGGATGAGCACAAGCCTGTCTTATGATGACACGAGGTTGTATGTCATTAGACATCTTGTATGATAGTGGTAAAACACCCTTCCAACATTGGGTTCGCTTCACCCCTAGATGATTCACCAAATATAACTACTAAATGATGACCACCGTTCTATTCCCCTGTTACCCCCGCTCGACCCAGCTACATTCTTATTACCTGAAAGGAATTGTGAAAGGGTGAGCACAACTAGCCCAGTAAAGAATATCATGACTAAAGATAAATAAATTATCAATAGCCTTCAACAGAATTAAATCAGAGATTTAGAACATATGGTAGATGATAAAAATTTTCAACCATAGTTGCAGCAGAACGAGCAATCCATTAGAAGAGTCAAATAGATTATAAAGTTTATTTATCTTCTTCATGTTAAAAATCCACCAACAATATTTTATTCCTATAACATCAATCAATAATTCTGGTCCACAATCATATGAATAACTCATAATCATAATTGTAGTTCTAAATTCCTCTTCTCATCCAGGACGAAGATAATTTTCATCACCTATCTTTACCTGAAACATTAATGATCATGGTACACCAAATCACATTTCCTGTTCATAATCATACTAATAACTTCATCTTTGCACTATTGCCAAATGTATTCATTTGTATCACCAGTTGGTCATGTTCATCTCAACACCTGTTCATCTTTGCACTACTGGCCAAAGATATTCATCAACATTTTATCTTTGCACTACAGGCCAAAGATATTCATCAACAATTCATCTTTGCACTACAGGTCAAAGATATTCAACAACAGGTTATCTTTGCACTACAGGCCAAAGATATTCATCAATAATTTATTTTTGCACTACAGGCCAAAGATATTCCTCAACAGTTTATATTTGCACCACAGGCCAAATATATTCATATCTCAAAGAAATATATAATCATTTCAGAATTTATATAAACAATAATTATAACCATGTTAATCAATTCACCTTTGCACTTAAGCTAAAGATATTCAATTATAAATTTAATGGTCATGATCATACCGGTCACAATTCAACTTTTCCACTACTGGCCAAAGAGAACCCTAGTCATGATCATACCAATAATCTACCCATCTTTACACTCAAGTGAAAGAGAATATCATCATTAGGGTTATAAAAATGTTATATACGATAATAAAAATAATATGATCAACATATAGTTTTAATCTCAAGAGTAATATTCATAAATCAACTATAATTTGGTTAGAAAAAGAAACCAATTTTGTCGTGAATAGTAACTCGTGAATAGTAACTCGTGAATAGTAACTCGTGAATAGTAATCCCGACTCAAAAAAATAGAAATTCTACAATAAAATTCATACCAATATTTCGGTATAATGATATTGAAAGAATAACATTTCTTAAACTTATAAACAATTTATTTTAATTGTTTACACTTTATTAAATAATACATTTAATCATCATAAAATGCCAAACTCTTAAGATTTCATCACCAATAACCAAAACCCTCATCAAAAATCTGCATATAACTCATATATGATATTCAAGCCATAAAATCATATTTTCCAATTTTCTTACATCACATAACATATTTAATTCATTTACTTATAATTAGACTATTTTCATGAAAAATACCAAATCAGTTCTAAAAATATTTCTTTTCTGGGATTTAGCAGAATATAGTCTCATATTTAACAAATATTTTTCTCAGAATTTTTAAAACTCATTTACTATTTTTCATATGGCCAAAACCGCCGAATATTTAGACATTTATCATAAATTGTACTTTTATCCAAAAATTCCGAAATTCACAGAGTACACTGATATTATATAGATATACCCCCAATAAAAATTTTATCAATTTTGGAGTTAACCACAAGGAATTATAAGCGGTTACTTTTAAAATAGTCTTTTCCCGTAAAATTCATAACTCTTAATATATAAATCCAAAAATCACCATTTTTCGACACAATCAATAAAACTAATCAAAATATCATTTCAAATTTTTTCAGAATTTTCTGAAGGTCAAAAGAATTACGAACTGAAAAACATAATAATCCTTAAAATCCTTTACTATCCCTTACCTCAAAAGAGCAGCACTTCTGACTGAATATCGGATATGACGCTGAAAGAAACTTGCACTGATAAATAGTAACTCACCAAGTATCTAAGTACTCACAAAATACACTCAATAATCCAGAGAGAGAAAGAGAGAAAACTTATTTCTAGTGTGATTTTCAATTCTAACTTAGCCTTCTATTTATAAGAAAATGTTAGCACGTCGAAGCAGACTTAACCTGCAACCTGATGACTTTACCTGCTACTATTCTACCCACCAAAAATCAACCATCTTCCCCAACAACCAAAAGTGGGGCCCACCTATTTCTAGAATTTTCCACTAAAATCATTTATAAACCTAATTTCCGAATCAGTCAACTCTTAAAATTCATGACAAATCATTCATTCATTTTTAACGGTTCAAAATTTGTGAACATATACTCAACTTATATATGTATAATATATCCAAAAATTACCACGATCCAACGGTCGGATTAAAATTATTACCCTCGCAAAATATCTCAAAAACCCTAATTTAATTTTCAATACCTCCGTTTCGACAAAAATACAAATAAAACACCTCAACATTAACTCCTTCATTTTTAACCACAAAAATATATCCCTCATTTATATCCACAATAAATATTTCCTTATCATATGAATCAATAATTAATTATTCACAAATAATATTACAGAATCACATTTATGACAACCAGGCCGTTCCCAGGAAAGAGGGGGCTTTCCAATAAGGATTTCTCCTTACTAGCGCGCAATTAGATGACCAAACCTCTCTTTAGACAGAACTTTCTAGACATTGCCAATAATGCTATCTAATAATATTATTTAAATAATATGAATTATTGATCTGATAATGGAAAATACTGTGCAGCAACAATTATTTAAACAACAATAATATAAAATATCAACGCAGCAATTATTGAATCAATAAAATAAAATATTGAACAGTAACTACTGTAACAATTATTGAGTAGTGTCTTCTTACGTAAGAATCAATAATTTCAAAAATACTGTGCAATACCGTGTGCTACTGTGCAACTACGCGCATTATTGTATTTTAACCACCGGGTATTCCAACAGTGTTAACAGTAAAAACTACGCCGTTATTTATAAAAACTCAATTTTGTCGTTTTCTTCATCCGACAGTTATTCTGTTATGGGGTCCACAAATGGTTGCGCCGTCGTACGAATATTCCCCGGCAGAAAGAATATTCAACGACCAAACGAATATTCCCCGACAACAATGAATATTTTATAACCACTTGTTTATTTTGCAAAATTTGCACATTTCACCCATAACTTTAACTTTTTATCAATTTAACCATTTACTAAATAGGAAAAATTGAATACTTTTATTTCATAAAATCTGGGGTCTTACAATCTCCCCTCTTTATGAAATTTTGTCCCCAAAATTTACATACCTGATAATTCAAAGAGTTGAGAATACCTTGTTTTCATTTCAGATTCCATCTTCCCTGTCATCATGATTTCTCCATTGCTCATCTCCTGCATTTCAGATATCATTCTAGAATACAGCTTCAAAACAAGGGTTAATTGAACAAATTAACATATCACATAATATCCCGATATTATGACTGACCAACAAATAAGCTTAGGTAGGACACACTAGCGAAGGATTTACTCATCTCTCCCCTCCTAGTTCTATTTCCCGATCTCTGCCAAAGATCATATCCCTAAGCTCTGATACCAAAATGTAACGACCCCAAAATAGGTCCATACCATCCAACCTATTCTGAGTCGCCAAATACATGATACGAAAATAACTATAACTTTATTACAACAATTGTCGTACAAAATACAACAACACATACGCTGTGAGTTTGGATACAAATATATACCAAATGTGACACTGGACACCATCATATGTCAGCACCTCACAAAGGTACCTTACATAAAGGTATAGTCAAAAACTGTTTTAAAAATTAAAATCTTTAGAAAGTGCTCAAGGAAACCTTCGTACATGGGAGGCCATGCGTCTAGGTTATGATAGATATCATATGGCCACAGAATTATCCTTGGTTGACCCAATATACCCCAAAGAAAAATGAGAAGATTACTATCATATTCTTCCCAATGGTGAGTCTTCTCTTGACTTATCATTATCTCCACTGTCTCTAATTGAGAATTATACTTCAAACAAACACCAAGATTATATAGGTAGTGTTTGTAAATATACTCAACAAGTGGATGAGCACAATCATGTCTTATGATGACATGAGGTTGTATGTCATTAGACATCTTGTATGATAGTGGCAAAACACCCTTCCAACGTTGGGTTCGCTTCACCCTAGATGATTCACCAAATATAACTACTAAATAATGACCACCGTTCTATTTGTAACGCCCGAGAAAAATCGAATTTTTATGACAATTAAATTTTTATTTGATTATGTGAATTAAATGAATTTAATTGAATTCTTTGTGAAGTAAACTATGTGAAGGTTGTTCTATGACCTAGGATGTGCTAACGTGGTTAGTATTCTGGCTACGTGGTAGAAATAGTTGTTTGGAATTTCCATGACGATAATAATTGTTTTCTGAGAAGTTTTCGTAAAAACACTATTCATCCGTTTCTGTCCGAGGAATTATTTTGAAATTCCGAGAAACGCGTAATGATAGAATATCGTGATGAGATGGAATAGCTGATAATATTTCATTTATGGCTAAAACGAAGTTTTCGCCTGCGGACTTAAAACCTAAGGGTTGAGTATATCGATTTTCGAGAAGGAAATAATATGCGTAGAAGGAATGGCGTTAGGTTTTATTCAAGGGTTATACAATTGGTGGTGCTAGTTAGTACCTATGTATAATACGTTAAGTAAATACAAGGTACAATATGCTTATTGTACTTATGGTATATGAAAGGAATACGTGAATCATACGTGTAGAATACGATACGTATTATAGAATTAAGTTATGACTTAATGATTTATTCATTGAGTTGGGTTATAAGTTAGTCCAACTAATTAAAGGACTAAGCCCAATAAGTCAAGTGGGTTAAGTCAAAGTCAAGGCCCAATATTTATTTAATTAAGCCCAATTCATAAAACTAAACCGTGGGTCGAACCGGTGGGTCACCCAATGGGTAAAACCCATGGGGTAACCCATGGGATGTCATAAAGAGGAGGTGGGCCGGCCACCTTGGTGTGCAAGCCAAGCATAAGGCTTGGTCACCAAGTATTTTACTTGGTGACCACACATGAATAGTAAGGAGGTGGGGGTATATTGACCATTAAGCCCTCCATTCTAAATTCTATAAATAGGAACCTAGGTTGATTCATTTGAGATTTTTACCAAGACTCAACTTAGATTATTTGAGAGAGAAAAGAGAGCTACACTTGCAAACATACACTTGGGAAGCTTTGACAATTATTCTTCCAAGAGATTTTCTTAAGGAACTTGAGGTAATACTTCTTGTTCTTCATTCTCCATCCATTTGATTTTCTTTTATCATGGAGAGTCACAAAGGGGTGGTATATGCCTTGTATGAGTGAGTAAAGATGACTTACCATAGATTCAATCTCTATAAGTCATAAGCTTTCAAAAATAATAAGGTTTAATATAGTTGTTAAACCATGAAAATATTAATTGTGGAGGATCGATTGTTGATAAACGTTTGAGCTCCATCAATACGATAGTTATGCATCTTGTTTGGTTAGGGGTTAGATATGAAATCCATGGAGTATTCCATGTGATTTGGTTTAGAGAACATTAGTAATGAAGTTATGGCAAATTTTACGAAAATAGACGTTAAACGTCGAAAACGTAGAAATTCCGGATGGGTAGTCAAAAGTTGTCGTAAGACTTGAAAATGTTAGTTTTCAATGTCAACACGTGAGATAGGGTGATTAAGAGTCGTGGGTTCGAGAATCGTCGGATTCCGACTTAAAACGAAGAAAACGAGCATTGAATGCTCATTAACATTTACGAATGTATAGAAAATGAACTCAATAGTGAATTTTGAGTTAACGGATTTGAAAGGGTTAAATTCTAATATGAACACGTAGAGTATGTCATTCATGACGTGTAGTATTTTGAACGGACCAAATCGGGCGTATAACGAAGAATTTACTGCCCCGGGAATCTCATATAGATTTTCAAAACTGTCAATAGTCTGGTATTAAAGTCTGGCGTCGCTGCGCCAGACGTAGTGTAAAATGGCTGCGCTGCAGCACCAGTTGTGGCCGGGAGAAAAATAAAGTGTCTGTAGTTTCGCGCCGCAGCGCGAGAGTTTGTACATGGGACTCGCGCCGCAGCGCCAGACTCGGCCGAGCCCTCTGCAGACTCGTGCCCCAGCGCCAGGTGCCCCGCCCCAGCGCCTGTGTGGTGCCAGTGTCGTGCCCCAGCGCCAGGTGCCGCGCCCCAGCGCCTGTGTTGTGCCAAGGCCGCGCCCCAGCGCCAAGGTGCCGCGCCGCAGCGCCGGCAGTAAGAAAAAATAAACTTGACCCAGCTGTGCTTTAGACTTCAGTCGGTTAGGGATCAATCGGAGTTGAGTTTATATACTCAATGAATGTATAAAGACTAATCCTATACTACCTATACTAAAGTATATGGTATGAAATTTAGGAGTCTAATGTAAGTAAATAAAATATGTAAAATAAACGAAGTAATACTTTATTAATGAAGATGAGTCCGGTTAATAAAGCGTCCATACGGAGGTAAACCGGGACGAAGGGTAACAAGTCATGTTGACTTTAATAAAAATATTATGTTAACAAAGACATAGAAGAGAAAGAAACTGGTAGGAACAATGTGAAGAGTTGTTTGATAGCTAATTACGGTGTGCTATGTGAATATATCATGTAGATTTTGTAAAGGCTGTGGTCAGTTGAGTAAGTTATTTGAAGACGCTGAAAGGCAAGTTTTCTTAACGCTTGTCTAACTTCTGAGTTAGCCAAGTTTTATGTGATTCATTGAACTGAATTGCAAGCTTTGTTTTAAAAGAAAGGGTCGATGCCAAATTTTAATTCGGCTAGACTATTCGTAAGATATAGATTGATGATTTTCCATATCATTCTATATAGAAATGTTAACGCTATCCTATGCCAAGTAATTGGTACGGATGTGAAGGTAAGGTTTGTCTATGAACAAACAAAAGTATTTTCATCGATATTTCGATGGGCACGCGAGTTTGCCAAAAATATTAAACGTAAATACGTTTAATGAATGTAGTGTTGATCAACATAGAGTACTATAGGCTGATCACCTAGAAGTGCTCGTAAGTTATACGGATGAATGGCCTTAGTGCTGTGGACTCCTTTTCAAGTATGAAAACTGAAATTTACTGTTCATGGTCTATCGACCGGTTCAGAATTCCTAATCTATTCTATACATTGGGAATTGATGTTATATACTGTTATGGTGGTATTGATTCATAATACTTCATAACTATTGTTCAGTTATGTTGGAATTGTTATATAATTCACGAATGTGGTATTTCTGTTATCCTTGATTAAACTTGCTGAGCTGTCATGCTCACTTCTTGCGTGAATTATGTAACTGCAGTTAAAGGTGAACGTACTGAGAATGCCAAGAAAGATAAGGGCAAAGCTAAGATGGATGCTTAGGCATTGTGTAATAGTTTAGTAAGTTTGTATGTATTATACCTTATGAACAATGAACGATGTAACCGGTTTATGAACCTGGGAAGGATTATATTTTGATTTTAATAAGAATATAGTAATTACTCTCATTTTGTTGTATTTCAATGGAATGATGGTATGGATGTTAGTATAGTGGAGCACCATCTGTCGGGTTGGAAGATACCCGAATTTGGGGGCGTCACACTATTCCCCTGTTAACCCCGCTCGACCCAGCTACACTCTTATTACCTGAAAGGAATTGTGAAATAGAAGGGTGAGCACAACTAGCCCAGTAAAGAATATAATGACTAAAGATAAATAAATTATCAATAGCCTTCAACAGAATTAAATCAGAGATTTAGAACATATGGTAGATGATAAAAATTTTCAACCATAGTTGCAGCAGAACGAGCAATCCATTAGAAGAGTCAAATAGATTATAAAGTCTATTTATCTTCTTCATGTTAAAAATCCACCAACAATATTTTATTCCTATAACATCAATCAATAATTCTGGTCCACAATCATATGAATAACTCATAATCATAATTGTAGTTCAAAATTCCTCTTCTCATCCAGGACGAAGATAATTTTCATCACCTATCTTTACCTGAAACATTAATGATCATGGTACAACAAATCACATTTCCTGTTCATAATCATACTAATAACTTCATCTTTGCACTACTGCCAAATATATTCATTTGTATCACCAGTTGGTCATGTTCATCTCAACACCTGTTCATCTTTGCACTACTGGCCAAAGATATTCATCAACATTTTATCTTTGCACTACAGGCCAAAGATATTCATCAACAATTCATCTTTGCACTACAGGTCAAAGATATTCAACAACAGGTCATCTTTGCACTACAGGCCAAAGATATTCATCAATAATTTATTTTTGTACTACAGGCCAAAGATATTCCTCAACAGTTTATATTTGCACCACAGGCCAAATATATTCATATCTCAAAGAAATATATAATCATTTCAGAATTTATATAAACAATAATTATAACCATGTTAATCAATTCACCTTTGCACTTAAGCTAAAGATATTCAATTATAAATTTAATGGTCATGATCATACCGGTCACAATTCAACTTTTCCACTACTGGCCAAAGAGAACCCTAGTCATGATCATACCAATAATCTACCCATCTTTACACTCAAGTGAAAGAGAATATCATCATTAGGGTTATAAAAATGTTATATACGATAATAAAAATAATATGATCAACATATAGTTTTAATCTCAAGAGTAATATTCATAAATCAACTATAATTTGGTTAGAAAAAGAAACCAATTTTGTCGTGAATAGTAACTCGTGAATAGTAACTCGTGAATAGTAATTTCGACTCAAAAAAATAGAAATTCTACAATAAAATTCATACCAATATTTTGGTATAATGATATTGAAAGAATAACATTTCTTAAACTTATAAACAATTTATTTTAATTGTTTACACTTTATTAAATAATACATTTAATCATCATAAAATGCCAAACTCTTAAGATTTCATCACCAATAACCAAAACCCTCATCAAAAATCTGCATATAACTCATATATGATATTCAAGCCATAAAATCATATTTTCCAATTTTCTTACATCACATAACATATTTAATTCATTTACTCATAATTAGACTATATTCATGAAAAATACCAAATCAGTTCCAAAAATATTTCTTTTCTGGGATTTAACAGAATATAGTCTCATATTGAACATATATTTTTCTCAGAATTTTTAAAACTTATTTACTATTTTTCATATGGCCAAAACCGCCGAATATTTAGACATCATAAATTGTACTTTTATCCAAAAATTTTGAAATTCACAGAGTACACTGATATTATATAGATATACCCCCAATAAAAATTTTATCAATTTTGGAGTTAACCATAAGGAATTATAAGCGGTTACTTTTAAAATAGTCTTTTCCCATAAAATTCATAACTCTTAATATATACATCCAAAAAGCACCATTTTTGGACACAATCAATAAAACTCATCAAAATATCATTTCAAATTTTTTCAGAATTTTCTGATGGTCAGAAGAATTACGAACTGAAAAACATAATAACCCTTAAAATCTCTTACTATCCCTTACCTCAAAAGAGCAGCACTTCTGACTGGATATCGGATATGACGCTGAAAGAAACTTGCACTGATGAATAGAAACTCACCAAGTATCTAAATACTCACAAAATAAACTCAATAATATAGAGAGAGAAAGAGAGAAAACTTGTTTCTAGTGTGATTTTTAATTCTAACTTAGCCCTCTATTTATAGGAAAATGTTAGCACGCCGAAGCAGACTTAACTTGCAACCTGATGACTTTACCTGCTACTATTCCACCCACCAAAAATCAACCATCTTCCCCAACAACCAAAAGTGGGGCCCACCTATTTCTAGAATTTTCCACCAAAATCATTTATAAACCTAATTTCCGAATCAGTCAACTCTTAAAATTCATGACAAATCATTCGTTCATTTTTAACGGTTCAAAATTTGTGAACATATACTCAACTTATATATGTATAACATATCCAAAAATTACCACGATCCAACGGTCGGATTAAAATTTATAACCCTCGCAAAATATCTCAAAAACCCTAATTTGATTTTCAATACCTCCGTTCTGACAAAAATATAGATAAAACACCTCAACATTAACTCCTTCATTTTTAACCACAAAAATATATCCCTCATTTATATCTACAATAAATATTTCCTTATCATATGAATCAATAACTAATTATTCACAAATAATATTACAGAATCACATTTATGACAACCAGGCCGTTCCCAGGAAAGAGGGGGCTTTCCAATAAGGATTTCTCCTTACTAGCGCGCAATTAGATGACCAAACCTCTCTTTAGACAGAACTTTCTAGACATTGCCAATAATACTATCTAATAATATTATTTAAATAATATGAATTATTGATCTGATAATGGAAAATACTGTGCAGCAACAATTATTTAAACAACAACAATATAAAATATCAACGCAGCAATTATTGAATCAATAAAATAAAATATTGAACAGTAACTACTGTAACAATTATTGAGTAGTGTCTTCTTACGTAAGAATCAATAATTGAAAAAAATACTGTGCAATACCGTGTGCTACTGTGCAACTACGCGTATTATTGTATTTTAACCACCGGGTATTCCAACAGTGTTAACAGTAAAAACTACGCCGTTATTTATAAAAACTCAATTTTGTCGTTTTCTTCATCCGACAGTTATTCTGTTATGGGGTCCACAAATGGTTGCGCCGTCGTACGAATATTCCCCGGCAGAAATAATATTCCACGACCAAACGAATATTCCCCAACAACAATGAATATTTTATAACCACTTGTTTATTTTGCAAAATTTGCACATTTCACCCATAATTTTAACTTTTTATCAATTTAACCATTTACAAAATAGAAAAAATTGAATACTTTTATTTAATAAAATCTGGGGTCTTACAGAATAGCTTTGGCCTGTAGTGCAAAGATGAATGATAATCTGATGAATATCTTTGACCTGTAGTGCAAAGATGAACAAGTGTTGAGATGAACATGACCAACTGGTGATACAAATGAATATCTTTGGCCCGTAGTGCAAAGATGAATATTTGATGATTAATGTTACAGGAGAAAAATATTGATGATGGATTTTTAAATTCATAGATGATAGTAGATTTCATTCTCTACTTAACTCTTCTAATGAATTGTTGTTTTCACTGCAGTTGTTGATCTAAAACTTGTTGTCTATTGTATTCTATCAGATTTTTCCCTGTTGAAGACTAAGGATAATTTTTTTGTACATTACCTTAGTCATAATATTCTTTACTGGGCTAGTTAAGCTCACCCTTTTCCTTTTTGTTCCATTTTTCTTCTCAGGAGGTTAGAATATAGCGGGAACTAGTCGGGGTATAGAATGATGGTTAAAGATAGTTGTTTTAGTAGTCCTCACTATTTTGTAAGATAGTGTATCAATTTCTCAGTAACTCAACTCTCTAATGCAACTTATCAGATAATTTCAAGCAACAGAGAATGAGAAGAGGAGGGTACTATAAATAGAGAATTAATTGTCCAACTCATAGCCTTGCACTATGGTTTGATTCAAAGGAAATTGGGAGAGAACATTGGACAAGAAAGAGTTGGCCAACTGCCAACCCCCATAGCCATCATCACAGCTCTCTAGCATCATCATCCTCCTCTCAGCCTTTTTATTTTTTCTGAGTTTTACGCAATAGTAGGGGAATAGGCTATTGGCCTAATACTTAGCTAATGATTGAGACTATCAAATTGGGACAAGACTTTAAATCTCAGTAACTATATTATAAAAGGCTTAGTTTGGTTCTTTGAACTCCAAGAATGTAATTTTAATGTTTTAATGCTACTACACAATGTAAAGTTAGGGATTATTTATGTATCCACATCATATAATCCAAATACCTTAGTTTAGTCTGATTAATATTTATAATAGGTATGGACTCAATTTAATTGACCACTAATAAATTCATTATCTCTTAAAACTTCATTATTCCAATTAGACTCACTTATTGAAATAATTTGTAATTCTTTGATATAGTACATTTTTAATGTTCCCACATACACTTATTGTCACCTAAACATTTATTTTTGTAACTTATAATTTCCTTCACTTTACTATATAGTTCATACATATTATATAGTTATACTAAAGTGTCACAATACACTTCTTTTTAATGTAGGAACTAGATGTTAACACATATCTTGCACATCAATTAAATAGATAATACATACTCTAATTATGTAATGTAATTTATTATTCACAATAACAATTAATTAATAATATAATATTAAATAATCATTCACTATTTAAATTAATTCTCTTAAATCCACATTCTCATGCCACACAAGGCATCTTACAATTCTCATCATCAATTCCATATTTTCTCAATTATTATAAATCCAATTTAAATCAATTGAATTATTCATTTCACAACACATTAATATTTATATTCAAATAAGCATTCCTTTTTCTCAAAATAATATTTTTTTTCATGAAATTCACGGTTCTTACATCCTCTCCCCTTATTAAAATTCTATCCTCGAAATTGGTACAAGGTTACACGAATAGATTGGGATAGTCCCTTCGCATCTTATCTTCTAATTTCCATGTGGCCTCTTCGACGTCGTGGTTTCGCCAAAGTACTTTTATAGAGGATATGATTTTATTTCTTAACGTCTGTTCTTTCCCATCTAATATCTGGACAGGAATTTCTTATATGCCAGATTCTTCTCCACTTGAATGGGCTCGTACGAAATCACGTGTTTGTTGTACGGACGTAACACAGAGATGTGAAACACGTTATGGATGTGCTCCAACTCAGGTGGTAATGCAACTTTGTATGCCACTTCGCTTACTCGCTTCATTATCTCGAATGGTCCTATGAACCTCGGATTCAATTTTCCTTTCTTGTCGAATCATATTTTTCCTTTTCAGGGAGATACTTTTAAGGAAACGTGACTTCCGACTTCAAAGTCGTGGTCCTGTCGATGCAAGTCTGCGTATTTCTTCTGGCGATCTTGTGCAACTACTAATCTAGCTCTAATCAATGTTACCACATCCGCAGTTTATTGCACCAACTCTGGTTCTAGCATCTTTCATTCTCCGACTTCATCCCAACACAACGGTGTTTGACACTTTCTCCCGTAAAGAGCTTCATACGGCGATATGCAGATACTCGTATGGTAACTATTGTTATATGCGAATTCCACTAGGGGTAGATGATCGTCCCAACTTCCCTTGAAGTCCATCACACAAGTTCTAAGCATGTCTTCTAAAGTTTGTATCGTTCGCTCACTTTATCCGTCCGTTTGCGGATGATAAGCAGTACTCAACCTCAGCTATGTTCCCATCCTTTATTGTAAACTCTTCCAGAATTTGGACGTGAAGTGCGGATCTCAGTCAGAGGCAATCGATACCGGCACTCCGGGTTGTGAAACAATTTCCTTTACGTACAGGTTCGCTAGCTGATTCAAACTATATCGGATCTTGATTGGTAGAAAATGAGCCATCTTCGTTAGTCGATCTACGATAACCCAAATGGAGTCAAAACCTTTTTGCGTGACTGGAAGTCCCACCACGAAGTCTGTCGTAAGGTGCTCCCATTTTCACTCTGGTATTTCCAATGGTTGAAGTAAACCACTCGGCCTCTGGTGCTCTGCTTTGACCCGTTGACACGTAAGACATCTACTAACGCACTCCGCAATTTCTCATTTCAGATTGGGCCAACAAAAATGTTTCCTTAAATCTCGGTACATCTTCGTGCCTCCTAGATGAACGGAATACGTCGTATTATGTGCCTCGTGTAAAATTTCTACCCTCAACTCGGTTATCGCTGGCACCCACACTCTCCCTTCGAATCTCAAAATACCGTCCCTATCCATCCTGAACTTTTCTTCCTCATTTTCTGTGATCTTCTTCCTGATTCTCTCGCACTCTTCATCATTTTCTTGTCATTCCTTTATTCTGCCCAACAAGGTTGGGCGAGCTTCTACTGCAAATAACCTTTCTTCAGACCTCTCCGGTCCCTTCACTTTTATCTCCAATTTTTCCATATTCCTTATTAACTTCTCCCTTCCTTTCCTACTTATCGCATCGGCCACTACATTTGCCTTCCCCGGGTGAAAAAGAATATCGCAGTTATAATCCTTGATCAATTTTAACCACCTTCTTTGACGCATGTTCAACTCCTTCCATGTGAATATATATTTCATACTCTTGTGGTCCGTGTATATCTCACATTTTTTCCGTACACATAGTGTCTCCAAATTTTCAACGCAAAAACTATTGCCGCTAACTCTAAGTTATGAGTAGGGTATCGTTTTTTGTAATCCTTCAATTGTCGTGATGCATACGCAATGACCTTTCCATGTTGCATTAGCACACAACCAAGTCCTCTATACGACGCGTTACTGTACACTACAAATCCTCCTGTATCATCTGGTAATGATAATTCAGGCGCCTCACTCAACCTCTTCTTCAACTCTTGAAAACTCTCTTCGCATTTGTCCGTCCATACGAACTTCACTGTCTTCCTCGTTAGATTGGTCAACGGGGTTGCTATCTTCAAAAAATCCTGGATAAATCTTTGATAGTACCCAACTAACCCTAAGAAACTTTTTACTTCGGTTGGCGTCTTCGGTTGCCCCCAATTATTTACTGCTTCTACCTTCGCAGGGTCTACTGAAATTCCATCCTTATCCACCACGTGTCCTAAGAATTAAACCTTCTCCATCCAAAATTCACACTTAGAAAATTTCGAATACAGCTTCTCTTTTCTTAGTGCTTCCAACACCATCTTCAGATGTTTGGCGTGTTCTTCTTTCGTCTTTGAGTAGATCAAGAAATCGTCAATGAAAACTACTACGAATTTATTCAAGAATGGCTTGAAGACTCGGTTCATCAAGTCCATAAATGATGTCGGAGCATTTGTCAACCCGAATGACATCACTAGAAATTTGAAATGTCCGTAACGAGTTCAGAACGCCGTCTTTGATATGTCCTCCTCCCGTACCTTTAACTGATGATAACCCGTTCGTAGATCTATCTTCGAGAAACACTTTGCTTCCTTTAGTTGATTAAAAAAATCATTTATTCTCGGTAACATATATTTATTCTTAATCGTTACACTGTTCAATTCCCGATAATCGATACAGAGCCTCATCGATCCATTCTTCTTCTTTACAAACAGCACTGGTGCTCCCCAAGGAGGCACACTTGGTCATATGTAACCTTTATCCAGTAACTCTTGCAATTGTATCATCAATTCCTTTATTTCTACTGGTGTCATACGATATGGGGCTTTCGAAATTGGTGTCGTTTTCGGTGCTAAGTCTATTACGAATTCGATTTCTCTGTTTGGCGGAAGACCAAGCATATTGTTCGGAAATACATCTTGGAATTCTCTAACTATAGGTATATCCTGAATTTCTACTCCCTTTTTTTCGTGTATCAACAATGCATGCTAAGTAACCCGAGCATCCTTTCCTTAACAATTTCCTGGCCTGCATCATCATAAGGCAACACGATTGCTAAGCGATGAGCTACCATAAAACACCACCTTAGACTTATTCGGAGTCTGAAGGTTCACACTTTTATTCTGACAATCAATTATCACAACATGGTTATACAACCAATCCATTCCTAATATTATGTCAAACTCTCCCAATCTTATCGAGATCAAGTCTACGCTTAGTTCATGATTTCAAATGTTTGTGTGATAATTTCGATAAACATATTCTACAGGGATTACTTCCTTATTCCCAACTTCTATATTCATGGGATTTCCTAATCGTTCTTTAGGTAAATTAAGTCGACTAGCAAATTCCTCCGATACAAAAGAACAGGTGGCACCCGAATCAAATAATACGTAGGCATTTATATCATTGATCAGGATGATACCTGATACCACGTCCTTCGCAACCACTACGTCCTAGACAGTCATATTAAACGTTCTGGCAATTGGAAGGTTGGATGGCGTCGGTCCGCTAATCACCAGCTTGTCGCTTCCTCCTTGTTGGTTGCTCCTTCTGTCACTTCCTTTCTTTGGGCAGTATTTGATCAGATGGTCCACCGAGCCACATGCAAAGCAACCTTTGATCTTCTTTGGCTTTGGGCAGTTTGTCGCAATATGCCCCTCTTGGCCACAATTGTAACAAACACTACGCCCCTTCCAACTTTCACCCTGGTGATACCTTCCTCACTTTGGGCATCCCTCCGCCTTCTTCTTAAATTCTCCACTAAACTTCCCCACCTGATTGTTGAAATTCTTGTTGTTGTTGTTGTTCTCCCACTTTCTCTTTCCTAAATTTCTTCCTCCGCTGCTACTCCCTCCACGGCTATCACCACCTGTGCTCTCACCCTTCTTTTCTTTGTTGTACAAACTCAAAGCTTCACTACCTCCCTCTGCAATAATAGCCTTTTCCAATAATGTTGCAAAAGAATCGATCTGAAGAACTGATACCTTGTTGAAAAACCAAGGCTTTAGTCCTTGTTTAAAACGCCTAATTTTCCTCTCCTCACTTATTACTTGGTGCTCTGCAAAACGGGCTAAGCTCATTGAACTTTTCCACGTATTGCGTCACCATCATATCGCCCTGCTTAAGTTCTAAGAACTTCACCTCCATCCTATTCCTCATGCTCTTTGGGAAGTAATTCTCGAAGAACAGAGTTTAAAATCTCTCCCATGTTACTACTCCTTCTCCTGCTCTCTGTCGATTCGCCTCCCACCAGTAGTTCGTTTCGCCTCTCATCATGTAGGTTGCAAAAGCCGTCTTCTGGTCTTCACCCACACGAGCGATGGTGAAATCTTTCTCCATTTCCTTGATCCACGTCTGTGCCACGATTGGATCGGTTGTGCCTACAAATTCTGAAGGTCCTACACTCCTAAAGTCCTTAAAATTTGTGACGGGAGCTACTTGGGGAATATGTGGTACTAGTTCGTTTCTTCCCCTAAGAGCTTCCCCTAACAAATCTATCAGCCTTTGTATAGGATCTACTGGTCCTCTCTCATCATTAACCGACTCTTCCAGTGTAGTTATTCTACGTTTAGGCGGCATTTTTCTGCATCACAAAATTTTCATTTTTATTATTATCTTATTATATGACTCAAACATTTCTCCCACATGAATAAAATTTGTAACACGTTTCTGAAATAAGATCATTTATATTCATATGCCAAATTGTTACATTACATGATTATCTCTAGCATACTTCTATTAATGATAACATGTATCCCCTATTATCACAAAAGATGGGGACAACCACTATCATACTACCCCTCTAACATTTTTCAAAAGCTTGGGGTTCACAACTATCTCACATCTTACACAAAAGACTGAGATTTCAGCAACAGATTAAACATCATATATATAAATACGATATTACAACTACTAAGCTTATACATCTAGATTCAATCTAACATTCCACGCTCCACGGCGCTCTGGTATTCCTTCTTAGTAATGTGCACCACCAAATCTCGGCTTATGGTGTGCCTGGTTTGTCCCTGCTCTACCGGGTAGTGATTTACCCCCATCGATCAATCTCTCCATGGTCGTGCGCAAGGCATAGCTCATCTTGTTTGTGACGACCTGAAAATTTAGAAAATTTATTAAAATCTTAAATGATTGATTTAAGGTCACATAATAGGCCTAGACAGAAAATAAGTGTATGCGTTTGATATTTTCAGGAAGCAATTTTGAGAATTCAAAATTTCTTTTGGTAAATTATCCAGGATTATAGTATTATGTGTACAAAAGTGGTTAAGGGTCAATGGATGACCAGATAAATTACATCTGTGTCAAACCCTAATCGTATATATTAAGAACGTCCACGTTCAGTTATAAAACTATTACGATTTATAAGAAACCCTAGAAATCGGTTATGGAAACCCTAATTTCAGTTCTGGGAATCCGAAACCCTAATTCGGTATTTGAAAACCCTAATCTGAGAAATTATCGGATAAGTGTAATGCTAAAGTGCTATTAATTATAATAATAATTAGGGTAAAGCCTGATTAATTAGCAAACCCTAATTTTAGAATTTTTGAACCCTAATTGTTCTGTCATGAACCCTAATGTACAGTTATGGAATTAATTGCTAAATTAGCAATATTAATTAGGAAATATTAATCCTAATCAGTTAAAGTCATAATGTGATTAAGGAATTATAATATAATTAGGAATCCCTAATTATAATTTTAAAATCAAGATTTTCTATTTTTTAAAATCTAATTAGAAAATCTTAGAATTTTAATCGCAAAATCGTTAGGGTTAAACCCTAAAATGCTAAACCCTAAACCCTAAGGGTTATGGCCAATGTCTAAAATGCCCTTCATGATAGAAATGAGAAGTCTAAAATGCCCTTGTGCATTATTAAAGGAAGAATTAAATTATTGGTGTGGAAATTACTAAAATACCCTTTTGTCCCATTTAGTGTATTATTGTGAATTATTGCCGCCAATTATTCCACACAAGCCAGCCATCTAGAAGTTACATATGTTACTAGAGCATTACCAGCCCTTGAATCACTTAATTCCAACTTTGGATCAATTATTTTCAAGATTAAAAGAGAGAGAAAGGCTACTTTAATTCTCCTTTTCACCAAGCCATCCTCTCTCTAGAAATCCGAAAATTTGGAGCGAGAGAGAGAGAGATAAGATGAACTATGATCAAGAATCAGCAAGCCAAGATCAGCAACAAAGGATCAAAATCAAAAATCAAAGCAAAAAGGTATTAAAAATCCTAAATTTTGAAATCCTTTAATTCTATGTTAATTGTTGGAATTGATTGTTTAAAGTTGTGTAATAAGGAGTCTATTAATGTTTTAAGTTGTTAAATTCAGGACCCATAACATCAAAGTGCTCAAAATTAAAGTTTTTCAACATTTGGAAAACTTGAAAAATCTCGTCTGACAGCAAATGTTAGACCCCATAGATCCGTGTGTATTAAGTGTTTTTGATGTTTAAAGCTTGTAACATGTATCCTGGTATGTGGTATTTAAGATAAAAAAAGAATCAAAGCCAGATCAATTGTAGATCAAACGTTACAAGCAGTCAAACATGGTTGACCAAAACTGCCAAATCGCGAACCTAGAAATTCAAGAACAGATTGTCTGTGTCCAACTTTGACCGGCCAGATCTTGTTCATGCTATGATTTTTCAGTGTTATGAAGCTTTGAAGTTGTAGTCCTACATGTTGTCTACACACTGCAATTGATAGATCACATAAACATTAAACGATCATCAAGTTATATAGCTCCAAAGTAGGCACCTCGAACTATTCTTCGTTAAGAACAGCTCTGACAGCTACTTTGATGGCCAATATCTCCCAGATCTGATGTTTTTTAGCCATGATGTTTGTTGGATCTTGTAGTCTAGTATTTCTTCTACAAGATCTGACCAAGAACATTACCAGAAACCTAAAGAGCAAAAAGTTATTCATGGTCAAAGTAGCTACCAGCGTCTGTCAGAAATTGCTTGGCTTGAAGCTCAAGAACACCTATAGCGACAGTTTCGTCGCTATAGGGCCCCTTTAGCGACGCTTATTTTCGGAAAATGCAGAAAATAATTAAATAAATAGAAAAAAATGATTTTTAATTATTAAAAATACATATTAAATTCTGAAAAATTATTTTAAATTCTGAAAAATAGTTTTTAACTATTTTGAGTATATTTCGAAAATATTTAATATTTTTGGAATATAAACGGTATTTATTTATTTAATTATAATATTAAATAAATTATTTAAAAATAGTTTTAATTCATGAAAAATCATGAAAAATTATATTATGATATTAGGAAATATTTGAAGTTATTTTTGATAACTTTTAATATTTTGTGATGAAATTCATTAATTAATTAATATTAATGATAATTAGTTTATTTAGTAAATATATTAAATAAATTATGAAAAAATAGAATTCATGCTTTAAAAATCATATAAAAATGATGTAAGTGTTAGAAAAAATATTTTAAGTTATAAAATATAACTTTTGATATTTTGGCATGAAAATATTAATATTTTATTATTAATATCAGTTATTGGATAATGAATTTAAGTGTTTAAAAATCATATAAATATGATTTTAAGTTATTAAAAATACTTTGTGACATTATAATTATATTATAATATTATGTTATAATTTTCATTAATATTTAGCAATAAATAAATATTAGTGATAAAGGAATTATATGGTATTTAATTCATTAAATACAGTATTAATGATCGAAAAATTTAGATAAATGATATTAATTATCTGAAAATTATTTCGAGCTTATGAAAATTATTTAGACTGATAATATGATTGTTTAAGATAATTGTTAAGTGTCAGACAGAGTTTAATTGAACTTAGACTCGATAATTGTCCAACTAGACCGTCGGGATGATAGAATTTTGTCGATTTCAAGTCAGACCGAAATAATTTGACCTGATGCTAAGTTTTATGTGTTGTATAGACTGACAGGGTTATGTGTTATGTGTTTAGGTTATTCTATAACAGTATTATACTGTGATGATATTATTCTAATATTGGAGATCTATATTATTAATATTAGGTCCCAGACGAAGCTTATTATATTGCGCTACAGTAATCAACGGATCAGACAAGTTTTCAAGTTTCTTTTTACTTAAACTCTTCTAAGAGTAGTTTCAGTCAGATATGCTTATGAATTGTACTCTGTACATATTGCATGTATTCATCAGGTATGAAAGGTTGATCACCTTTATTACCATTCAGTTTAGACATAATTATTCATGTTCAATACTTGTTCAGTCAAAGTTTTGTTCATGCTAATTCACAAATACATTGTGAAGGATGGCCAGCTTATTATTCAGACTCTTTCAATCATGATATATCTTTACATTATTTTAAAACTTGCTGGGTAACCTTCATGCTCACCCTTGATATATCATGATAAAACATTGCAGATAAGGCGAATACGGCCAGATACAGGAAAAGGATAATGCCAAGTTCAGCTTGGGATAGAATGTGCAGCTAGAGTGTAATGGTATAGTTTGTAATAGTATAGTTTATGATTTGTGTATTAGTTAAGGTTACTCAATTTTGGGGAATAGTGTGTTAAGTTTAATGTATAAATAATTTATGTTTATATATTCCGCAACAGTTGTAGAATGATTGTACCAGATCCGCGGCGATCCAGGACCAGGATTTGGGGCTGTCACAGTTGGTATCAGAGCTATTGGTTATGAAGCTTAGGTAGCAATACCTGAGACCAATAACCGCAGTGATTAGGATAAGTACTAACTCACATAGAGTTAGTTGAAGAATCTCGCAGGGTCAAAAAAAAGTTAGGTTTAAGTATGGTACAATTGTACTCTTTAATAGTTGATGTATGGTATCTGGGCTAAACGATTCCTTCATAGAGCGGAGGTATATACGAACTAGCAACTCGGCACCTAGTTTGTTGGTTGTTTATGGGAAACCACTCAGCGTACCATATTGAAACTGTTAGAGACTAGATACGTACCAAGTATAGGAATTGGATAGATAGAGTCTAGAAGATTACAAGTGTAGGGATAGGAGATCGTAAAATAAAACGATCACAGAATAGCAATGAATCGTAATATATACGATGAGATCACCACGTGATCTGATAAGGTTATTACAACCAGAAAGAATCAATCTAAGGATTGAAAATTTTTACAGTAAAAAGATGTGTGGCAGTTGTACCATGAATTGGTACAAATACAGGAAAGAATTATGAATGCGAGTTGAATGAAATTTGTATTGAGAAAGGAGTTAGTAATAGGTGGGGATTTAATTGAGGACTCATGTCAGCAGCTGAGTTCTATGATTCCTTGTATGGGCGGGGAATTTGTACTTGGTTTTAGAATCACTTAGCTTCCTGATTGATACAGTGGTTAGGTTGACAAATTCTTTGTATGGGCGGGGAATTGTCCGCTTAGCTTCCTATATTGATTAGTGGCCGAGTTTGGTTTGATAACCACTTAGTTTCTGACATTGATAATCATTGAAATGTTTATATCGCGTTATTTGTTATATGCACATTAAGAGGATGACTCCATTCTTAGGTGTATAATAGATGGATAGGTCATAGGTAGAGGACATAAGGATTAAGTACGAGTTCTTAAAACTCATACTTATGTGACATTCTTGACTCACAATTATGTGAAGTGTTATGAACCCCGCAGCGAATGGACGCCAAAGGTCTGATTGGGGTAAGTTCTAAAGCTCATCTGATTGTGGCAATTTATGAACTCATAAGTGTGGTTTGACGAACTGGGTATAGTTATGTGTGAATGAAGAAATGAGGATTATAGGAACAGATAGATTGTTAAGCAAATGATTATTAGTAAAGGTGTTAGGTTTTCCTAAACTCCTAGCTATGCTAAACTTCGAAATTTTGACATCAAGCTAAATGCGCACTATGTGCTTTTAAAAATGTAGACTCGTAGTCATTTTTGAAACGATTTAAAGTACAGTCTATGCTACTTATTTCGGCTAGACGCAAATGATTTAAAATATCAAAATATATTTTTATTTATCACTTATGTACTTTGTAACCTGGTGCAGAGATGATAAGAATGTGATGGAGTTGTAAATACTGGAAAACTTAGTGCGAATTTGATCTAAAATAGTTATTCCACTATTGTATGATGTGTTATGACGAAGTCATACAATGACAGCATCCTCAAACGGACTGGTAATACAGTACGGCATCATGACGTCATTCTTGAAAAATGTTTTCAAAAATTTTAATTTGCCAACGGGGTTTGGCTACACCTAAATAATTCGATTGAATTGAATTATTGATATGAGTCTATGCTATTCGATTCAGCTAGGCTAATGTTTATGAAGACTCTAAGTGCTCATTGAAAGAAAATTTCCCGAACCAAATTGTTTTGGTGCGGAATCCAATAAGACTGAGGTAGAATTTTTGTGCCTTCGGCAGTGACGGGAAAACAGATAAAAGCAGTACTCGGCCAGTACAGGGCATACCGGGCTAATTACCCTTTTGTGTCCGTAAGTAATGACGATTTGCGGATAAATTTCCATAAAAACCTTTACGAAAATGACAGACAAATAGTATATATGACCCCTCAGCATAATTTGAAAACTTATACTCTTGTGAGTGGTATGTTGGGTAGCATGTGATGTGTGTGAATGGTGTAAGCAGTATGGTGTGAGGTGTAAGATGAATTTCGGGGACGAAATTCTTAGAAGAAGGGGTGAATGTGACGACCCGAGAATTTAGAAAATTTATTAAAATCTTAAATGATTGATTTAAGGTCACATAATAGGCCTAGACAGAAAATAAGTGTATGCGTTTGATATTTTCAGGAATGAATTTTGAGAATTCAAAATTTTTTTTGGTAAATTATTAAGGATTATAGTATTATGCGTACAAAAGTGGTTAAGGGTCAATGGATGACTAGATAAATTACATATGTGTCAAACCCTAATCGTATATATTAAGAACGTCCACGTTCAGTTATAAAACTATTACGATTTATAAGAAACCCTAGAAATCGGTTATGAAAACCCTAATTTCAGTTCCGAGAATCCGAAACCCTAATTCGGTATTTGAAAACCCTAATCCGAGAAATTATCAGAAAAGTATAATGCTTAAGTGCTATTAATTATAATAATAATTCGGGTAAAGCCTGATTAATTAGCAAACCCTAATTTTAGAATTTTTGAACCCTAATTGTTCTGTCATGAACCCTAATATACAGTTATGAAATTAATTGCTAAATTAGCAATATTAATTAGGAAATATTAATCCTAATCAGTTAAAGTCATAATGTGATTAAGGAATTATAATATAATTAGGAATCCCTAATTATAATTTTAAAATCAAGATTTTCTATTTTTAAAAATCTAATTAGAAAATCTTAGAATTTTAATCGCAAAATCATTAGGGTTAAACCCTAAAATGCTAAACCCTAAACCCTAAGGGTTATGGCCAATGTCTAAAATGCCCTTCATGATAGAAATGAGAAATCTAAAATGCCCTTGTGCATTATTAAAGGAAGAATTAAATTATTGGTGTGAAAATTACTAAAATACCCTTTTGTCCCATTTAGTGTATTATTGTGAATTATTGCCACCAATTATTCCACACAAGCCAGCCATCTAGAAGTTACATATGTTACTATAGCATTATCAGCCCTTGAATCACTTAATTCCAACTTTGGATCAATTATTTTCAAGATTAAAAGAGAGAAAAAGGCTACTTTAATTCTCCTTTTCACCAAGCCATCCTCTCTCTAGAAATCCGAAAATTTGGAGTGAGAGAGAGAGATAAGATGAACTATGATCAAGAATCAGCAAGCCAAGATCAGCAACAAAGGATCAAAATCAAAAATCAAAGTAAAAAGGTATTAAAAATCCTAAATTTTGAAATCCTTTGATTCTATGTTAATTGTTGGAATTGATTGTTTAAAGTTGTGTAATAGGGAGTCTATTAATGTTTTAAGTTGTTAAATTCAGAACCCATAACATCAAAATGCTCAAAATTAAAGTTTTTCAACATTTGGAAAACTTGAAAAATCTCGTCTGACAGAAAATGTCAGACCCCATAGATCCGTGTGTATTAAGTATTTTTGATGTTTAAAGCTTGTAACATGTAGCCTGGTATGTGGTATTTAAGATAAAAAAAGAATCAAAGCCAGATCAATTGTAGATCAAACGTTACAAGCAGTCAAACATGGTTGACCAAAACTGCCAAATCGCGAACCCAAAAATTCAAGAACAGATTGTTCGTGTCCAACTTTGACCGGCCATATCTTGTTCATGCTATGATGTTTTAGTGTTATGAAGCTTTAAAGTTGTAGTCCTACATGTTGTCTACACACTTCAATTATTAGATCACATAAACATTACACGATCATCAAGTTATAGAGGTCCAAATTAGGCACCTCGAACTGTTCTTCGTGAAGAACAGCTCTGATAGCTACTTTGATGGCCAATATCTCCCAGATCTGATGTTTTTTAGCCATGATGTTTATTGGATCTTGTAGTCTAGTATTTCCTCTACAAGATCTGACCAAGAACATTGCCAGAAACCTAAAGAACAAAAAGTTATTCATGGTCAAAGTAGCTACCAGCGTCTGTTAGAAATTGCTTGGCTTGAAGCTCAAGAACACCTATAGCGACAGTTTCGTCGCTATAGGGCCCCTTTAGCGACGCTTATTTTCGAAAAATGCAGAAAATAATTAAATAAATAGAAAAAAATGATTTTTAATTATTAAAAATACATATTAAATTCTGAAAAATTATTTTAAATTCTGAAAAATAGTTTTTAACTATTTTGAGTATATTTTGAAAATATTTAATATTTTTGGAATATAAACGGTATTTATTTATTTAATTATAATATTAAATAAATTATTTAAAAATAGTTTTAATTCATGAAAAATCATGAAAAATTATATTATGATATTAGGAAATATTTGAAGTTATTTTTGATAACTTTTAATATTTTGTGATGAAATTCATTAATTAATCAATATTAATGATAATTAGTTTATTTAGTAAATATATTAAATAAATTATGAAAAAATAGAATTAATGCTTTAAAAATCATATAAAAATGATGTAAGTGTTAGAAAAATATTTTAAGTTATAAAATATAACTTTTGATATTTTGGCATGAAAATATTAATATTTTATTATTAATATCAGTTATTGGATAATGAATTTAAGTGTTTAAAAATTATATAAATATGATTTTAAGTTATTAAAAATACTTTGTGATATTATAATTATATTATAATATTATGTTATAATTTTCATTACTATTTAGCAATAAATAAATATTAGTGATAAAGGAATTATATGGTATTTAATTCATTAAATACAGTATTAATGATCAGAAAATTTAGATAAATGATATTAATTATCTGAAAATTATTTCGAGCTTATGAAAATTATTTAGACTGATAATATGATTGTTTAAGATAATTGTTAAGTGTCAGACAGAGTTTAATTGAACTTAGACTCGGTAATTGTCCGACTAGACCGTCGGGATGATAGAATTTTGTTGATTTCAAGTCAGACCGAAATAATTTGACCCGATGCTAAGTTTTATGTGTTGTATAGACTGACAGGGTTATGTGTTATGTGTTTAGGTTATTCTATAACAGTATTATACTGTGATGATATTATTCTAATATTGGAGATCTATATTATTAATATTAGGTCCCAAATGAAGCCTATTATATTGCGTTACAGTAATCAACGGATCAGACAAGTTTTCAAGTTTCTTTTTACTTAAACTCTTCTAAGAGTAGTTTCAGTCAGATATGCTTATGAATTGTACTCTGTACATATTGCATGTATTCATCAGGTATGAAAGGTTGATCACCTTTATTACCATTCAGTTTAGACATAATTATTCCTGTTCAATACTTGTTCAGTCAAAGTTTTGTTCATGCTAATTCACAAATACATTGTGAAGGATGGCCAGCTTATTATTCAGACTCTTTCAATCATGATATATCTTTACATTGTTTTAAAACTTGTTGGGCAACCTTCATGCTCACCCTTGCTATATCATGATAAAACATTGCAGATAAGGCGAATACGGCCAGATACAGGAAAAGGATAATGCCAAGTTCAGCTTGGGATAGAATGTGCAGCTAGAGTGTAATGGTATAGTTTGTAATAGTATAGTTTATGATTTGTGTATTAGTTAAGGTTACTCGATTTTGGGGAATAGTGTGTAAAGTTTAATGTATAAACAATTTATGTTTATATCTTCCGTAACAGTTGTAGAATGATTGTACCAGATCCGCGGCGATCCGGGACCAGGATTTGGGGCTGTCACAGTTGGTATCAGAGCTGTTGGTTATGAAGCTTAGGTAGCAATACCTGAGACCAATAACCGCAGTGATTAGGATAAGTACTAACTCACATAGAGTTAGTTGAAGAATCTCGCAGGGTCAAAAAAAAAGTTAGGTTTAAGTATGGTACAATTATACTCTTTAATAGTTGATGTATGGTATCTGGGCTAAACGATTCCTTCATAGAGCGGAGGTATATACGAACTAGCAACTCGGCACCTAGTTTGTTGGTTATTTGTGGGAAACCACTCAGCGTACCATATTGAAACTGTTAGAGACTAGATACGTACCAAGTATAGGAATTTGATAGATAGAGTCTAGAAGATTACAAGTGTAGGGATAGGAGATCGTAAAACAAAACGATCACAGAATAGCAATGAATCATAATATATACGATGAGATCACCACGTGATCTGATAAGGTTATTACAACCAGAAAGAATCAATCTAAGGATTGAAAATTTTTACAGCAAAATGATGTGTGGCAGTTGTACCATGAATTGGTAAAAATACAGGAAAGAATTATGAATGCGAGTTGAATGAAATTTGTATTGAGAAGGGAGTTAGTAATAGGTGGGGATTTAATTGAGGACTCATGTCAGCAGCTGAGTTGTATGATTCCTTGTATGGGCGGGGAATTTGTACTTGGTTTTAGAATCACTTAGCTTCCTGATTGATACAGTGGTTAGGTTGACAAATTCTTTGTATAGGCGGGGAATTGTCCGCTTAGCTTCCTATATTGATTAGTGGCCGAGTTTGGTTTGATAACCACTTAGTTTCTGACATTGATAATCATTGAAATGTTTATATCGCGCTATTTGTTATATGCACATTAAGAGGATGACTCCATTCTCAAGTGTATAATAGATGGATAGGTCATAGGTAGAGGACATAAGGATTAAGTACGAGTTCTTAAAACTCATACTTATGTGACATTCTTGACTCACAATTATGTGAAGTGTTATGAACCCCGCAGCGAATGGACGCCAAAGGTCTGATTGGGGTAAGTTCTAAAGCTCATCTGATTGTGGCAATTTATGAACTCATAAGTGTGGTTTGACGAACTGGGTATAGTTATGTGTGAATGAAGAATTGAGGATTATAGGAACAGATAGATTGTTAAGCAAATGATTATTAGTAAAGGTGTTAGGTTTTCCTAAACTCCTAGCTATGCTAAACTTCGAAATTTTGACATCAAGCTAAATGCGCACTATGTGCTTTTAAAAATGTAGACTCGTAGTCATTTTTGAAACGATTTAAAGTACAGTCTATGCTACTTATTTCGGCTAGACGCAAATGATTTAAAATATCAAAATATATTTTTATTTATCACTTATGTACTTTGTAACCTGGTGCAGAGATGATAAGAATGTGATGGAGTTGTAAATACAGGAATACTTAGTGCGAATTTGATCTAAAATAGTTATTCCACTATTGTATGATGTGTTATGACGAAGTCATACAATGACAGCATCCTCAAACGGACTGGTAATACAGTACGGCATCATGACGTCATTCTTGAAAAATGTTTTCAAAAATTTTAATTTGCCAACGGGGTTTGGCTACACCTAAATAATTCGATTGAATTGAATTATTGATATGAGCCTATGCTATTCGATTCAGCTAGGCTAATGTTTATAAAGACTCTAAGTGCTCATTGAAAGAAAATTTCCCGAACCAAATTGTTTTGGTGCGGAATCCAATAAGACTGAGGTAGAATTTTTGTGCCTTCGGCAGTGACGGGAAAACAGATAAAAGCAGTACTCGGCCAGTACAGGGCATACCGGGCTAATTACCCTTTTGTGTCCGTAAGTAATGATGGTTTGCGGATAAATTTCCATAAAAACCTTTACGAAAATAACAGACAAATAGTCTATATGACCCCTCAGCATAATTTGAAAACTTATACTCTTGTGAGTGGTATGTTGGGTAGCATGTGATATGTGTAAATGGTGTAAGCAGTATGGTGTGAGGTGTAAGATAAATTTCGGGGACGAAATTCTTAGAAGAAGGGGTGAATGTGACGACCCGAGAATTTAGAAAATTTATTAAAATCTTAAATAATTGATTTAAGGTCACATAATAGGCCTAGACAGAAAATAAGTGTATGCGTTTGATATTTTCAGGAATGAATTTTGAGAATTCAAAATTTCTTTTGGTAAATTATTAAGGATTATAGTATTATGTGTACAAAAGTGGTAAAGGGTCAATGGATGACCAGATAAATTACATCTGTGTCAAACCCTAATCGTATATATTAAGAACGTCCACGTTCAGTTATAAAACTATTACGATTTATAAGAAACCCTAGAAATCGGTTATGAAAACCCTAATTTCAGTTCTGAGAATCCGAAACACTAATTCGGTATTTGAAAACCCTAATCCGAGAAATTATTGGATAAGTATAATGCTTAAGTGCTATTAATTATAATAATAATTAGGGTAAAGCCTGATTAATTAGCAAACCCTAATTTTAGAATTTTTGAACCCTAATTGTTCTGTCATTATGACACCCCCAAATCCGGGTACTTTGATTCCACGGGATTTGGTGTTCACTATACAAGCATCATCTATCTATCTACCCATAAATAATATCAAACCATACAATAGATAGAAATCATAATAAAATCTCTTCCCTTAAGGGTTACATCAACTGAATCATAAATAAATCCCAGGTTACTCTAACCTTAAAACATCTATGCGGAATTCTAAACAAATAAGTCTTAACATCAACATAACTCAAGTCTTAAACAAATACATCAGTTAATAAATAACAGGTCTTCATCATTTGCTAACTTTGCCCTTTCCCTTACTAGTGGAGGGTTCATCGCTTCTTTCATTCTTAACTGCAATGTTATTATTAAGCAAGAGTGAGCACAAATGCCCACAAGTATAAAAATGAAATAACAGTATAATAACATGTGAATAATCAAAGACATCTGAATAAAGCTCATCTTTTGAATCAAGAATAAATAACATGAATCAAAAGAATACTGAGGGTCATAAGACCTTGAACTATGTCCTAGGTTAACAAGGGTTATACTTTAAACCTTTAACATTCATAAGACTATGGACCTTCTTCTCGTACTTAGGGGGATCAGCCCTTAGTACCATACTGTGCACAATATCTTAACGCTAAAGCGTAAATAATCCCCTATACAGGGTTGTTCATCTCAATTTGACATTCGAGTCCGCACCAAAGGAAGTTTGGTTTGGATAATTCATCAAGGGTTCTGAAATTTAGAACGCTCATCAACTATGGACTAGTTGAATCAATAAGGTTCACTAGTCCAATAAGGTTCAACAATAATTGATATTCGATTTGAATAATAACCTCAAAAGTATACAATAGGACAATTATTGTATAACTGAATCATGCTTTGGAAAGATAATTAATCTTTAATATCATGCTTGAACTTGAATAATAACAAGGATAATTTATTCAAGGTAAATAATAAACTTGAACAATAATGACAAGTAGGGTTAGGGAAACTTGCTCAACATAAAAGTAACGTTTAAGTTTAAATAAACTTGCTCAATAGAATGGAGTTAGGGATAGGATACTTGCCTCGTTCGTAGATTACACTTTAACTAAGCACATTCTTTGAATTAAATCCTACATACCATTCATATACACAATACCAGCTAATTATAAATTAACTAATCAATATAAACTCATTCTCGTTGTCTACTTTAATTATTGACTAAACTTAGTCAAATTATCGCGTTGTCACATAATTTATACTTCATGAATTATCAAACTAATTATGTATTTAATAATTCAATTCACATATAATATTTTATTACATGTTAAACAACTATTTTATCATCTCATAATACCTCTAACATGATTACATGTTCATTACATCAATCCACTAACACTTGTTAGACTTTAACATTTTAAAAATACATTTCTAATATTTTCTGGAGAGTGGCGCTGCGGCGCCACTAATGTGCTAAGGAGTCGCACTGCGGCGCAGTGGCGCTGTGGACGGGCCCTTGGCGCTGCGGCGCCATGGCGCTGCGGTCGGGTCTCTGGTGATGCGGCGCGTGGCGCTGCGGCGCGGGAAATGAACAGGCAGCCGACGCTGCGGCGCGGCGTACCAGGTACAGAAATGGCAGTTCGCGAAAATCGCAGAACTTGCCAATTTCTCCAAATTTCTTAAAGTTCTACTCGAAATTAAACATACCCATATGCTATAATTTATATATAATCATTACCCAACATTTATATACTGACAAAACCAATTTTAAACACTTATTAACAGATTTAAAGCCTAACAAAATTACTGACTTTGATGTTCGTGAAGTTTAGAAAACTTTATATGAAAATTCTCCCTACGGATTCGTTATAACACCGAATCCGTTCATTTAAACTCCAATCTCTCCGTATCGACATGCTCAATAATGTAAGGGTGTAAAATTTAGGGATAATATATGATCAATACATCAATTATCACGTATAAGGCCATATGGCCATATCACGTACTCTGTTTATTTTAAAAAAATTATATACTACGTAATTTCCTGAAACTGATACTATGGTTTACACAATATATATAATTAAACACGATTTGATACATATTAAGCCATACATAAAATTATAATCATCTCATATCTCCCAAATACAGAGATTTACAGAAACATATGAAAGCCAATTTATGAAAACTAAAAGACGTAATTGTAGAAATTAGGTTTGGAGAGAATTATCCAGAGTATAAGATGATCAGATAACCCTTTTTACAATAACCTGTAATTACACACTCACAAATTCTCTCAAAAATTCTCACCTTCTCTCTGAACTCTCTCTGAAAATAATGCCAGACTTAGGAAATTATGAAGAAGAAGGAGGAAGCGTCGAAGAAATAAAACTGACGCGATGTGGTCAGTTGCCCAGTCATGGATTAACTGCCCATAACCTCTCTTAGTGCCATGTTTGGCTTAGCAAATAAATTCAAAGCTCATTATTTTAATAAACCTTTTATTATATAGTTTAATAAATATCACACTCCTTATAAAATAACTCCAATATTTTATTTAATTTATTATAAATAAAATATAATATTTTCTCATAAATTCATATAGTCACATAATTAATTTTTCTCATTAATAAATAATAACAATTTATTAAATCTCTAATTAATAATTAAATTAATTAAAGTAATATCATGCTTAATTAAATATTTCATTTAATTCAATAAGCTCACACAATTACATACTCGAATAATAAAAATTCTCTACATTAATTTAATAAATGTAACACATATAATTAAATTAATCTACCACAATTGCATCAATTAATTATTAAATCTAATAATTAAATCATCGAAAAATATTTATTTAACTTAATAAATATTTAAAATAATTTACAAAATTCTCGTTCGTCACATCTTTTCCCCCTTAAAAGGATTCTGTCCCCAGAATCACGACTCAATAATTTCGACCCGTTACATTCTCCCCCCCTTACAAAGATTATGTCCCCAGAATCGCATACACATAATTAAGTAAATAAATGAGGGTAATTCTTCATCATATTCTCTTCGAGTTCTCACGTAGCTTCTTCAGCGTTGTGGTTCCTCCAAATTACCTTAACAGAAGGTATAACTTTATTTCTGAGAACTTGTTCTTTTCGTTCGACAATTTGGACAGGAATTTCTTCATAAGATAAGTCTTTCTCAAAATGCAGGGGTTCGTATTCAATTACATGCTTGTAATCAGGTTTGTAAGGTCGTAACACAGAAACATGGAAGACGTTGTGGATATTCTTGAGTGCTGGAGGTAAGGCTACCTCGTACGCAACTTCTCCAATTCTTCGCAGTATCTCAAAGGGTCCAATGAATCTTGGGCTCAATTTTCCTTTCTTCCCAAACCTGATCTTCCCTTTCCAGGGAGAGACCTTCAAGAAAACATAACTACCTGATTCAAACTTGATATTTTTACGATGTGGATCAGCGTATTTCTTCTGTCGATCTTGAGCTGCTACCAGTCGTGCTCGGATTACTTTGATTATTTCTGCTGTCTGCTGTACCAATTCTGGTCCTAGCAATTGTCTTTCACCAACTTCATCCCAGTAAAGCAGAGTTCTGCACTTTCTGCCGTATAACGCTTCGTAAGGCGGCATGCCTATACTAGCGTGGTAACTGTTGTTGTAGCCGAACTCTACCAACGGTAGGTGATCATCCCAATTTCCTTTGAAGTCCATTACACAGGCTCGTAACATATCTTCCAGTGTTTGAATCGTTCGTTCGCTCTGTCCGTCTATTTGAGGGTGGTAAGCTGTACTCATTCGCAGTTGTGTACCCATGCATTCCTGAAGATGTTTCCAGAAATTTGATGTGAAGCGCGGATCCCTATCGGAAACAATAGACACCGGCACTCCGTGCCTCGAAACAATCTCTTTCACATATAATCTTGCCAACTGATCTAAGTTAAATCTGATTTTGATAGGAAGGAAGTGTGCAGATTTCGTCAGTCGGTCAACGATAACCCATACTGCGTCGTAGCCTTTCTAAGTCGTCGGAAGGCCAACCACGAAGTCCATCGTAATATGTTCCCATTTCCATTCTGGGATCTCCAACGGTTGTAGCAATCCACTCGGTCTCTGATGTTCTGCTTTAACTTTCTGACATGTCAAGCATTTGGCAACACATTCTGTAACGACCCCAAAATTCATACAATTTAATTCTCGACTTCGGTCGTTAATAATACATTCAACCTCTAATTTTACATCATTAAACGATAATACAACCATTAAAATTTGCGGAATAATTAAAATTTTCTATTACAAACTATCCTCGTTCCCAAAACCTTCAACCTTTACGTCTAAATGTCTCAGAATCATTTTAATACTACAATAGTTTACATTCGCAAAACAATATTAAAATTCAACATTAATATATTATTCGAAACATTAGACATGGTTTACAAGAATAACAACTTAGCTAGGATATTAAATCTTCATATATCACTTTTGATCCATAACAATCAAGTAGCACGTTACCTTCAATTCTTGAATCTGCAAAAATGGTTATTTGCAAGAATGAGCTCGACAGCTCAGCAAAATCTAACAATTTTCATACATCACGTAGCACATAATAACATGCTCAACATACAAGAATAATCATAAACAAACATAGCATACATGTTTAGTTCACATAACAACTATAAAGATTAAGTTCCTTACTCAATCAACATTCATAGTTCAATCATCATAGTCATAGATTGACTTTCACATTTCATACTTTTGACATATACAATACATCATACACTAAAATTTTAAAGCAGTTCATCATCAAGTTCACATAGCAAAAAGGAACTGAAAGACTTGCCTTAACCGGCATTTTACCAACACGCTAATACTTCGCGTCCTTGCACAACCTACACTGTATGCGAGATTGATAATAAATAAAATCAATACTCAATCTCATGGTCAAATTTATTCTAAGACCTTACTTTATCATATTATCCTTTATAATATCTTTATAGACATCTAATTGTATTTTATATGCAACTCGATTTTATTTTCATTTTCATCACCACACATGCTAGACTATCTCACTTGTAGTTTAATGTGCATATACCACACCATTTTATTTTACCAATTTGGTTTCAAAAATGCATATTCAACACATTATTTACATGTTTAATTTTCCTTCATAAATCAAAAATTTCCCTTTTCGATTTCTTTCCATTATTATTCTTGTATTATCATCTTTTCATACTTAGATATCCAATATTAGCCATTAGTTAGGCACTTTGTATACCAAAGTTTAGAAACACTATTACTATTAGGCATTTTATCGAGCATGTTATGTGCACACATTAACTTATCTAAACTCTTGATCTTAAATGGTTAATTATGCATAGAATATAATAACACATATCTATATTCATTACATATGTCAAAACATATTTTTAATCATTAAAATATACAATCACCCAAAATCTTAATTCAAACATAATTATAAAACTCATCTTCACAATTTCTTTAACAAAACGTTGTTTTCGTTTTTAACGTATCTCCTTCGTTACATGTCCGTTTTTGTTCCTTTTTATATAGAATTAACCCTTACTCAGTGTACTACAATCTCATCTAGGCCGTAAAGTCAGACCCTTATCCATCTAAACTAGATTCTTCAATTCATCAACTAGTGTAGAAAAATTTCATTTTCTGGACATCCTTGCTAAACAATTTATTTCGGACATGATCCGGTCCATAAAATGGCTCAATCTCGTGAGTCTAGCTAGTAAACATCCATATCTACAACTTTGCAGTTTTAAGTTTCTTCAGATTCAAAACACACGAATTTATATGAATTTTTCAAAGTCAGAAACCGTAACAGTTTTGATTTTCTAGACAGATTATTTTCCCTTCGGACCAGCCTTACTAAAATAGAGATTGCGAGAAATCTACAAGGAGTTTTCATGTGATTCCACTTTCAGAATATAGCTTACTTCCATATCTTCGATTTGATATAAGGCTCATTTTCTAACTCATTATACCCAAAGAGATATGAATTTCACAAGATATGTCCACAATTACTCAAAACCTACGAATTTTGTTCTTCAAATTTTCTTTCCATTTCATTTTCTTTCTTGAATCCTCTTGTTTGATTCTTGATAGTCCAAGATTAAACCAATACAAACAGATTAAGCATGATCTACTATCCTAGAACATAAATCTACCCAAAAAAATCAAGGATTAAATAAGAGTTTAGAAGTTACCTTCTTCTAACTTTTTCTTCCTCTTCTTCTAGCTCATCTCAATTCCTCTATCTCTCTAGATTTCTCAATACAACTTCTATATAACCATTATCCTACATTTTGAAGAACATAAAATATAATTAAAACAAGAAATTTAGATTATAGTCTTATTAGTATGAATTTAAGAGAGAGATGAAGATGATGATGATGATGGGGCTTGATTTGTCTTCTCAAAACTTTTCCTTCTTCTTCTTTTTCTTCCTCTTCTTCTTCTCCTACAACTCTCTCTAACTCTTTTCTTCTTTCTTTAGTTTGTTTTCTAAAACTAACATACTAACTTGTAGTATATACATATAATATACAATACTAGTAATATATAATATATGTAACTCCTAGTAATAATTAGATATACTAATTACTAGTTAATACATAGGTTACACCAATTTGAACTTGAAAAGCCTAAGTCCATGTTTGGCAAATACTCATTATTTTAATTAATCAATAGCTTAACATCAATCAATCTCATCAAATTGTCACATAATTATATTTACTTGTTAATTATAATTTTGTGTAACAATCATCACATAACGCATCTAATTTAATTATCTCAATTAAATTAAAACTATAACATAAAATTATTATATTAATTAAATTAAATACTAAATATTCATTTAATTAATCTGCTACACTTAATTACATTACTCTATAATCAAAACAAAATTTATTTATTTAACTCAATAAATAATTCAATTAAATATTTATATATATTAAAATTAATATATAACATTCTCTTCACATCAATTCACATATTCTACAATATATGACATACACATACTCACACCCACATATCTCATAAATAATACTTTTATTTATAAAATTCTCATTTATAATTTCTAAAAATCTGGGACGTCACATCATTCCCTCCTTATAAGGATTCCGTCCTCGGAATCACAGAAACCCTACCTTACTCGGGTTTTCCTCAAATCTATCCATTGAATAACTTCAACACATTACCTTAATATAGGTTTTATATTTTCTACTCTCACCATTCTTGATAATAAATTCTTATAAGTTTTATTTCATAACATTTACTTAGACTCAATTATATTTGAGTATTACATATTCTTTGACCCGTTCATTATCTTTCTCTAAGGATCATTATCATATACTATATGATCAAACTCTCACGACATTACATTCACCCTTTCTTCTAAGAATTTCGTCCTCGAAATTTTTATTTATTAATCTTTATTCATTCAATCTATCAAAAATAGATTTTACGTTAATACCTTATTCATTCATTGGATTCTATAACCACTTCTTTTCCATAAAGATCTTTCTACAATTATTAACTTTTCTATTAAAAGTTTTACATAATTCTTTGATAACTCATCTCCTTCTCATATCAACACTTCTTTTCTCACTTATTCAATATATTCATCATTCAATGTCGCATCCTACGACTTACTTCTTTCTAAAAAATATCATCCTTACCATATTCGCCTTTTAGAATAGCAAGAATCTTCCATAATTGCTCAATAATTAGGAAGCAGTATGAATAACTCAGGAATTTAAAAGATTCCAAATCATGCTGAGGGGTCACAAGACCGTGAACTCTATTCTCGGTTTACTAGTGCTTCAACTCAATCCTTCACACTGCAAACCAGAGTGTTTATCAATCACAAAGATTGAAAACACCCTCCTTACGTACACTAGGTGGCCAGCCTATTGTACCACTATGTTGGGCCGCAACGTAGTGTTTTGTAACGATTATATGTGTTACGCTCGGAACCATTGTCCCCAAAAACATGTCCCCTTATAGGGTTGTTCACCTCAGCTTTTCAACATCTGAATCCGTACCAAAATAATTTGGTTTGGCATAACTTTTCAATAAACGCTTAAGTTTCATGAACATCTTTCAATATTCGTCTAGCTGAATCAAATAGCATAGACCTCTACAATAATTCGGACATCAACCGAAATATACATATATATACATAGATATGAATTCTCATATCTTAAAGAAATCTCAAAAATCTTTTTATGACGTTATGATACCGCACTGTATTTACAGTCCGTTGAGGATTCCGTCTTTTGGTGATTTTATCATACTACATCATACCATAGTGGGCTGACGATCCTTAGATCACATCCAACACTAGGTAATACTGCATTGATGACTCCATCATTTTTTTCATCTTTGCACCAGGTTACATGATGCATTAATGATATAAAATACATTTTGATATATTGTAAATTATTTTTGTCTAGCCGAAGTAATTAGCATAGACATACGAATAACATTATTGTTGTTAAAACTCATTGGTTCCATCATTTGATCCAATGCTTTTCAAGAAAATAGAAGTGTAAACATCAGCACGAAGTCAATAAATTTTGAAAGTCTAGCATAGCTAGTAGATTTAGAATACCTATGCTTCCACCATCAACTCCACTTTCTATAATGATCCATTGCTTAATAGGTCTATCTATTCCTATCATCCTCAATACTCCATTTACACTTATCTATACCCAGTTCGTCAAACTTACCACACGTTATGAGTTCAGGAACTTGCCACAATCATATGAGTTTAAGAACTTATCCTAGTCAGACCATAGGCGTCCATTCGCTGAGGGGTTCAAAAACATACCATATAATTATGAGTCACGAACCTACCATAAGTATGAGTTTTAAGAACTCGCACTTAATCTTATAATATTCTCTAACTATACTCTACCTATCTGTTATACACATGAGAAAAGAATCACCTTCTCAACAGGAATATATCAAATAGCGCGACACAAACATTCTAATGATTATCAATGTGATAAACTGAGTGCAAGCACAAAACCCTCGCCCATACAAAGGTTTGTACAACTCAGCCATCACATGAGTCCTCAATTGAAATCCCACCTAACTCTATCTTGCTTATAACTTGCTCTTTGCTCGATACGAATTCCTCGTATCATATCATCTATAACTCCTCATGAGTTACCTCGTACTTTTTCATAGTACTCCATCTTCATGGCATTAAGCTATAATTATTCAAACATTATAGACCATCTTTCTTTTATAACTTAAACAGACCACGTCGTGATCTTATTCTATAATCATCTCCCTTAAAATTCTTTTCTTAACTCGTGATCGTTTTGTTTTACGATCCTCTTTCTTTCTCTTTTTCATCATTTACGACATTATTCGCTATCTTGGCTTTTTGGAGTTAGGAAACTCCCATATTTTTTTCTTTATAACTCTTCAAGATTCTTCTTTAAATCTTCTTATTTATATAACAATTCTTCCTTTAAGAATTTCTAACTTCATTTACATTGCTCAACATTTCATTCAAGTTCTACACTTTCATCATACGTATCCACTTTCTACACTTGGTACACATCGAGTCTCTAACAGTTTCAATATGGTACGCTGAGTGGTTTCCCACAAACAACCAACAAACTAGGTTCCGAGTTGCTAGTTCGTATATACCTCCGCTCTATGAAGGAATCGTTTAGCCTAGATACCATACATCAACTACTAAAGAGTACAATTGCACCATACTTAAATATAACTATCTATTCTTAACTTCTTTATCATTCTCTTTTTTATAGACATTGTCTATTTATTATCACCTTACATCCTTATTATTGGAGTTAGGTAACCCCACATTCACATTTCTTATAACTCTGCGAGATTCTTCTTTGAATCATTTCACCCAAGTTTTAATCCCTTATTGTTCAAACTCTATTTGAGCTTATTCGTTCCTTATTTTCACCTGTTTTCTCTAAGGTTATAGCCTAAAGTACTCTTACCTAAGGTTTCTAACCTATCAGCTTTGATACCAACTGTAACGACCCCAAAATTCATACAATTTAATTCTCGACTTCGGTCGTTAATAATACATTCAACCTCTAATTTTACATCATTAAACGATAATACAACCATTAAAATTTGCAGAATAATTAAAATTTTCTATTACAAACTATCCTCGTTCCCAAAACCTTCAACCTTTACGTCTAAATATCTCAGAATCATTTTAATACTACAATAGTTTACATTCGCAAAACAATATTAAAATTCAACATTAATATATTATTCGAAACATTAGACATGGTTTACAAGAATAACAACTTAGCTAGGATATTAAATCTTCATATATCACTTTTGATCCATAACAATCAAGTAGCACGTTATCTTCAATTCTTGAATCTGCAAAAATAGTTATTTGCAAGAATGAGCTCGACAGCTCAGCAAAATCTAACAATTTTCATGCATCACGTAGCACATAATAGCATGCTCAACATTCAAGAATAATCATAAACAAACATAGCATACATGTTTAGTTCACATAACAACTATAAAGATTGAGTTCCTTACTCAATCAACATTCATAGTTCAATCATCATAGTCATAGATTAACTTTCACATTTCATACTTTTGACATATACAATACATCATACACTAAAAGTTTAAAGCAGTTCATCATCAAGTTCACATAGCAAAAAGGAACTGAAAGACTTGCCTTAACCGGCGCTTTACCAACACGCTAATACTTCGCATCCTTGCACAACCTACACTGTATGCGAGATTGATAATAAATAAAATCAATACTCAATCTCATGGTCAAATTTATTCTAAGACCTTACTTTATCTTATTATCCTTTATAATATCTTTATAGACATCTAATTGTAGTTTATATGCAACTCGATTTTATTTTCATTTTCATCACCACACATGCTAGACTATCTCACTTGTAGTTTAATGTGCATATACCACACCATTTTATTTTACCAATTTGGTTTCAAAAATGCATATTCAACACATTGTTTACATGTTTAATTTTCCTTCATAAATCAAAAATTTCCCTTTTCGATTTCTTTCCATTATTATTCTTGTATTATCATCTTTTCATACTTAGATATCCAATATTAGCCATTAGTTAGGCACTTTGTATACCAAAGTTTAGAAACATTATTACTTTTAGGCATTTTATCGAGCACGTTATGTGCACACATTAACTTATCTAAACTCTTGATCTTAAATGGTTAATTATGCATAGAATATGATAACACATATCTATATTCATTACATATGTCAAAACATATTTTTAATCATTAAAATATACCATCACCCAAAATCTTAATTCAAACATAATTATAAAACTCATCTTCACAATTTCTTTAACAAAACGTTGTTTTCGTTTTTAACGTATCTCCTTCGTTACATGTCCGTTTTTGTTCCTTTTTATATAGAATTAACCCTTACTCAGTGTACTACAATCTCATCTAGGCCTTAAAGTCAGACCCTTATCCATCTAAACCAGATTCTGCAATTCATCAACTAGTGTAGAAAAATTTCATTTTCTAGACATCCTTGCTAAATAATTTATTTCGGACATGATACGGTCCATAAAATGGCTCAATCACGCGAGTCTAGCTAGTAAACATCCATATCTACAACTTTACAGTTTTAAGTTTCTTCAGATTCAAAACACACGAATTTATATGAACTTTTCAAAGTCAGAAACCGTAACAGTTTTGATTTTCTAGACAGATTATTTTCCCTTCGGACCAGCCTTACTAAAACAGAGATTGCGAGAAATCTACAAGGAGTTTTCATGTGATTCCACTTTCAGAATATAGCTTACTTCCATATCTTCGATTTGATATAAGGCTCATTTTCTAACTCATTATACCCAAAGAGATATGAATTTCACAAGATATGTCCACAATTACTCAAAACCTACGAATTTTGTTCTTCAAATTTTCTTTCCATTTCATTTTCTTTCTTGAATCCTCTTGTTTGATTCTTGATAGTCCAAGATTAAACCAATACAAACAGATTAAGCATGATCTACTATCCTAGAACATAAATCTACCCAAAAAAATCAAGGATTAAATAAGAGTTTAGAAGTTACCTTCTTCTAACTTTTTCTTCCTCTTCTTCTAGCTCATCTCAATTCCTCTATCTCTCTAGATTTCTCAATACAACTTCTATATAACCATTATCCTACATTTTGAAGAACATAAAATATAATTAAAACAAGAAATTTAGATTATAGTCTTATTAGTATGAATTTAAGAGAGAAATGAAGATGATGATGATGGGGCTTGATTTGTCTTCTCAAAACTTTCCCTTCTTCTTCTTTTTCTTCCTCTTCTTCTTCTCCTACAACTCTCTCTAACTCTCTTCTTCTTTCTTTAGTTTGTTTTCTAAAACTAACATACTAACTTGTAGTATATACATATAATATACAATACTAGTAATATATAATATATGTAACTCCTAGTAATTATTAGATATACTAATTACTAGTTAATACATAGGTTACACCAATTTGAACTTGAAAAGCCTAAGTCCATGTTTGGCAAATACTCATTATTTTAATTAATCAATAGCTTAACATCAATCAATCTCATCAAATTGTCACATAATTATATTTACTTGTTAATTATAATTTTGTGTAACAATCATCACATAACGCATCTAATTTAATTATCTCAATTAAATTAAAACTATAACATAAAATTATTATATTAATTAAATTAAATACTAAATATTCATTTAATTAATCTGCTACACTTAATTACATTACTTTATAATCAAAACAAAATTTATTTATTTAACTCAATAAATAATTCAATTAAATATTTATATATATATTAAAATTAATATATAACATTCTCTTCACATCAATTCACATATTCTACAATATATGACATACACATACTCACACCCACATATCTCATAAATAATACTTTTATTTATAAAATTCTCATTTATAATTTCTAAAAATCTGGGATGTCACACATTCTGCAACATCACGCTTCAAATTCGGCCACCGGAAATGTTGTCGAAGATCTTGGTACATTTTTGTACTATCAGGGTGAATCGAATATCTTGAACTATGAGCCTCACTCAAAATTTCTTCCTTAATTTCTTGTACTGGCGGAACCCAAATTCTGCTTTCAAATCTCAATATTCCTTCCTTATCCATCTTAAATCTTGGTTCGGTTCCTTCAGATATCTTCGATGTTACCTTTTTGCATTCATCATTCTAAAGCTGAGCCTCCTTCACTCTATCTAGTAGAGTTGTACCAGATTGCATCTGAAATAGCTTCTCATCAATCTCCATAGGATACTTCACTTCTAACTCCAGTTTCTCCATATCTGCAATTAGCTCCTGCTGAGCAGTCAACATCATCAATTTCTCACGACCCTTTCTACTTAAGGCGTCGGCAACCACATTAGCCTTACCCGGATGGTATAAAATCTCACAGTCATAATCCTTGATTAATTCCAACCATCTTCTTTGACGCATATTCAAATCTTTCTGTGTAAAAATATATTTCAGACTCTTGTGGTCCGTATATATTTCACACTTCTCCCCGTATAGATAGTGCCTCCAAATTTTCAAAGCAAAAATAACTGCAGCTAACTCCGAATCATGGGTTGCGTAACCCTTCTCGTAATCCTTCAACTGCCGTGATGCATACGCAATGACTTTGTCATTTTGCATCAGCACACAGCCAAGTACTTTATGCGACGCATCGCTAAAAACAACAAAATTTCCTGTATCATCCAGAAGAGATAACACAAGTGCTGTACTCAACCTCTTCTTTAATTCTTGAAAACTCTCCTCACACTTCTCCGTCCAAACAAATTTCACAGCTTTTCGAGTTAAATTCGTTAACGGAGTTGCGATCTTAGAAAAATCTTGTATGAATCTTCTATAATATCCTATTAATCCAAGAAAACTTCTTACTTCTGACGGCGTTCTCGGCTGATCCCAGTTAATCACAGCTTCTACTTTGGATGGATCTACCGAAATTCCATCTTTATCGATTACGTGACCAAGAAATTGTACTCTCTCGATCCAGAATTCGCATTTTAAAAATTTAGCATACAACTTCTCCCTTCTCAATACTTCCAACGTTAACCTCAAGTGTTCTTCATGTTCCTCTTTGGTTTTGGAATATACCAAAATGTCATCTATAAATACCACCACGAATTTGTCCAAAAACGGCTTGAATACACCATTCATTAGTCCCATAAATGCTGCAGGAGCATTCGTAAGACCAAACGACATTACTAAAAACTCATAATGACCATATCGCGTTCGGAACGCTGTCTTCGGTACATCCTCTGACCTCACCTTCAGTTGGTGATAACCACTCCTCAAGTCAATCTTGGAAAAGTATTTTGCTCCCTTCAATTGATCAAACAGATCATCGATCCTCGGTAATGGATATCTGTTCTTAATCGTGACCTTATTTAATTCTCTGTAGTCAATGCAGAGCCTCATCGATCCGTCCTTCGTTTTCACGAACAACACCGGCGCTCCCCACGGCGATACGCTCGGTTGAATGTACTTTTTGTCCAATAATTCTTGTAGTTGTACCATTAATTCCTTCATTTTTACTGGCGCCATTCGGTATGGTGCCTTCGATATTGGAGCAGTTTCGGGCGTTAAATCAATCACAAAGTCTACTTCTCTATCTGGAGGAAGTCCTGGCAAATCGTCTGGAAATACATCGACGAAGTCCCTCACAATCGGTATCTCCTCTACCTTCGGGATCTCTTTTCGACTGTCGACTATGTAAGCTAAATATCCTACACAGCCTTGTCTTAATAACTTCCTGGCCTGCAACATCGTCAGATAACTCACTTGTCTAGGCGACTTGCTACCATAAAACACAACCTTTGACGGAGTCATAAGGTTAATACGCTTCTTTTGGCAGTCAATTACAGCCCCATAATTGGATAGCCAATCCATACCCAATATAACGTCGAATTCCCCCAATCGAATAGGGATAAGATCTACGTTCATGATATTACCCTTAATATCCACTCTACAATTCTTATACACATGCTTAACAGGAATTATCTCTCTATTCGCAATTTTTATAATCATGGGATATTCCAATTCATCCTTAAGCAAATCTAAACTATTAGCAAAGTCTTCGGATAGAAAGGTACAAGTAGCACCCAAATCAAACAAAATATAAGCATTAATTTCATTGATCGGAATGATACCTGACACCACATCACGAGACTGGATTGCATCCTGTACCGTCATATTGAAAGTTCTGGCGGTTGATCGGTTTGTTGCAGGTGGCCCGGTGATGGTTAAAGTATTTCCACTGCTATTTCCCCGGTTTCCTCCTTGTCCTGATCCTCCCAATCCCTTCTTGGGACAGTCTCTTGCTAAATGATCTTTCGAACCACAGTTGAAACAAGCACCCTTCTTTGGGTTTGGACAATTTGGTGCTATGTGGCCTTCCTGACCACAATTGTAGCACACTCTCTTTCCCTTCAAACAAACTCCTAGATGTGCCTTGCCGCAAGTCGGACATGCTTCTATCTTCTTTTTCTGCCCTCCGCGTTGACTTCCAGCTGTCGAGTTATCCGTCCACTTCCTTTTCTGATTATTATTATTCTCAGTATTACTTCCACCAATCTTGTTATTACCTTCATTCTCACTCTTTTTCTTTTTCTGTTCTTGGTTGTACTTAGTCACTGCATCACTTCCTCCTTCCGCGAGAATGGCCTTTTCCAAAACTCCCGCAAACGTGTTAAGTTGAAACATTGATACCTTGCTGTATACCCAAGGCTTCAGTCCTTGTTCGAATCGTCTGGCTTTCCTCTTGTCAGTGTGTACTTGATACGGGGCAAACCTTGCCAACTCATCGAATTTAGCCGCGTATTCAGGCACGCTCATGTTTCCCTGCTTCAGTTCCAGAAATTGCACCTCCATCTGATTCTGCGAACTAGCTGGGAAATACATTTCGAAAAACATCTCTTTGAATCTCTCCCACGTAATTACACCTTCACCTCCTCGCATCTTGTTTGCCTGCCACCAGTAGCTAACCTCAGACTTCAGCATAAATGTCGCAAAAACGATCTTCTGATCTTCTCGAACTCTAGCAACTTCGAAAACCTTCTCGATTTCCATCACCCACGTTTGAGCCTCGATCGGGTTTCTGGAACCTTTGAACTCTGGCGGTCCCACCGCCTTAAAATCTTTAAACGTTGTGCTAGGTGGAGCTTGCGGTTGGTTATTCATGACTCCAATTAGTAAATTAACTAGCTGTTGAACTGGATTAACGTTGGCATTATTGTTATTATTGGTTGACCCTTCCTGAGTCGGTTGACGTTGTTGTCTTCTCCTTGGCGGCATTTTTCTGTTAAATAAATGTTTATTAAAACTTTATTTATTTCTCTACATAGTTAAGACATTACTCAACAATTTAACATATCATTTAACACATCATCTCAAACAACTTGATATCTTTTCATTCAAATAAAAAAAATTTAACATTAAACTATAGCATACTGCTATTTACATCGTCTATCCTGGAATAAAGAATCCACAGGATTTAAAACATTCAAATATTAACATATTCCTTAGTTCATAAACACATCGGAATTTACATAAAACTATATAAGTCTTTCACATAAATAAACAGATTCTATTCCTGTCTTCCAAGATGCTCAATAGCCTTGCCACGCTCCTCATTCATGATACGAGACATTGTCCTGCGATCCAACATATACGATGGAAGTCCTTCAAACAGGATGGGGTACCTTAACACTCGCTCTTGAACCTCATCCATCGCATGATTAAGTGTGGCGTACGTGTCTTCAAGCTTTGCCTTCTTTGCACGACTATCATTTTCTGCACTATCTGCTCAATGTGATTCTTTTACCCATCCTTCCTCTGCTATTTTCAGTCTTCCGGAGGTTTCCTTCAGTTCCTTCTTCAGCTTCTCTATCTCCTCGGTCTTATCTTTGGTTTGACCCTTCTCATGAATCAGATCCCACTCCACGTTTCCTAAACGTGTATGAAGGGTCACAATCTCTCTATCCTTCTCCTCTAAAGTAGATTGCTGAACAGTCGCTCGCTCAGTCAATTCCTGAACCTCATCTTGTAACTCCACGTTACGATCATATAGTGTGTCATACATCTCAGCATCAACAGTGTACCGTGGTAACTCCTCTTCTTCCTCTTCCTCATCAAACTCCTCCTCAGGATCAGTCTCGGGCTCATACTCCTGACCAATAACGGTGATCAATGGAGATGACTCCCTCTGCACCAGCTGCTCCCTAACGACATGAATGTCTCGGGGCTCCTCCTCAGTCGGTCCTACAAGTACACGAGATCCCTCCTCAGCTTGACTAGCTTCTCCATCATTCGTCATCCTGACAACAAAATTTTAAGTTTTAGTTACTAAGTCGTACTAACGAGCACATAAATTAACACATAGACACATAATGTATTTTATTATCTTCAATGAATTACCAAAAATTCATTTCTTAAAACTCGATAAGAGTTTTTCCTTTACTATCTTCTTTCTATAAGGTTACTACCTAAGGTTGTTCCCCCACCTAAGGTTCATAACCTACAGCTCTGATACCAACTTGTGACACCCCCAAATCCGGGTACTTTGATTCCACGGGATTTGGTGTTCACTGTACAAGCATCATCTATCTATCTACCCATAAATAATATCAAACCATACAATAGATAGAAATCATAATAAAATCTCTTCCCTTAAGGGTTACATCAACTGAATCATAAATAAATCCCAGGTTACTCTAACCTTAAAACATCTGTGCGGAATTCTAAACAAATAAGTCTTAACATCAACATAACTCAAGTCTTAAACAAATACATCAGTTAATAAATAACAGGTCTTCATCATTTGCTAACTTTGCCCTTGCCCTTACTAGTGGAGGGTTCATCGCTTCTTTCATTCTTAACTGCAATGTTATTATTAAGCAAGAGTGAGCACAAATGCCCACAAGTATAAAAATGAAATAACAGTATAATAACATGCGAATAATCAAAGACATCTGAATAAAGCTCATCTTTTGAATCAAGAATAAATAACATGAATCAAAAGAATACTGAGGGTCATAAGACCTTGAACTATGTCCTAGGTTAACAAGGGTTATACTTGAAACCTTTAACAGTCATAAGACTATGGACCTTCTTCTCGTACTTAGGGGGATCAGCCCTTAGTACCATGCTGTGCACAATATCTTAACGCTAAAGTGTAAATAATCCCCTATACAGGGTTGTTCATCTCAGTTTGACATTCGAGTCCGCACCAAAGGAAGTTTGGTTTGGATAATTCATCAAGGGTTCTGAAATTTAGAACGCTCATCAACTATGGACTAGTTGAATCAATAAGGTTCACTAGTCTAATAAGGTTCAACAATAATTGATATTCGATTTGAATAATAACCTCAAAAGTATACAATAAGACAATTATTGTATAACTGAATCATGCTTTGGAAAGATAATTAATCTTTAATATCATGCTTGAACTTGAATAATAACAAGGATAATTTATTCAAGGTAAATAATAAACTTGAACAATAATGACAAGTAGGGTTAGGGAAATTTGCTCAACATAAAAGTAACGTTTAAGTTTAAATAAACTTGCTCAATAGAATGGAGTTAGGGATAGGATACTTGCCTCGTGCGTAGATTACACTTTAACTAAGCACGTTCTTTGAATTAAATCCTACATATCATTCATATACACAATACCAGTTAATTATAAATTAACTAATCAATATAAACTCATTCTCGTTGTCTACTTTAATTATTGACTAAACTTAGTCAAATTATCACGTTGTCACATAATTTATACTTCATGAATTATCAAACTAATTATGTATTTAATAATTCAATTCACATATAATATTTTATTATATGTTAAACAAATATTTTATCATCTCATAATACCTCTAACATGATTACATGTTCATTACATCAATCCACTAACACTTGTTAGACTTTAACATTTTAAAAATATATTTCTGATATTTTCTGGAGAGTGGCGCTGCGGCGCCACTAATGTGCTAAGGAGTCGCGCTGCGGCGCGGTGGCGCTGTGGACGGGCCCTTGGCGCTGCGGCGGGGTCTCTGGCGATGCGGCGCGTGACGCTGCGGCGCGGGAAATGAACAGGCAGCCGGCGCTGCGGCGCGGCGTACCAGGTACAGAAATGGCAGTTCGCGAAAATCGCAGAACTTGCCAATTTCTCCAAATTTCTTAAAGTTCTACTCGAAATTAAACATACCCATATGCTATAATTTATATATAGTCATTACCCAACATTTATATACTGACAAAACCAATTTTAAACACTTATTAACAGATTTAAAACCTAACAAAATTACTGACTTTGATGTTCGTGAAGTTTAGAAAACTTTATATGAAAATTCTCCCTACGGATTCGTTATAACACCGAATCCGTTCATTTAAACTCCAATCTCTCCGTATCGACATGCTCAATAATGTAAGGGTGTAAAATTTAGGGATAATATATGATCAATACATCAATTATCACGTATAAGACCTTATGGCCATATCACGCACTCTGTTTATTTTAAAAAAATTATATACTACGTAATTTCCTGAAACTGATACTATGGTTTACACAATATATATAATTAAACACGATTTGATACATATTAAGCCATACATAAAATTATAATCATCTCATATCTCCCAAATACAGAGATTTACAGAAACATATGAAAGCCAATTTATGAAAACCAAAAGACGTAATTGTAGAAATTGGGTTTGGAGAGAATTACCCAGAGTATAAGATGATCAGATAACCCTTTTTGTAATAACATGTAATTACACACTCACAAATTCTCTCAAAAATTCTCACCTTCTCTCTGAACTCTCTCTGAAAATAATGTCAGACTTAGGAAATTATGAAGAAGAAGGAGGAAGCGTCGAAGAAATAAAACTGACGCGATGTGGTCAGTTGCCCAGTCATGGGTTAACTGCCCATAACCTCTCTTAGTTCCATGTTTGGCTTAGCAAATAAATTCAAAGCTCATTATTTTAATAAATCTTTTATTATATAGTTTAATAAATGTCACACTCCTTATAAAATAACTCCAATATTTTATTTAATTTATTATAAATAAAATATAATATTTTCTCATAAATTCATATAGTCACATAATTAATTTTTCTCATTAATAAATAATAACAATTTATTAAATCTCTAATTAATAATTAAATTAATTAAAGTAACATCATGCTTAATTAAATATTTCATTTAATTCAATAAGCTCACACAATCACTTACTCGAATAATAAAAATTCTCTACATTAATTTAATAAATGTAACACATATAATTAAATTAATCTACCATAATTGCATCAATTAATTATTAAATCTAATAATTAAATCATCGAAAAATATTTATTTAACTCAATAAATATTTAAAATAATTTACAAAATTCTCGTTCGTCACAGTCATTAACCCTAATATACAGTTATGGAATTAATTGCTAAATTAGCAATATTAATTTGGAAATATTAATCCTAATCAGTTAAAGTCATAATGTGATTAAGGAATTATAATATAATTAGGAATCCCTAATTATAATTTTAAAATCAAGATTTTCTATTTTTTAAAATCTAATTAGAAAATCTTAGAATTTTAATCGCAAAATCGTTAGGGTTAAACCCTAAAATGCTAAACCTTAAACCCTAAGGGTTACGGCCAATGTCTAAAATGCCCTTCATGATAGAAATGAGAAGTCTAAAATGCCCTTGTGCATTATTAAAGGAAGAATTAAATTATTGGTGTGGAAATTACTAAAATACCCTTTTGTCCCATTTAGTGTATTATTGTGAATTATTGCCACCAATTATTCCACACAAGCCAACCATCTAGAAGTTACATATGTTACTATAGCATTACCAGCCCTTGAATCACTTAATTCCAACTTTGGATCAATTATTTTCAAGATTAAAAGAGAGAGAAAGGCTACTTTAATTCTCCTTTTCACCAAGCCATCCTCTCTCTAGAAATCCGAAAATTTGGAGTGAGAGAGAGAGATAAGATGAACTATGATCAAGAATCAGCAAGCCAAGATCAGCAACAAAGGATCAAAATCAAAAATTAAAGCAAAAAGGTATTAAAAATCCTAAATTTTGAAATCCTTTGATTCTATGTTAATTGTTGGAATTGATTGTTTAAAGTTGTGTAATAGGGAGTCTATTAATGTTTTAAGTTGTTAAATTCAGGACCCATAACATCAAAGTGCTCAAAATTAAAGTTTTTCAACATTTGGAAAACTTGAAAAATCTCGTCCGACAGCAAATGTCAGACCCCATAGATCCGTGTGTGTTAAGTGTTTTTGATGTTTAAAGCTTGTAACATGTATCCTGTTATCTGGTATTTAAGATACAAAAAGAATCAAAGCCAGATCAATTGTAGATCAAACGTTACAAGCAGTCAAACATGGTTGACCAAAACTGCCAAATCGCGAACCCAGAAATTCAAGAACAGATTGTCTGTGTCCAACTTTGACCGGCCAGATCTTGTTCATGCTATGATGTTTTAGTGTTATGAAGTTTTGAAGTTGTAGTCCTACATGTTGTCTACACACTTCAATTAATAGATCACATAAACATTACACGATCATCAAGTTATAGAGGTCCAAAGTAGGCACCTCGAACTGTTCTTCGTGAAGAACAGCTCTGATAGCTACTTTGATGGCCAATATCTCCCAGATCTGATGTTTTTTAGCCATGATGTTTATTGGATCTTGTAGTCTAGTATTTCCTCTACAAGATCTGACCAAGAACATTGCCAGAAACCTAAAGAACAAAAAGTTATTCATGGTCAAAGTAGCTACCAGCGTCTGTCAGAAATTGCTTGGCTTGAAGCTCAAGAACACCTATAGCGACAGTTTCGTCGCTATAGGGCCCCTTTAGCGACGCTTATTTTCGAAAAATGCAGAAAATAATTAAATAAATAGAAAAAAATGATTTTTAATTATTAAAAACACATATTAAATTCTGAAAAATTATTTTAAATTCTGAAAAATAGTTTTTAACTATTTTGAGTATATTTTGAAAATATTTACTATTTTTGGAATATAAACGGTATTTATTTATTTAATTATAATATTAAATAAATTATTTAAAAATATTTTTAATTCATGAAAAATCATGAAAAATTATATTATGATATTAGGAAATATTTGAAGTTATTTTTGATAACTTTTAATATTTTGTGATGAAATTCATTAATTAATCAATATTAATGATAATTAGTTTATTTAGTAAATATATTAAATAAATTATGAAAAAATAGAATTAATGCTTTAAAAATCATATAAAAATGATGTAAGTGTTAGAAAAATATTTTAAGTTATAAAATATAACTTTTGATATTTTGGCATGAAAATATTAATATTTTATTATTAATATCAGTTATTGGATAATGAATTTAAGTGTTTAAAAATCATATAAATATGATTTTATGTTATTAAAAATACTTTGTGATATTATAATTATATTATAATATTATGTTATAATTTTCATTACTATTTAGCAATAAATAAATATTAGTGATAAAGGAATTATATGGTATTTAATTCATTAAATACAGTATTAATGATCAGAAAATTTAGATAAATGATATTAATTATCTGAAAATTATTTCGAGCTTATGAAAATTATTTAGACTTATAATATGATTGTTTAAGATAATTGTTAAGTGTCAGACAGAGTTTAATTGAACTTAGACTCGGTAATTGTCCGACTAGACCGTCGGGATGATAGAATTTTGTCGATTTCAAGTCAGACCGAAATAATTTGACCTGATGCTAAGTTTTATATGTTGTATAGACTGACAGGGTCATGTGTTATGTGTTTAGGTTATTCTATAACAGTATTATACTGTGATGATATTATTCTAATATTGGAGATCTATATTATTAATATTAGGTCCCAGACGAAGCTTATTATATTGCGTTACAGTAATCAACGGATCAGGCAAGTTTTCAAGTTTCTTTTTACTTAAACTCTTCTAAGAGTAGTTTCAGTCAGATATGCTTATGAATTGTACTCTGTACAATTGCATGTATTTATCAGGTATGAAAGGCTGATCACCTTCATTACCATTCAGTTCAGACATAATTATTCCTGTTCAATACTTGTTCAGTCAAAGTTTTGTTCATGCTAATTCACAAATACATTGTGAAGGATAGCCAGCTTATTATTCAGACTCTTTCAATCATGATATATCTTTACATTATTTTAAAACTTGATGGGCAACCTTCATGCTCACCCTTGCTATATCATGATAAAACATTGCAGATAAGGCGAATACAGCCAGATACAGGAAAAGGATAATGCCAAGTTTAGCTTGGGATAGAATGTGCAGCTAGAGTATAATGGTATAGTTTGTAATAGTATAGTTTATGATTTGTGTATTAGTTAAGGTTACTCGATTTTGGTGAATAGTGTGTAAAGTTTAATGTATAAATAATTTATGTTTATATCTTCCGCAACAGTTGTAGAATGATTGTACCAGAACTGCGGCGATCCAGGACCAGGATTTGGGGCTGTCACATTGTTCATCTTCCTTCTCTTACATCTCACCTCATCCTCTAAGTCATTCGACCGATCATTAGTTTCTTCCCACTTCTCCTCGAAGTGAATTATTTCCATCACCTCCATCTCTAACTAAGTACGGAGTGTTTCCTTCTCTATCCTCTCACTCAACTCTCTCTATTCCATCTCTTCCAACTTTCCTGCCAACTCTACATTCCTAGCCACCAACCTGTGAAATAAAGTCCCCATCTGGATCCCTGCCTCCTTACGGTGAGCAATCTCCACTTCCATCTCCTGCATCACTAACTTTCTCTGATGATCCTCGTCCCCAAGTTTCTGGAACTCGGACTCTCTTTCCCTAGCCTCAGCCTCTAACTCCTCAACTCTACATCCTAACTCCTGAATCTGCTCCTCAAAGTCCCCCAACATCCGATCCTCGAAAGTAGCCTCGTTGGAGTCCTCCATGGGCTCAAGCTCCTCCTCCATAGGCTCCTCCTCTGGATCAGATTCTTCGGGTAATGGCTCCATCTCCTTCTCATCATCATCCTCATCAATAGGGGCCACTACTGTTATGGGCTCCGCTATCAAAGGTGCCTCATAGACCACGTGTATGTCACGCGGCTCCCCCTCTACTACTCGGTTAGGTCCTCCCATGTCAGTCATCCTACAATCACCAACATAAGACAAAATAAACAACAACTCTATTAGAATGTTAAATAAACATAACTTCATTGCATAGAATGAAATTATATTCCATAACACACTAAGTCTTTTTCTAGGAAAACTCTATATGAGTTTCATCCCTCTCTATTCTTCTAAGTTCTCCTAAGTTATAATCTAAGGACTCTCACTCCTAAGGTTTATAACTACAGCTCTGATACCAACCTGTGACCCCCCCCCCCAAATTCAAACCACACTTGTCTCCAATTTGGTTGGTCACGTACTAACTCTAATAATAAATCAAAATCTCACACAACGGAATATTAGAATGAATTACATTATTATAACATAATTATTCTTGTCCCAAAGGTTCGTAACTTAAACATCTCTTACAATACCTTCAACATAATTAAACATAATTTAGATATAACTAATACATATCACATCTTATGTCATTACATGAATATAATAATCTCCACTAAATATAAACTACTCAGTAGCCTTGCCCTTGCCCTTATCAATTCCTGAGGGGCCACCTTGCTCTGCCTTAACTGAAATCTTTTTAGGGAAGCAAGAATGAGCAATAATTTTGCCCAGTACGTAATATAGCAATAAGGGTGTTCAATGTAGTTTTATGTTTCTCAAGGGTACAACAATAATGATAGTTCAAAGATAGCAAGAAGTATCAATGATTCTGAACAATAGTCGCTATGGACAGAAAATATCAATAATATTCAACGATTAATCAATTCAAGATTTCAAAGTAATGAATACTAAGCAGTCACTAAGGACTAAGAACTTCTCTTAGAATTAACAGTAATAAACAGATAATTCTACAAAATGAGTACAACAGGTGATCAGCCAAAAGTACCCTATGTCATGCATTACATTTAATCTTTCTCAAGTGCGCACATCAGTTTTCTGACAATATATAATTTCCCTACCAAGAGGGTTGTTCATCTCAGTTATAAGAGTCCGCACCAAGTTAATTTGGTTTGGATAGCTTTCGATCAAGTATCAATAGTCTAGCCGAAGCAATAGCTTAGACAGTTTTCTTTCACATTATATATATGAACAATTATCGTTCGAAATCAAGGTTTGTAAACAAATTCATTTCTATATTCCGAAGTATTATAACTTCAAAGTTCTACTTGTACGATCAATAATAGCACAAGTTCAAGTAATGCTCAATAAAGAGTAGGGTTCGAGTACTTGCATTCAATATATGAATCAAATAATATTCAAGAACTTGAACAAATACAAATTGTGTAAGTTAAGAAAATTTCTCAATATAAAAGAGAGTTCGGATACTTGCCTTACGCGTAGTTTACCAAGTAAAGCTTAGCACCCTTCCAAAGAATTATAATATCCTATTCATGTATAATCACATTAGTTATACAAGTTTAATCTGTACACCTGTTATCTTAACTTACTATGATACACCAATATAATTTATCGGTACTAAACATATATTGCTAGTCTTCTTTCAGCCATATGATCTCATACGTAAATCACCACGTAACACTAAAATCAGTTTCTAAGATGTTATGTCATTTAGAGATAATAGTTTGCCATCACATTTTGACTTAAGGGTGTAGTTATAGTATTCTTCCCTTATCATACTTATTCACACATGTATACTATACTGAACATGTACTACTGATTAAAGTAACAATATAGACATGCATCAACCCTAAAATCAACAACAGAAATTCGACCCTACTGCAGACTAGCGCGGTCGTGCTTAATTTGTACTAAGGAGTGGCGCGGCCCCGCTGCTCCTGGTGCAACCCAAGACATGGCTGCTTCTACATAAGGTCAGTGTACACCCGTCTTTCATATAGATGAATAATCATGCAAGATACATATGTTAGTATGTAAATTGCTAAGTTTGACCTTATATCCTAACATTAACATAGGTCATCATATACTCTCATTTAATCAAGGCTTTAAGTGTTCAACTCATAATTTTCTTACGTATGATCGTTAAACACATGATATATGATCCGTAGGTCTAACTACACATGCTTGCATTAGATTAGTCATGTATGTCAAGTGCTAGAATACTTGTAACGTAGTTATTGGCAACACTAGTTTTCAAGGTTTCTTGTGAAAATCTCATGGTAAGCCACCAAATATGCAAAGTCACTTCATTCACTATACATCATGCTCTCACATATTCATATTAGAACATAATAGCATGCTCACAAGTTCCTATATAGTTTATCAAGTTTGTAATTGAAACTTAAGGTCTCCATTAGTAAAACTTATTTAAAAATGTAAGATAAATCCACATTGTCTACAACATGCTTTCATACTCATTTGTGCACGTAGTCAAGTTATTTACATAGGCTAGAAAGATTAGAATTTGAAGGCATGATGTTCATCATGTTTTGTTTTGCAAAACTTCAAGTTTTCCTTTAGAAAATCCTTTAAAATCGAGCTAGCAAAACTCATTATACTCGAGCAACTTATGCCTTATGTTAGACTTGTTTACGTATATATCTAGGTTATCTACACATGTTCACAAGACTAGAAAGTACATTACTCCATGTTCACAATTTCTAGTTTTCCAAATCTTTAAATTTTCTTTGAATGTTCATACTAAAACAACTAACATGGCTTCCATATACATAGCAAATCTTAGTCCACAAGTCAAGGTTGTTTATGTGAATATCCTAACCAAAGTAGCATGCTCATCGCCATACTGGACCATTAAAGCAGTATCTGAGAAATACACCCCGCGCGGCCGCGCGGTATTAAGCAATGGAAGTGGCGCGGCCGCGCCACTTCATTTAGAAACAAAAATACATGGCTCTGTTTTAGCAGAGCCTTAGCATATGTATAGCCCATTCTAAAACCAGACCAACAGCAGTACTTCAAAGCATACATACTAACTCAGACAACACAATGACATGCTAATTCACACTAATTTGACAGAGAAATCATTTAATTGCTAAAATTTTGACAAAACTTAACCAAGGGTAAAAACATAAGTTATACTTCCTTGAAGCTTAATTGAACTCCCTACTTCTCTGATTAAACTCCTTCAATTTCTCAGTAACTCAACTCTCTAATGCAACTTATCAGATAATTTCAAGCAACAGAGAATGAGAAGAGGAGGGTACTATAAATAGAGAATTAATTGTCCAATTCATGGCCTTGCACCATGGTTTGATTCAAAGGAAATTGGGAGAGAACATTGGACAAGAAAGAGTTGGCCAACTACCAACCCCCATAGCCATCATCACAGCTCTCTAGCATCATCATCCTCCTCTCAGCCTTTTTGTTTTTTCTGAGTTTTACGCAATAGTAGGGGAATAGGCTATTGGCCTAATACTTAGCTAATGACTGAGACTATCAAATTGGGACAAGACTTTAAATCTCAGTAACTATATTATAAAAGGCTTAGTTTGGTTCTTTGAACTCCAAGAATGTAATTTTAATGTTTTAATGCTACTACACAATGTAAAGTTAGGGATTATTTATGTATCCACATCATATAATCCAAATACCTTAGTTTAGTCTGATTAATATTTATAATAGGTATGAACTCAATTTAATTGACCACTATAAATTCATTATCTATTAAAACTTCATTATTCCAATTAGACTCACTTATTGAAATAATTTGTAATTCTTTAATATAGTACATTTTTAATATTCTCACATACACTTAATGTCACCTAAACATTTATTTATGTAATTTATAATTTCTTTCACTTTATTATATAGTTCCTACATATTATATAGTTATACTAAAGTCTCACAATACACTTTCTTTTTAATGTAAGAACTAGACGTTAACACATATCTTACACATCAATTAAATAGATAATACATACTCTAATTATGTAATGTAATTTATTATTCACAATAATAATTAATTAATAATATAATATTAATTAATCATTCACCATATAAATTATCCCCATTCTCATGCCACACAAGGCATCTTACAATTCTCGTCATCAATTCTATATTTTCTCAATTATTATAAATTCAATTTAATTCAATTGAATTATTTATTTCACAACACATCAATATTTATATTCAAATAAACATTCCTTTTTCTCAAAATAATATTTATTCAAGAAATTCACGGCTCTTACAATCTCAGTAGATTTATAAGAGTCTGCACCAAGTCAATTGGTTTGGATAGCTTTCTAACACATGATATTGGTCTAGCCGAATCAAATGGTTTAAACAACTTTTATAATGCATTTAGGAAAGGTAAGTTCAATACTTGCAACAACATCAAGATATAAAATCGATTTCCGAATAATAATAGATAATTGCTCGATGTAGATATTGTCGATAAAGTAAGAATTCAAATTTTACAAAATAGGTAAAGTTAAGAGAGTTAGGGAACTTGCCTTATGCGTAGTTTACCAACTATATAGCTTGTCAGCACTTTAAATTTCCTATTATATCGTAGTTATGTATACAACATATTTATTAGTCACTCGAACTCTATAAGTCAAAAATCTCATGCATGTTATATTATATAAGTTAATGACATACATTTATTCCTATCTGAGTAACATAATCAGATTTCACATTAGAACACAATCGCGCTGTGTAGTTTTGTAACCTCCATTTAGTTTTAAAAGTATATTTAGATAATTTGTAAAAAAAACCTTTAGATTCTTAGTTTCGCATAACCATTATGTGTAAAAACACTTTAAGCATCATTATGATTCTGCGTTACAGTTTAGAATAGAAATGTAAACATGCTTCCAAGTTCATATCACAAGTAGAATAAGTCCGACAAGATTACAGGATGGCGCAACTGCACCCTGATTAGGCTTAAAGACGAGGCAGCTGCGTTGTCCCCTGGCCAAACCAGAGTTGAACTTTGCTTTTCCTAGATTAGTCTCATTCTAAGCATACATAGATATTAACACATAGCATATACGTATGTTAAAGGGTCTTGCATGCTTTTACGATCATCCTACGTTTACCTTTATATGTTATGGCTTTAGTTTGTGATTTCTAATGAGTTAAGGTCAATTAAGGTCATAAAATCACAAAGCCTACTATGTTCGCCATATATCCACATGAGGTGGTCATATAATTTGTAATATGCATGCTCACAAGGGTTTTCATCATTTACGCATAACTATCATCATTTTTTTCTTTCAAACATGTCTAACTCATGCTTGGTTATTTTACATTGTGTCTAACGAAGTGAGTGTACAAATGAGTCATGCTTAGAGACTAAAAGAACATAAACATGTCATCTTAAGTGTCCAGAACATAACTATGCAACTTAGTTTCAAAAACGTCTGAGTTTGCTTGTGAAAACATTTTAAACTTAAAACCATGCATTCTAGTAATACCAAAACATCTTAGAATCACATCTTATGTGTTCTTAGGTCATGTCTACAAGTTCACAAAGTTATAACATACTCCACATGGTATTCATGAATATTAGTCTCAAGTATATCAAATTTTTCTTTAGAAAGTCATCTATCCCAAAACCAAAACAAGTTGGATATAAACAAAGGAACTTAAGATTACAGGTCAGACCTATTTTCATGCACGTCTAAGTCATACCAACATGTTATAACTTATCAAATTGCAACAGAAGTTAGAATTCCTGACTGGTGCCCGGCGCAGCTACGCCGTTCTGAACTGCAGGGAGCGCGATGTTGCGCCCTACCCTGGACAGTCCAGAAAGGCCTCTGCTTCGGGCATAAATCAAAACACATACACGAAATTATTTACTTAATGTGCTCATTTTCAATCACATTGCTACCATAGATGCTTATAAACTTATATAACACAATGACATTCCATATCTACATCAATTAACAAGTATTCAAGGATTTCTAGAATACTTCAATATCAAATTAAGAACACTGTGAGGAGTTTTTTACCTCTGTTAAAGCTTCAAACGAAATTCCTTCTAATTATCAGTCTCCTTTCAAATCTCAATATACTCACACTCTAATTTAACATATCAGAAGATTTAGAAAATGAATTTGAGAAGAAAAAGAACTCCAATTTATAGAAAATTGATTACACAGACAATGGTTTTGCCTACCATTTCAAACCAACGGAAGATGGAAAGAGATGATGGACATAGATTCAATAGTGTATTCTACTATAAAGGCCACTCCCCATTCATCATTAGCTACAATGTTGAGTTTTAATTTTGCAAGCAATAGTCTTAGAGACACGTGAGGAAGAAAAGTGGCACTCAATTTGGGACACTCCCTCCTAATACTCAGCATTTGTAATGTGAAAATTTAGCATATTTAGGTTTTAATTCCTTTTTAGGTTTTAATTCCTTTTTGGTTTTTCCTGTGTAGATTTAATGAGCTAATATTACTACAATGTGATAAATTAGGGGTATATACATATAATCTAATCCATGTACATTGGTCTAATCCAATTAATATTTATAATATGTATGAACACAATTCAGTTGGGTACTAACAACCCAATATTTCCATAAAATTTTATCGTTCCGATTATACATAAATATTGAAATAAACATTTAATAGTAAATTTTTATTTACTAGATTGATTTTCTTCTCTATATTAAAATACACATTTACTTGACCCACCACACATGATGATGTCACAAAAGCTCATCTCAATAAAATTATATGGTTTACTTACTTTTAAATAGTTTGGTATAACATTTATTCACGTTTAAATGTCACACCTTATGTTATTTCAATGCATGAAGCAATTATATGGTACTACCACTTACATGTTCCTATATCACACATGGTGGTACATAACAACATTTAATTAAATAATAATGTTCACATTAATAATAATAGAAATAACATGGTAATTAGTCAATTATATCCGTTATTCATTTCCTTATTAATGTTAATATTCCGTCTTGATAACTCAGGCATGAAGCAAAAATTATTCTTCAAAGATTTGCTATCGGCACAGCTGCGCTTGTTTACAATACAGAAGTGGCGCAGCTGCGCCACCCTGAAAAAATCTTAGACCAGGTTTGGGCCGTTTGACTATTGCAGAATTTAGTCCATACCCTAACTTAATTACTCTCTTCATTATTTTAATTAATAGTATACTTATTTTATCACCTTGTCACACTAGGCAATTCTCATAAGCATCAAATTAAGCTTTTCATCAATTCCACCATAACGCATAGTTGTCACATACTTAACTTAATTTAATAGAATTATTGTATCGCATGCCACAACAATATTTATTTATATTCAAATAAATATTCAACTTTTATTAATATAATCATTAATATTATTTATAAAATTCTCGATATTACACTCTCTCCTCCCCTTCTTTTGAACCCTATTCTTCATTGATCCATTCATAATCAGAAAAATAAATAAAGAGTATCATCATCTTTGCACTTTGTCATATGGGACTGAAAATTTTGTTAGAAATAAGTATGAAACCAAATTTGAAGAGATCTTTTACTGTAGGTGTCTTGGTGTAGAAAGATTTTTTCTTTTAGAGTTCTATTAGAAAAGAAATAAATTTGTAGTTTAATTTCACAAGTTGTTTGATTTAATTAAGTTAAATAAAATTGGTTAACTTAATAAAATGTGCTCAACTTAATTTAATTTATCTAACTTGATTTCTCTCTCCTCATCAGCACGCCACATGCCGCTACATAAATGTACTGTTAAATTTTTAACATAATAAATAATTTTTAAGTTTTTGTAATTAATTCAATGATACAAATATAAATTGGTATTCACCTCGATGGTCAAAAATATATTTAACCCTAGTCATCATTGATTAAATAAAATAAATTTATATTAATTTTGAATTTGAAAAATCAATAATAATATTATATTATGGAACAGTAGTACCATAGTCGTTAGAAATTTATTTTTCATATGTATACACATGCTTATACTCCACGCTAGTTAAGAATATAAAATGAAATATTATATGGTCATAATTTAAAAGACTTGCAAAAAAAATTCTATATTTGGTATTTTTTATAGAACATCATCAACATTAGTGAATATTGTAGCACCCACAATTTGACTATACATAATACAAGCATCCTTGAACGCCCAAAAGGAAAACCTCGTGGGGTTAAATTCTGAATTTTATTTCCTTTTGGAACAAACAAAAACAAAAACAAAAACAAAAACAAAAACAAAACAAAATAAAATAAAAACCCCACAATATTGTAATACAAAAGATAAATGAGAACAGCTTACAAGCACTTGGTGGTTGGATGTCGAAACCTCTTGCGCATCAATAGAAATATTTACACCGCAAGAAGCTTCTGTATGTCCTTCTGCAACAGATGAAAGAGTCAGAAATATTTACAGAAATTTTCCTTTAAAAGATGTAGAAAATAAGAGATGTTAATCATGCGTTCATAAGCTAAAATACTTAAATAATTATTAATAATAAGTTATATTTTTGTTGTAATAAAACATATTAATATGTTTTTGCTCAATTTTTTCCACAAAAAGAGTATCACTTGATTTTGATCATCGTTAACTTGCGAAATCCAATTCAAATTGTAATGCAAGTTTATTTTAATTTTTCAAAATAACAATTTGTACTGAATAATGCTTTTAAAAAAGTTTACACATTTGATTTTGATCCTCGTTAATTTGTAAAATCCATTTCAAATTGTGATGCGAGTTTATTTTAATTTTTCGAAATAACAATTTGAACTTAATAATGCTTTTAAAAAAGTTTACAGTATAAACTATTGCATTGAACAAAATCAAATGAATTCGCATCAATTTTAAAATTTAGAATTTCTCAAATTGATTATGACAAAACTCAAATGGGGACTTTTTTTTAGAACGGAGGGAGTAATATAAAACCAAAATATCAATTTTATATATTGAATTGCCATTTAGATCATTAGTTGTACCATTCCAAATTTTCATCAATCTTGAGACATCAAACAGGGTACTGAAGTTTCAGGAAATTATGTTAGCAATATAGCCATGAATCTGCCTAATGTCATACAAGGGAACATGTTGGTTGCAGATGACTTAAAGTAAAGCACATAATCTACCTAAATGTCATTGGATGTGTTATTGCAGAAACAATGTTGCACCTTCCTGTCAAAGAGACGCATGCCACCATTTTTAATTATTCTCAAACTCAAAGGAAAAGATTATTCTTTTTTACCAATACGTGTATTGACCACAAAATATTATAATAAGATTAAGAGATCAAAGAGATAAATATACCTAGCACATATTCACAAAAATATTTGGAAAATAACTAGCGATTTTTCTTGAAAATTGATAACATACCTCTATTTGAAAAGGTGATGTTGTCGGTGGAAATCTTTGAACAACCTTGCCATTTTTGTCCACAAGAAACTTCTCAAAGTTCCACTTAATAAGATCACCTAAAAATCCTCCGCTAGTTGCTTTCAGAAATTGGTAAACAGGTGTGGTACTTGGACCATTCACATCAACCTGTTACGCATAAGATTCATCAACTTTCTAATACACAAAAAATACTAAATACAGAAGGCAACCTGTCAAACCTTATCAAAAATAGTAAAGTCTGCCTTGAACCTTGTACATGCAAACTGCTTAATCTCTGGATTTGATCCTGGCTCTTGGGCCCCAAACTGATTGCAAGGGAAAGCTAAAATTTCAAATCCTGCCAGAAGATTCCACAAAGCAACGGGATTAACCAAATTTTCCAATTTTTTCCTACGTAATCGTCAAATTTTCAAATTATAATAAAATTGATTCTTCCTTAAAACAATAATAGATGTTTGAGATGAGAAATGCAAGAAACTTAATGTCTCGTGTTTATGAACTCAAACAACACTACATATATAATGTCTTCGTTTTCTCTCTTCATTCGGTACAAAAAATGTCTTCCCAATCATCATGAGCTCACTCGACTAAATGCCATCAATAAGAAGATATCACAGATATAACATCACAGCATAGGTAGTCTGGCAATTAAATCAGTGTACTCTCAGTTCCAGTCCTACTTATTTGGAAAGATGCACATCTAGTTCTCATAACAGTATTTTGTACAGAATGTTACAATCTCAGGCATTGAAATCCGGTATTGGCACATCTCTACGAAGCAGATTCATTGTTCCCACTCAGAGTATCATAGTTGTTACGGAGTCATCAAGGGGCGTCCTGGCGATGAAGAGAAGGCTGTGTCGTGCATTGACTTGAGGCAGGGCTACCAAGGTGAGCGCCTTGGCAGCTCAGAGTCTCATGTCGTTGCCTAGGCGACGCTGTGAGGCGCCGAGCTACCAAGGCGCACGTCATGGTAGCTTTGGCCCAACTTATTATTTTTATACCCGTGACCCATGGGTCTTCTACTTATCCAACAGCCATCGCTGTGAAGTTTAAAGCCCTAAACTCGACATCGACTCCTCTGCCTTCACGACATCAACATCGTGACTCGCCGACTCCACTTCCTCATGACTTCAAGACTCCTCTCCTTAGTTCCTCTTCCTCTTCGACTTCGCCTCCCCCAATCGAGCCTCCCTCAGTCGCGCCTCTCCCAATCACGAACCTCCCCCAGTCGAGCCTCCCTCGGGTCTGTTTTCTCTCCTTCCTTCTCTCTCTCACATACGAAATATGTTGTTGTGCTGGGTATCTTCCTTCTCTCTAGCTGCTATGCTGAGTATTTTGTTTGTGATATGTTGGGTTACTTGGGTAGTCTTACTGTCTTAGTCAGTTAGTCTACTTATGTAATATGTTGTTTGTAATATGTTGGGTAGTCTTAGACTCTGTATATGATTAAATAATATTGTTTTGGACATAGGTATTGTTTTTAACTAATAAAATTTTGCAAACTTTACACAATATGAACTTTACATAATATGTTGTTTTAGACGGTGAGTATTTTTTTGGACAATGTGTGACGCCCCCAAATCCGAGTTCCTTCAAACCTTGGATATGGTGCTACACGGTGCTACAACATACATATATAAACAACTATATATCTTATTGACATGAATGTAATTACTAAACTATTACATCATATCTGCTCATTTCCCCAGGTTTCTATAGCCATTACATTCTTGTATTGTCATAATATTATTTATTACACAAATAATACAATACTATAACAATAATATTCTACTTATCCATCTTAGCCATTCTTTTATCCTTACCGGATCCTTCAATCTATTTGAATCATATAATTCAAGCAAGGTACAAGTATTTAATTGTCCAGGTATAACAAATTTTAATAACAAAAAAATCAAGAATCATATGATTATTCTTCAATAACTGAACAAATAGTTATGAAGTACTATGAATAACAAACTAGCACCTTTCTTTCCTTTAAAACATTTCAAGATGACATATCAGTCATTTATTCTGAGTTGGTCAAAAACCAAGAACTTCTCTTTTCTTTCTTTGAAAAGGACTTCCGGTACTAAGACCGTAATTTCATCTTTACTTACGAGAGCGTCTAGGTGATCAATCTATTGTACTTTATATTGTACAACACTCATCCGTTAAACGACTATGCGTTTAAATTTTGATAACCTCATGTGTCGGTCGAAAATTCGACTAAAAGCCTTTGTTTATTCTTCCTCAGGCTTACCTTTGAATCCTTACAAAAGCAATTGGTTTTGGATAGCATCAATAACATTTTGAAAGATTTATAAATAAATAGACAAAACATTTTAATATTCGTCTAGCCGAAACAAATGGCATCGACTCTTTCTTAAACAGTTCATGTCATAGCATGTCTTGAACACTTGTATAAATACTAAAAGATTTGTATAAGTAAGGAATACACATTCATGCAAGAATTATGTATATCTAATCTTAACATCATAAAAACTTTAATTGAACATAATCAACGAAATTACAAAACTTGCCTAACATAAAGTATAGACAAGAGTTTAGAAAACTTGTCTTATGCGTCTTCTAGTCCTACTTTAAATCACTCTTTATATATCATACATGATATAATCATGATGACAATCCAATTAGCTACAAATAACCTTCATATATGTTTTACACTAACTCCTTTCTCTATCACACATCATCTGAATCATTAAACTTGTAACGTTCGTTACATTATTTACCGTTCGTTACGGCTTTTTGACGTTTATACGTCATTCTCTAATACTATTGCATTAACGTCTAAGCCATACAACACGTATACTAAACTTTTATATTGTTTATGTAACGACCGAGAAATCGTACTAGAATATAAATAAGTTTTATTTGATTTTATTGAATAAAATGAGATTACATAGATTTATTATGTGTTATTGGTTTAAAGGTCAATTCGATGACCTAGAATCTATTTGAATGTAGTTTACGAATCCGAGATCGTAGGGAAAAATAAAATTTTTGCGTGAAAAAGACGTAAACTTGAAAACGCTTTTGCGTATTTTCGATTTTTCGAAGAACGCGTAAATGTTAAAATGATGAGGAAAGACGAAATGTCGAATAAAATTTGAAAACGAAAAACGCAATTTTTAGACTGTGTAATGAATTTTGAAAGATAACCAAGTATAATACAAATTATTATACAAGGAGAATACGAGAATTATACAAATATAATACGAATTATTATACGAGTTTAATACGAAAATTAATACGACGTATAATACAAAACAATACGAAGTATAATACGAGAATTATACGATAATAATACGAGAAGTCAAAGTCAACAAAAGTCAAGGTTGACTATTAATCCATTGGGCTTTAACTTTGAGAATCTCAATAGGAAGTGTTAGGATACGCGATGATAATTTAATTTAAGGCCCAAATCAAAGTTAATTTAAGCCCAAAGAATGACCCAAATTAAATTCAAACCAAGTCCAAACCAAGGTCCACCAAGATGGGTCAACCATGGGTCATTAGGTGGGTTGAAATGGGTGGGGCAACCCATGTGGGGCCACCACAAGGCCAAGTAGCCGGCCACACCAAGCTTCTCGGAGAAGCTTGGCCAAATATCTTGCAAAGAGGAGGTGCATTAAATGAAATTTGCCACAAAGCCATGTATCATCATTTTGACTCAACCAAGGTTAATTGTTGATGGTTAAGGAGGGGATGGTTTGTAAGATAAGCGAACTTAAGGGTGTTGACCATACAAGACCCTAAGTTAAGTGACCAATTAGTAAGCTTTAGCAAAGTTGTCCAAAAGACCATCCTACCCTAAGTCTTGTTTTTTCTATAAAAGCCAAGACATTTCTCTCATGTGTGTACCATTTCAACCAACACACAAGAGAAAGCTCATATATTTGAGAGAGAAGTGAGAGCAAATTGGATTAATCAAGAAGAAAGTGCTAGCTAATTTCATCAACCAACCAAGAAATCAAGAGGTAATAAACCAAAACCATAATCTTCATCTCTTTCAAGTTTTGTAGATTGTTAGGAAGTGCTTTGTTGGTGGTTGTTGAATGATTCGGTGGAATCATGTTATGTTCCGGTGGAATAAGTAAGAATTAGTGGACTTAAAACACTAATAAATGCATATTAAGTGAAATTGTAATCGTTAATAACTAATTAAACGAAGAACGTATGAAAAACTTAGAACTTGTTGTTGATGAACAAGTTTAAAACCATCGTCGGTAAATAAGTTGTTATATCTGAGTAGAAGATATTAGACTTGTATAAATGGTGGAAATGTTCCAATTAGAACAGAGTAAAAATATGCTATAACGAAGTTATGGTGAAAATTTTAGTAAAGGGTGTTAACCGTTGAAATAGTAGTTTGTTATGATTTCCGGATGAATATGTAATGATAGATAATGATTCTGAATAATTAGGGTTTTAAAAGAATGTTAGAGAACTTGAAGAACGTGAGCCATAGGCTCAAGAAAGAATTCATTCGGGTATCGGATGAGTAAGTTACGGACGGACGAACGAACGATAAACGTTAAAAACATAAAATGAGCAACGAAAAAATTTTGAGCCGGTTGAAAGGCTTATTAACCGATTCAGAAAAGTATTCTGTTCGGAGAAAATCATCGTATGTAATGAGAGCAAGAATTTGGCTCGACAGCGGATTCATTCCGAGTTGGAACAATGAAGTTACGAGTTAGCAAAGTGACCGTCAGAACCATAATTGAAAACTTAAAAAAAAATTAAGGGCAAAGGCTTGAAACCGAGCATCGCAACGCCGGTTCGGGAAGGTAGCTACTGTAATTGGGCACCGCGGCGCCGGTGCAGGGCAAGGCATAGTAATGAGCTTTTGTTAACTCAAAGCTTGGGGAAAGTATATAGAGTGATTATAAACTTAAAGTTCACTTAATGTAACACTTTAAGAAGTGAATCAAACCTTAAGATAAGGGTTTAAAGTTGATTAAAAGATTAAGAATTGTAAACGTAAAATACTTGAATAATGGAAATGTTTAGTATACGTGTTGGACGAACGTTCTTGGCATACATAGGTTGTATGACTTAGACATTAATGAATTGTAAAGAGATATGACGTTTAACGTCGGGAAGCCATAATGAACGACAAAGAACTTAACGAACGTTATAAGTTTAACGATTTGAATAAGCTATGCTAGAAGGAGAAGTTAATGTAAAACAATTTGTGAAGATAGTTATGTGGCTAATTGATGTGCTATTATGATTATATCATGTAGAACATATAAAGACCGAATTAAAGTAAAGAGTAGAATAGGCTTACGACAAGTTTTCAAACTCTTGTCTACACTTTATGTTAGGCAAGCTGTTACTTCATTTGATTCTGTTCATATGAATTATATGATATGTTAAACTTAAGTATACACAGTTCTTGCATGAATGTGTTTTCCAGACTTATACAAATCTTTTAGTATTTGTACAAGTGTTCAAGCCATGCTATGACATGAAATGTTTAAGAAAGAGCGATGCTATTTGATGCGGCTAGATGAATGTTAAAATGTTTTGTTGATTTATTTTTAAGTCTCAAAATATTATTGATATTATCCTAAACCAATTGCTTTGGTAAGGATTCAAAAGTAAGCCTGAGAAAGAACAAACGAAAGGCTTTTAGTCGAGTTTTCGACTGGCATGCAAGGTTGCCAAAACTTCAACGTAAATACGTTTAACCGAATGAGTATGTACAACATAGAGTACTATACTGATCACCTCGTAAGATATATCGGACTTACGGTCATAGTGTCGGGTTGTCCTTTTGTTCATGGTCTTTTGACCAAATCAGAATTTTAAATGACTGTTATGTCATCTGGAAATGTTTTAAAGAAAAGAAAAGTGTTAATTTGTTATTCATCGTACTTCATAACTATTTGTTTGATTATTGAAGATAAATCATATGATTCTTGATTTTATTATTATTAAAAAATTTAAATTTGTTGGCAATTTAATGCTCATACCTTGCTTGAATGATTTCAGCTAAGGCGGAACAGATTAAAGGATCCGATAAAGAAAAATGGAAAGCCAAGATTAATAAATAAATTATCCTGTAATAGTATAGTATTATTTTTGTAATGAATAATATTATGACAATACAAGAATGCAATGGATATAGAAACCTGGGGAAATGTTTAGATATGATGTAATAGTTTAGTAATTACATTCATGTCAATAAGATATATAATTGAATATATATGTATGTTGTAGTATCGTGTAGGAACATATCTAGGGTTTAAAGATACCCGAATTTGGAGGCATCACAGTTTAGGTATTTTACGTTTACAATATTCATTCTTAACGTTCAACCACTTACTAAGGTTTTTGTTACATTATTCCATTTCCAATGTTCATACTCATCATAATCCTACTCAAGCTTTGAGTTCACAAAAACTGTTCATTGAGTCTTACAGGGTACCGGTGCTGCGACACCCAATCTAGTGTAAATATTGGCGCTGTGGCGCCTGGGAGCATGAACTCAGCCTGCAACGCCAGCATTTTAGGCTGCATCTGTGCTGTACTTGGGACTTAAAAATTTTTGTTCATTTTTCATATGCTGACTTTACCAATCCGTAACTTTATCATCTTAACTCGGAATGAATCCGATCTTGAGCCTATTTCTTACTCATATTACATACTACGATTTTCCCCGGACAGAATAGTTTTTTGAATCCGTTAACAAGCCTTTCGGTCGGCTCAAAATTCCTTCGTCGCTCAGCTTTACGTTTTTAACGTTTATTCTTCGTTTATTCGTAACTTACTCATCTGACACCCGAATGAGTTCGTTCTCGAGCCCACGACTCATATTTTCTACGTTCTCTATCGTTCTTATGAAACCCTAATTATTCAGGATCATTAACTAACATTACAATTTCATCCGAAAATCATAACGAACTATGATTACAACGTTTAACGTATTTTAATAAAAATTTCGCCATAACTTCATTATAACATATTTTTACTCCGTTCCAATTGAAACATTTCTACAACTCATATGTTTAACATCTTCTATCCAGGCATTAAAACTAACTTACATATGATGGTTTTAAACTTGTCCATCGACAACAATCTATACGTTTTTCATATGTTCTTCGTTTAGTTCGTTATTACGATTACGATTTCACTTAGCATGCAATTATTAGTGTTATAAGTCCACTAATTCTCCTTATTTCTCCGAAACACCACATGATTCATACGAATCATTCAAAAACCACCAACAAGACACTTCCTAACAATCTACAAAGCATAAAAGAGATGTAGATTAAGGTTCTTAGTTCTTACCTTTTGATTACTTGGTGATTTGATGAACTTGACAATTAAGCTAGCACTTCCTTCTTGATAATTCAATTGCTCTCCCTTCTCTCTCAAATTATATAAGCTTTCTCCTTATGTGTTGGTGAAATGGTTAAAGAAAAGGAAGAGAAATGAGATTGTATATATAGAATATGCAAGACTTATGGTAGTTTGGTCATTTGATCAACTTTACTCTTGCTTACTAATTGGTCACTTAACTTAGGGTCTTGTATGGTCAACACCCTCAAGTTTACTTATCTTACTAACCATCCCCTCATTAACCATCAACAACTAACCATGGTTGAGTCAAAATGATCGACCAAAACTTTGGGGCAAATTTGCATTAAATGAAATTGTCAAGTGGGAAAATATTTAGGCCAAGCTTCCTTGAGAAGCTTGTGGCTGGCCATATTCCCTTGTGGAGGTCCCACATGGGTTGCCCCAACCCATTTTAACCCACCCATGACCCATGGTTGAACTCTTTGTTGGATCTTGGTTTGGGCATAATTTCAATTTAGTTTGGGTCATTCTTTGGGCTTGAATTAACTTTCATTTAGACCTTGAATCAAATCATTCTTGGGCCCCCTAACAATTCCCATTGGGCTTCTCAAAGTCAAAGCCCAATGACTTGAAAATAAATCCCGACTTTCGTTGACTTTCCCGATTCATTCGACAAGCCGGAAAATTGCGTTTTTTGTTTCTGAATTTTATTAGAAAATTCGTCTTTCCTCATTAAATTAACATTAGCGGTTCTTCAAAAAATAGAAAAAACACAAGCGTTTTCAGGTTAATAGTGTTTTTACGTCTTTTTCTCGGAAAAATTTTATTTTCTCCTACAATCTCGGATTCGTAAACCCTAATATACAAACACATTCTAGTTCATAGAATTGACTTTTAAACACATAACACAGAATAACATTCATAAAATCTCATTTTATTCAATAATATTAAATAAAACTTATTTACAATCTAAGTACGATTCCTCGATCGTTACATAGTGGGTAGTGTACTACTAAAATATATTGTTTTGGACAGTGGGTACTAAATAATTATTTCTCAATCTTTTTAGAACTGAGACATATACCTACATGTGTTTTTTTTAACTTTGGTGGTTACATTTTGGACATGAGGTTAAGTCCCATGCTAATACATTCACTGATAATCATTATTGTGGACTAAAAAGATATGTAACATTTTACCTATTTGATGTTTTGGACAATGAACAATGGTTATTGTTTGTACAATTAATTAATGGGTAAAATGCAAATGTGGCCACTGAACTTTAGGTGTTTTTTGGTATTGAGCCCCTTTCTTTTAGTCAACGCAAATCGAGCCTCTTTCTATTCAAAAATTTGGATATTGAGCCCCCATGTGCCACATGGGCGTTGACCTGCCTACGTGGCACATGTGGCAACGCTAACGTAGACATTTTTGCCACGTGGAACTGCTTACATGTGCATTTTTCAATTAATCGTTAAAAAACTTGGTTTCCCCAATAATCGAACCCAAAACCTCAAATTTGAAATTTTGGTCATCAAACCAACTGAGCTACATAAAACTTATAGTTATTTTATCAAAAAAATTAATATCTATACCAAATCAATTCATTTCCCTAAAATAATATTTAAATATAGTAATTGACTTATTAAAACCGTAAAAACACAGAATAAAAAAAATGATTATATATTAAAAGTGTATAAAAGTTCATACATAATTAATTCTTAACTAACCAAGTAAAATAATTAACTTAAATAATTAACACAAAATAAAATAATTAACATGCTAAGTAATCTAAATAAAATAATTAACAAAAGTAAATTATGTTAAATAAATTACTTAATTAAATAAATTTTTTCAACTCAAAAGCACTAAACAGCAGAGGGAGTGAAGGAAAAAAGAGAGAAGAGAAGCATTTAGATTATCTCTCGACCAAAAGCAAAACGCTAACCCTAACTCTCATCAAAGAATCTCTTCAATCCAAATTCATTTATACACACACACAGAAGCAAAATGATGAATCAAATTTTGTAGCTATGGAAATTTTGGAGCAGATGAACAATTTTCCCCCTAGGTATTCCCGCAGAAGGAAAGGATTGATCACATGCGCCGTTCCATTTTCTCCTTTCTCCATCATCGATAGCTTATCTCGTAAGAGTTTTTCATATGATAAGCTCCCTCAGAAGCCCCTCAAGCTTACCATTCTCAAATTGGATGACTCTTCCTTCGATAATTTTTGTAAAACCCTAGTTCTCTGTTTCTATCTAGATTTTTGAATGAATACAGGTTTTCTTAGTATACAAACAGTTATATTTCTATCTATTGACAACTTGGCATTTTAAAATTTTGGATTGGGATGAATTTTTGTTCTGCAGAAATTGAAGTTGTGAAGACAGCAACGGTGGCAGGGCTGAAGAAGTCAGTGGAGGCTGCGTTCAGTCATATACCGAAAGAGGGACCTGGCAAGGTGTTAGTTTGCTAATAACTTTATTTGATTTAATTAGTTAATTAAATAATTTATTTAACATAGTTTACTTTTGTTAATTATTTTATTTAGATTACTTAGTATGTTAATTATTTTATTTTGTGTTAATATATAATTATTTTTTTCTTCTATGTGTTTTTACTGTTTTAATAAATCGATTACTCTATTTAAATATTATTTGGAGAAATGAATTGATTTGGTATAAATATTAATTCTTTTGATAAAATAACTATAAGTTTTATGTAGCTCAGTTGGTTTGATGACCAAAATTTTAAATTTGAAGTTTTGGGTTCGATTCTTGGGAAACCAAGTTTTTAACAATTAATTCGAAAATGCACATGTAAACAGTTCCACGTGGCAAAAATGTCTACGTCAGCGCTGCCACGTGTGCCACGTAGGCAGGTCAACACCCATGTGGCACATGGAGGCTCAATATCCAAATTTTTGAATAAAAAGAGGCTCGATTTGCGTTGACCAAAAGAAATGGGCTCAATACCCAAAAACACCTAAAGTTCAATGGCCACATTTGCATTTTACCCATTAATTAATTATGGAGTATGGACCAAAAGTAACACATTCAATGATTCAATAGTAAAAACAAAAGTACGTAATATTTTGATGAATGGTTTGTTATTTGGATCAATTTTGTCTTGTATTTTTTCTTTGATTGCATTGTGTAGAAAGCAGAAAGTTTGGGGACCGATAGTTATGATATAACTAAAGACCCTAAAAGAAAAGTTAAATTGAACGATCCGGGTTGAAATATGTTTTCTTGATGAGTCTGGGCTTGATATGTGGTGTTTTATTAGTTATTAGACTAGTAATATGTTATGGTTGATTGCTACTTTATTTTCTATGAGGTATTTGTTGAATTCTTTATTTCTTCTACTAGTTAATATCAAGTGTTTTTTATTTTTGGATTGTTATTGCTAAATATTTACATAATTGTGCGTTTAATGTTATTCCATAGCGTTATGTTTTGGGCTTTAATGTATATGAAATTTTATTGTCAATATACTTGTTAAGTAAAATAAATAATATATAAATTGCACATTGTAAACAACTTATCACCATACGGACGCCATGGCGGTTGCCTTGTCGCCTAGGCGTTCTGGCAATCGGCTATTGTCATGACTCGTTGTAACGCCGTGACAGCTATGCAAAGTATGATATTATAAATAGAGTTTAGGTATATTTGTGGAGGTGTATAAATTAATTGGGATAAAGGTTTAAATGTTGTATTAGCTTAAAAAGATAATATAGTGTAGAATAACTATTGTGCGCATGGACATACTAACATACACACATACATTTAACAATTCAAGAAATTCAACACAAAGGCACTATTTGAGACTTAGATGACAAAAATCCAGAGAAATATATACAGACACATTACGCATCCTAAATTTTTAGTAGTAACATAACACATCATATTACACGAAAACAATTGGGTGTGTTTTGCGAGCGTACAGACACGTATATAATGCAACTTGATTCAACAATCAGGCCGACTAAGTTCTCTTTTCTCTTTTAATTGCAGGCTGACAAGGGTTCGGTTGAATGTAGAAAAAACAAAATTTTCTTCTTTTACCCATCAAAAGAAAGAGCTTGATATAACATCAAGCTTGAAATCATGTCTTGAATAAGTAGGGTGTTGCAGTCTTCGGCTCTTACCAAATACCAAATACCAAATATAAAATATAAAATAGCATTCTCTGATGTGGGAATGTAAACTATATTAATATTGATAAACCAAAGGAACACACATGTGCATCATTCATCAAAATTACTAAAGAAAAGAGGATCTCCATTTTAATTAACCAAAAAAAAAATGATCCACACTTAAGTCAGAAATATACTTAAATATGTTCATCAATAGATGTGCCAATTACATGTAGAGACACAAAAATACGTCAGAGATTCATTCAAGTAGTGACAATACATAACCAGCTTACCTTGAGTTTTGTACTTCTCATATATATGTGAGAGTTCTGAGTAATTAGATGTCGTCAAACCACTGAATCCAAAGTCAAATCATTCAGTTAGATAACAAGCATCTCATTAGTTACACATTTTTTTGAGGAACATAGGTTGAGTACAAAAATCTTACTTGAAGATAAATCAAAAGATCATTTTGTTACAGCCATTTATTGGTTAGAACTAACTCATGACTTTATGGCCATCAAGCACATGGTTTTTATGCCTTCTCATACATATGGATAAATTCTGAGCTGTTACATATATTGGAATTGTGTACCAGCAACTAAAGCAAAAAACTTCATCGAAAAGATGTCAAACCATGTGTTTTCTTTTAACAATAATAGTTTATTGAGACAAAACACGTCAGAGTGGCGGGCAGCTATGTTAGAAAGTAATTATGTAATCTCATATTCATAGAAGCAGTATTAAATATGGTTGTTTAAGTGTCTTTTGTATTCTCAAAGAGTCTTTAAATTTTATTCTAGAGAACTCTAGATTAAATAGGAAATTGATGTAACTGATGAGTGGGTTTTATACCTACAAATCTGGTATTGTTAAGCTTAATTATTGTTATCTTCGAGTATTTTTTGTATATTTTTATTGGTTTTTATGTTTATTTCTTGTAGGATAGAGCTAGAGGGTCAAATTGGTCATTTGAGAGAAGAAAAGGATTAAAAATCATTAAAATTGAAGCTGAGTGGCATTTTTGTAAATATGTGGTATGTGCCTAGCACCTAGTGCTCTAGGATTACACTATGTCTAGCGCCTAGTGCGCTAGGCCACGACTTTTGTTGGTTTGTTTTGCTGTGAGTTGGATTTTGAAACCAAATAGAAATCTTGGTGAGGGTTTGGACCAATACAAATAGGAAAAGACTTAAGAAAAGACGTATCGATCAAGGATTTTATCAAGAGATTTGCAGAGAGAACAAGGGAAACACGAAGGATATTGCAAAGGCTGAAGATCAAAGAGAGTCTAGGAGCAAATTTCAGAGTTTCTTCTTCTCTTCTTTAGTTTTTATTCTTTGTAATTATCTGGTATGTTTGGATTATTAATTTGGATTATGTTTTCCTTTATTATTATGAACTAATTTTTAATTAAAATTGCAACGGAACTTGGTATGTAGTTTAAGTTAAACATTCCCATTGAATAAAAGTTGATTTTTATTGAATCATTTATTATATTTTATGCTTATTGTTTAATTGTTTGGCCAACCATTACTATGAAAATCTATATAAAATTGGAAAATGAAATATAGATTGAGATTTGGATATAATAACATCTATTCATATAATTTGAATAGGGTTAATATAATTACCATGTAGGATAGGAATATACCTATGTGTCTTTTGTATCCATTGAAAGAATTTGTGCTTAAAACCCTAATTAACTTGATTCACATAGGAATATAGTGAGTGAATTGATTAGGGTTTTCCTTGTAATTCTGTGTCTTAAAGATCGGATTTAGGAGGATTTGTTCATGTCTTTGGAAAAAGTACGTGAATACTATAAAACATTCTTTGAAAATAATTCGTATTAATTAACTGAATTAAATGGGAAGTAACTAGATCTGAATGAAATACCAAGGGAAGTAATATTAACCTGTTAAATCTACATTAATTTTGTGAACTTTGATCTTAATTATTAGTTTCTCGTGGGAACGATACTTTTCTTATCATTGTATTACTTGTTGGCCACGTATACTAGCGTGTATTCATTGATTGTGAAATCAATTAACAAGTTTTTTAGCGCCGTCGCCGGGAAAATTAGTTTAATATTTTGTTATTATTGATTTTGATAAAGTTAATCTTAATTTAAACTTTTTCTTCTCTATTCTTTTCAAGTGTTCTTGACTAGTATATGCAAACACGATCGAAGAAGCTAGATTTATTGCCTTATGAGGACGACATCAAAAAACGGTTTCAGCGGTTGCGTAAGTGGGTTAAAGAAACCAAAGAGACACTTCAAAAGAAAGATAAAATGGCTGAAGAAAAGAAAAAAAACACTGCGGGATTATGCTACACCGCGGATTACTGAAATCCAGTCGAGTATTATGAGGCCTGCCATTACTACTAGGACTGATCATTCGGTTATAACCGAACCAAAAAGGCAATACGGTTATAACCGAATACCGAAATAATCATAATTTCAATATCTGAAAAACTAACCGAATTTTGAAAATAACCGAATTACCGAATTGTAAATTCGGTAATTTGGTTAATAACCGAACCTGTGCAAAGTTTACTCAGTCAATTTGTCGAACACTTAGTGGGCAGTCCAAAATCCAAGTAGAAATACCAAATAGAAGTCCAAGCGAAGAACACCCAATTGCAGCCCAATTGGAAAATCTCACTCTTGTACTCAAACGGTGTATGGAAACGAATTTGGTGTTAAATTAGGAGAAATGCCATTTTATGGTGCAAGAGGGGATAATCTTGGGTCATAGAGTTTCAGCGAACGGCATCGAAGTCGATAGAGCAAAGATTGACACCATTGAGAGCCTTCCGCCTCCAGTTTCAGTAAAGGGTATTCGAAGTTTCTTAGGACACGCAGGTTTCTATAGAAGATTTATAAAGGACCTCTCCAAAATCATGAAGTCATTTTGCAATCTTTTGGAGAAGGATGTCCCATTTAACTTTGATAAAGCATGCCAAGAAGCCTTTGATGTGTTAAAGAAGAAATTAGTCACCGCACCGGTAATTATAGCACCAAATTGGAGTATCCTGTTCGAATTAATGTGCAATGCTAGCGACTTTGCAATTGGCGCAGTTCTTGACTTCTTGGACAACGAAAGGATAAAATTTCTCATGCTATATACTATGCTAGTAAGACGTTATCGGATGCCCAACTAAATTATTCAACCACAGAGGAGCTACTGGCAGTCGTGTATGCTTTTGACAAATTCCGCTCGTATCTGATTGGGACAAAGGTGATCGTGTTTACAGACCATTCGGCAATTAAGTATTTGATAGTAAAGAAAGATGCCAAGCCGAGGTTGATTCGTTGGGTGTTATTTCTACAAGAGTTTGACGTGGAGTTCCGGGACAGGAAAGGAACAAAAAATCAGGTTGTTGATCATTTATCACGATTAGAGAATACAGAACTGAAAAAAGGTGATACAAAAGCGATCAACAGATTTTTCCCCAATGAACAACTTTTTGCAGTAAGGATGGAAACACCATGGTATGCAGGTTATGTAAATTTCATCGTGAGAAAAGTGTTTCCACCAGATTTGATGAGTCAGTTTAAGAAATTTCTCCATAATGTGAAACAGTATTTGTGGGATGAACTGTTCTTATTTAAATAGTGTGGAGATCAAGTAATAATAAGGTGTGTTCCGAATGTTGAAATGGAGAATATTCTATACCAATGTCATGCATACGACTATGCTGAACATTTTGGGGGAGAAAGAACGGCAGCCAAGGTGCTTCAATGTGGATTCTTCTTGCCAACACTCTTTAAGGATGCCCGTGTGTTTTCATTGAAATGTGACAGATGCCAAAGAGTTGGTAATATATCAAAACGACAAGAGATGCCACTAAATATGACCCTCGAAGTTGAATTGTTTGATGTTTGGGGTATAGACTTTATGGGACCATTCCTTCCTCTTTTGGCAACTCTTATATACTGTTATCGGTGGACTACGTTTCAAAGTGGGTAGAAGCTATAGCATCACCCACCAATGATGCTAAGGTTGTGGTTAAGTTCATCCGGAAGAATATTTTCTCTAGATTCGGCACTCGTGCAATCATTAGTGATGAAGGCACGCACTTCTGTAATAAGCAGTTCTCAGCTATTCTCGCTAAGTATGGAGTCACTCACAAAATAGCTACTGCTTATCATCCACAGACAAGTGGTCAAGCCAAGGTATCCAACTGAGAAGTGAAACGAATCCTCGAGAAGATAGTGAACCCTAGTCGAAAAGATTAGGCAAGCAAGATGGATAATGCTTTATAGGTATATCGTACAATACTCCGATAGGGATGTCTCCATACAAATTAGTATATGAGAAGGCATGCCATCTTCCGGTTGAATTGGAACACAGTGCTTATTGGGCAATCCGGAAGTTAAACTTTGATATGTCTGCTGCGGGAGAAAAGCGCCTCTTATAATTGAACCAAATGGATGAATTCAGACTCCAATCGTACGAGAACGCAAAGTTATATAAAGAAAAGGTTAAGCGGTGACGTGACCAGAAAATCCTAAAAAGAAAGTTTGAATCAGGGCAAGCAGTGTTGTTATATAATTCTAGGCTTAAACTTTTTCCAAGAAAGTTGAAATCCCATTGGTCAAGCCCTTTCATCATTACAAAAGTCTTTCCTCACGGAGCTGTGGAAGTTGAAGACCCAGATTCGAAATGCAACTTTAAAGTCAATGGTCAAAGGTTGAAACATTACTATGACGGTTGTATCGATCGGGACAAGACATCTGTTAGCCTAGCTGATTAGAACAGAGTTGACAAAGTCGGGCTAAAAGACTATAAACCAAGCGCTAACTGAGAGGCAACCTAGGAATTTTTATTTTATTTTGCTTTACTGTTAGTTTATTTAGTGGTTAAACTTTTAATTAAATAGCTTAGGATTTTATAGAACTAATTTCAGTAGTTACATCTCTTGTGTTCTTTAACATGGTCCTTAATTGATTTCAGGATAGGAAACAAGTTTTATATTTGACGGGCTCGACTAATGGCCACTACGACTACCCAGTCGGGGGTCTCACTCCCCGGTGAGCGAGCGGTTGCCCAGCTCGCCGATGAGCTGGCGGGGGTTGCAAGGGGACAACGCTCCCTAGAAGCCAAGCACCTATGAGCTCAATTGAAGAATGTCCATTTGTCAAATCCTTAAATTTTCGATTAACTTGTTAATCAATTGTTTTTGTAGTATAGTTAGTTTAGTAATATTAGTTAATGTATTTAGTATTAATTTATTCTGCAATTGGAGTTTTGATATTGGTTGTGTGATTGCAGGAACCACATGAATGAGTAATGAAGAAAAAACCAAGCAACAAGAGTCTACTTCCTAATTGCCAGTGCCTAGTGCGTTTGGCATGCCCAAAAACCCAGCGCCTAGTGGGCTACAAACCCAGCCAGTCCCTGCCTCACAGCGCTTGAAGCACTCAGCATGCCCATTTTCTGGCGCCTAGAGCCCTAGTGCACAAGTCCCTCTTCTGGCCCTTAGCGCCTAGTGCGCTGCAGCAATACTCAAAGCACCCCAAACCCTGCCTGACAGCGCATCAAGCGCCCCAACAAGCCGGCAGCTAGCGCCTAGTGCGCCCAGTCCCTGATGGCCAGCGCCTAGTGCGCCCAGCCAAGCTAACATGCAGCGCCTAGAGCGCCAGCCTGGTGCACAGCTCCCTGTCATCCAGCGCCTAGTGCGCTTGGCAATAAACATAAAAAAAAAAAAAAAAAAAAAAACCTAAGTCGGGCAACACTCCTTGCACACCCAAATTAAACCTCTCTTTTCTCTCCTAACCCAAATTCAACTCTCTGTTCTCTCCTAATTCATCTAATATCTCTTATATTCCTTCCAAAACCGCACGTGTTCTATTCCCCACTCCAAATCAGAAACATAACCTTCATCTCTTACCCATATATACTTGATCTCCCCACAACACTATTGGCTAAACTTCATCATAGCAAGCACAGATTGGATACTTTAAACATCAAGCACCCAACTTGGTTCATCAATTCCATTGGAACACAAGCTAAGGTTATCAAAGATTTATCATTATTTACTTGAAATTACTTGTTGTGAGATTGATTCAATACATACATGAAAATTTTTTGTTTGAACACCCACTGAGTTTGGGTTGGCTCAATTGGGTTTGGGAACTCTTAATCGTTGATTGTATTGCATTGGAAGGATACTATGCTTGATTAATTGATAGATTTGGTGTAAAATAAGTTTAGGGGAGAGCATTTTCAAAGGTTGTTCAGAACATCGCACACCAAGTGTTTGATATTGTGCCATAAAGAGATGTTTGGTTTCTGTGGGGTTTGAGCTCTGTTTTTTGGGCAAGAACATGACACACACATCCAAGGCTTGCAAGAGACAGAGTGGAGAGAGTTCAGGAGCTACAGGCAAATTTGACAAAAAACGGTTCCAAAGCTATGAAGCATCTGAACGTTATAAAAATTGGCTATCTGGAAAATCTTTAATACCTGAGCTGGGATTGCTCCCGGAAGCTCAAGACGGAGAACTTGCCTTGATGATAGCGAGCCGCAATTGGTTAGCTTTTACTGCTCAACCCGAGCCGGCAATGGTGAGGATTGTCAAAGAATTTTATGCCAATGCTACTGAGGCTGATGGCAAATATGTGATGGTTCGAGGACGAGCAGTGAACATGGGATGTAAAGCAATCAATGCATATTATGGGGTGCCCAACATTCCGCTCAATGATTATAATAACTATATGAGGCAAGATTTGGATTACAATGAAGTGATTGCGGCTTTATGTGAACCAGGGACGGCATGGAAGCTAACAGACCAACAAGTAGCAGTCCATTTTCTTGCATCAACGCTAATCTGATATGGAAAAGCTTGGCATGCTTTCATATGTGCTAAGTTGATGTCATGTCGGCATATGAGCGATGTGATTAATCAAAGAGTTGCTTTGTTGTTTTGTATTGCCAATGACGACTCTATTGATATTGGGGAGGTAATCCAAGACTCCATCTTGAAAGGAATTGAACCAGGAACTACAGGTGGTTTACCTCATCCTTCTTTAATTACAGCATTGTGTCGGCAAGCGGGGATTTAATGGGACGAAAAGGAAGAAGTTCTGATGCCTTTACCCCCAATTAATCACAAAGCCATGGCTCGATACAAGGTATGGACTGAGGCCGACTCACATCCCAGAGGACTGGGTTTCAAACCTATTCCTCCATTGTCTAATGAGCAACCAAGTGATGACCCTCCTGCGGCCAGTAGTTCTATGCCACCAATCAATTTTGCTGAAGACATTATAAGGCAGATTGACATGGTGGCTACACAAATTCAGCAGGGTTTTGACCGAATGGATAAACAGCAGAATAGACTGGCTCAGCAACAAGCGGAGATATATCTGAACTTCAATGCATCATTAAGAGCGATGTTCAGCCGCATGAATCCAGCAGATGCTCCTTACCAATTCCCACCACCTCCACCCTTGTTTGTGTATCCCCCAACTGACTTAGCTCCTGAGGATGATGCTAATACAGAAGAAGCAGATGATGCTGATGAAGAGTAAAGCTTCAATCTTTCAGGGAAGTCCTCAGTGCCTAACTTTTTAATTTGTATACAATGAGGACATTGCATATGTTAAGTTTGGGGGTGCATTTCTTCTAGTTGCATTGCATTCAGTTAGTTGAATTCATTTTCATTTCGTATTTGTATTCTTTTAGTAAAACTCATTCGTCATGCAGTTTGCATGCAATTATAATTCTTAAAAAAATAAAATAAAATAAAATAAAAAAATTTGCATTTAGTTAGTTCATATTGCACAAATCCGCCTGTGTGGTAGTTGAAGTTGACTTGGCCGATGATGAGATTGGGAATCATATTTATAGTTGAACAGTAACGACAACCAAGACATAGATGTAATTTTGTATCATGATACAAAACTTATCCTGTTTGAAACTGATGTAACCAGATAGCACGTTAGATTGACCATTGTGATCAACTTAGTTTAAATGATAGTATAATTGTCTTCTTGTGGAAAATTCTGGTTTTTAATAAAGGAAAATCGTTAAATTTATAGTAAAGGCAAGGATGACGCAAAAACTCAAGTTTGGGAGAAAATATGGGATTAAAAAAATAAAAAATAAAAAAAAGTGAAGAAAAAACTGTTCATATGAATAAAAACGTTGACTAGTTTAGTTCTATGACATTTGTTATTTGAGTAAGTAAGCCTTAGGGGATGTCTTTACACCCAGCGCCCTAAAACCATCTGGTTTGGGAGTCGTTAGTCGGAAACTCGTTACATGGGTAACATTGAAAAGCCTAAAAGAACTAGACATTGCACGGTCAAGTGTAAACACAGGAAAGAGCAAAAATGCCCTCGTGATTGAATAAAAAGTAGAAATAAATCCTTATTTACTCGGAACTTGGTGATTGTAAAATTTCTAGCTGAAGATTAACTTGTTACAGAGATTCTTGAGTTAAAATTTGTGTTTTTCCCTCTAAGAAGCGTATTATGCAATGTATTTGAGCTGTAGTTGATTTGAATGGTTGTTATGCACACATACTGTGCATCAGTGATAACACGTTTTGATTTATGGATTTATGGATCTATGTGAGTTTCTGAAGTGTCTTGGTTGAATATATTGTTTGAATTTGTTATTGATACCTCTGAGGCATATTTGCTGGATTTCATACTAACTGATGGCTGGATTCGTAGGCATATAGATAAGTTGTATTTGCATTATTGCATTGCTTGGGGACAAGCAATTAATTAAGTTTGGGAGTATTTGATGAGTGGGTTTTATACCTACGAATCTTGTATTGTTAAGCTTAATTATTGTTATCTTCGAGTATTTTTAATATATTTTTATTGGTTTTTATGTTTATTTCTTGAAGGATGGAGCTGGAGGGTCAAATTGGTTATTTGGGAGAAGAAAAGGATTAAAAATCATTAAAATTGGAGCAGAGTGACATTTTTGTAAATATGTGGTCTGTGCCTAGCGCCTAGTGCTCTAGGATGACACTATGTCTAGCGCCTAGTGCGCTAGGCCACGACTTTGGTTGATTTGTTTTGCTGTGAGTTGATTTTGAAGCCAAATAGGAATCTTGATGAGGGTTTGGACCAATACAAATAGGAGAAGACTTCAGAAAAGATGTATCGATCAAGGATTTTATCAAGAGATTTGCAGAGAGAACAAGGGAAACACGAAAGATATTGCAAAGGCTAAAGATCAAAGAGAGTCTAGGAGCAAATTCAGAGTTTCTTCTTCTCTTCTTTAGTTTTTATTCTTTGTAATTATCTGGTATGTTTGGATTATTAATTTGGATGATGTTTTCCTTTATTATTATGAACTAATTTCTAATTAAGATTGCAACGGAACTTGGTATGTAGTTTAAGTTAAACCTTCTCATTGAATGAAAGTTGATTTTTATTGAATCGTTAATTATATTTTATGCTTATTGTTTAATTGTTTGGCCAACAATTACTATGAAAATCTATATAAAATTGAAAAATGAAGTATAGATTGAGATTTGGATATAATAACATTTGTTCATATAATCTGAAGAGGGTTTATATAATTAGCACGTAGGATAGGAATATACCTATGTGTCTTTTGTATCCATTGAAAGAATGTGCTTAAAACCCTAATTAACTTGATTCAGATAGGAAATATAATGAGTGAATTGATTAGGGTGTTCCTTGTAATTTTGTGTCTTAAAGATCGGATTTAGGAGTTGTTCATGTGTCTTTGGAAGAAGTGCGTGAATACTATAAAGCATTCTTGGATAATAATTCGTATTAATTAACTGAATTAAATGGGAAGTAACTTGATTTGAACGAAATACCAAGGGAAGTTGTAATCTTCAACTGTTAAATCTACATTAATCTTGTGAACTTTGATCTTATTCATAGTTTTGTTAATTTTAATTTTCAAATCACAAACAATATTTCGTAGTTTAAAATAGGATTAATTGAATTGGAATTGGTAATTGATAAATCTTAGCATATTTCCTCGTGGGAACAATACTTTTCTTATCATTGTATTACTTATTGACTACGTATACTTGCGTGTATTCATTGATTGTGAAATCAATCAACAGTAACCCATGATGGTAGGAAGAAAAGAAGTCTAGCAGTTAATAATAAAAATCTATTCCGCAGGAGCAGCAGCTCTGCAAAACCCTAATAAAAATCTAGTTTAATCAATTTCCTTTATAAATTCCTGTTATCACTCATTGTGCTTTCGTTTGCCCCAACAAATTTGGTATCAGAACTTTTTTAAGTCGCATCCTGCTATCATGAGTTCAACTTCAGTCCCTATCTTGTTTGCATATTCTCCAAGTCAAATCCCTATATTTGAAGGGAACACTATAAGTACTGGAGCAGTCAAACGGAAACTTTCTACAAATCTCAAGACCTTTGGAATATTATTAAGTTTGGTTATGAAGAACCACCTGGAAATAGAGATTGGTCACAAGCACAACAAAAGTTGTACAAGGAGAACAAAAAGAGAGATGCCTCAGCACTTCGATTTATACAGCAGGTGGTAAGCAAATAAATTTTTCCTCGAATTTTTGGAGTCAAGAAAGCTAAAAATGCATGGGAGATTTTGCAAAAAGAATTTCAAGGATCTGCCAAGGCCATCACTTTAAAACTTCAGACATTATAGAGCGATTTTGATAATCTGTCAATGAAAGAAAGTGAAAGCATTCGAGAATTCTCTTCAAGAGTTGCTGAAATAGTAAATCAAATCAAGGGTTGTGGTGACACCATTGAAGACAAGAAAGTGATTGAGAAAGTTTTGAGGAGTTTTCCTCCCAAATTTGATCATGTTGTCGCAGACTCGCAGCCATAGAAGAATCCAAAGATCTGTCCAAAATGTCCATACATGAGTTAACAGGTTCACTCCAACCTCATGAACAGAGGATTAATAGGTCCTCACATCAGCCCGTGGAGCAAGCTTTTCAGTCCAAATTGAGAATTTCATAAAAGAAGGCCAACAGGCCAAATCATGAAAAAAATCAAAATTCTTTTTCAAGAATTAATCAGCGGCTGGGAAGAGGAAGAAGAGAGAAACTTACAGTCACAACTCAAAGAAAGAAAGAAGTGAAAGCTCACAACAAAGTTTCAATAATTCAAATTCTCAATGTATCAGCTGCAAAAGATCTAACCAAAAATCCCAAGATTGCAAATTTAAATGTACAAGATGTCGAGTGCCTAATCATTCTCAAAGGGACTGCTAGTTTCAAAACAAGGAGCAAAATGAAGCTAAGTTCACAAAGGAAAGTGATAATGAACACCTATTTTACTCTTGTTTGCTTACTGAAAGTGAGTTGCAGAATTTATGGTATTTGGACAGAGGTTGTAGTAGTCATATGACGGGAAATAAAGACTTCTTCGTAGAACTTGATCACAACTTCACTTCTCAAGTAAAGCTTGGAGACGGAAAGTTACAGAAAGCTCTCGGAAAAGGTGTTATTGCTGTCCACACCAAAAGAGGTAACAAAAGATTAATTTATGATGTTCTTTATGTGTCAAATTTATCTGAAAATCTCTCGAGTGTTGATCAATTGTTAAAGAAAGGCTAGTCGAATATATTTGATGATTGCAAATGCGAAATTGTTGACAAGAAAAATAACTTGACAGTAGCAAAAGTTGGAATGTCTAAAAATTAGGTGTTTCCTCTTGTCATACCTATAGAGGAAAACCTTGCTTTAAGAAGTGAAAGTCTAGATATATCCTACCTGTGGCACTTAAATATGGGCATTTAAATAACAAGGGTGTGAAATTGTTGAAAGAAAAAAACATGATGGTTGGATTGCCTACTATAGAAAATAATGGAAGAGTTTGTGAAGGTTGCGTCTATGAAAAAATACACAGACTTCCATTTCCAAAAACCTCATGGAGAGCTAAAGCCCCTTTAGAATTGGAGCATTCTGACAAATGTGGTCCTACGAGGACTCCATCTCTCAACAATAAAAGATATTTCATTCTCTTTGTTGATGACTATACAAGAATGATGTGGCTGAACTTCTTAAATGAAAAATCAGAAGCTTTCTCAATTTTTCTTCAATTCAAAGCTCTAACAGAAAAGCAAAGTGGTTGTCAAATGAAAACTTTACGGACAGATCACGGTGGGAAATTTATATACACACCGTTCATGAATTACTGCAAGTAGAATGGAATTCAAAGGCAGCTCACTGTTAGTAGAAGTCCGCAACAAAAAGGTGTGGCGGAAAGAAAGAATCGCACTATCGTAGAGATGGCTCGTAGTATGTTGCAAGAAAAAATGCTTCCAAACAATTTATGGGCTGAAGTTGTTCATACTTCCATCTATATTCTTAATCGATCCCCTACGATGGTGGTTCAAAAAAAAACTCCAAGCCATTTGTTGATCATTTCAAAGTTTTTGGATGCATTGCTTATGGCATTAGCACATCACAAAACAAGGACAACTTTGACAAGAAAGGTGAAAAATACGTGTTTATTGGCTATAGTGATGACTCTAAGAGATTTAGACTGCTCAATCCCAAGACAAATCAGCTTGTGGTATCTAGAGATGTCATTTTTGATGAAATGGCACGAATTTGCAGAATCATCATCCTTTCAAGAAGATGCAAATCAAGAAATAACCTGCAACATGAAGTAACAAGAAGTTCTCCTCTAGAATTCCATCATCAATTCATGATCATTCCGATTCAGAATCACCTCCAAGAAAGGTACGATCATTGCAAGATGTCTATGAATCATGTGAATTTGCTCTTTTTTCATGTGAACCTCACACTTTTGAAGAAGCAGCAATTGATAATATATGGATTAAAGTCATGAAAGAAGAAATCTCTATGATTGAAAAGAACAAAACTTGGGGGCTTATGGATCTGCCAAAAGGGAAGGATGCCATTGGATTAAAATAGGTTTATAAGACAAAGTACAATGAAGATGGCTCAATTCAAAAGCACAAGGCCAGATTGGTCGCAAAAGGCTACTCACAACAGCCTGGCATAGATTTAACCGAAACATTTGCACCGGTAGCTCGGATGGAAACAATAAGAATTGTTCTTGCTTTGGCAGCTCAATTGGAGTTGAAAGTGTTCCAACTTTATGTAAAATCTGCTTTTTTAAATGGGGAGCTAGAAGAAGAGGTCTATGTTGAGCGACCTCAAGGTTTCCAAGTAGAAGGGAAAAAAGACAAAGTATATAGGCTTCGAAAGGCTTTGTGTGGCCTAAAGCAAGCAAGCCCCTGAGCTTGGAACAACTGGATTGATGGTTATTTCCAATGTTCTAAAAGGTACCAGGCGGGAGGCGGGCGGCGGGCGGCCAGAGGGGGCCTAGCGCCTAGGGGGCCTAAGCGAAATTTTTTATTTTAAGCCAATTTTAATATTTTATCTAATATTTATCCAAACAAAACAATAATATAAAGCAAAACAACCTATAATAAAGATAATAAAGGTATTTGCTTGAAGTTCAAACACATCCATATTGTTAATGTCAAAGTTCAAACACAAACATGCAATTGTTCAAAGTTCAAACATATTTTTAACGTATTACTTTTATTCATAAACAAAATTGTTATTAAATAATAAAATTTCAAATTTTAAGAATTTAATTCAATATTAAAACTTAAGAAACTAAACATAAATTTAAGAATTATATTGAATTAAATTAAATATTACGAATGTATCATCATTTATATAATTTAAAGTTGGTACAAGATCAAAAAATTACAACTATAATAAAATTATCCATTTTGACTTGATATTGTTCACTTCTTGTTGTGATTTGATATGCTACAATATGTATTATGAATATGGTGAATCATTAGAAAAATAAATATATCAAGATCTGGTTTAGTAGTTATTAAAATAAAATAAAAAAACTTTCCGCCTAGACCCCGCCTAATTTTCTAGAGTAATTTTGTTGCCGTCTTGGGCTAGGTGAGGTGTCAGGGGAGCCTAACACCTAGGCGGGACGTCGAGGGGCCTAGCACCTAGGCGGGGCGCCAAGAGGACGCCTAGCGCCTAGGCAGGAATTTTTAGAACACTGGTTATTTCCAACAAAGTGGATTCAAGATGAACCAAAGTGAACCTTCACTGTATGTGAAGACAGAAGGTACAGACTTCCTTCTTTGTTTGCTTATATGTTGATGATTTGATCTATTTTGGTTTAAATATGAAAATGCTAGAAGATTTTAAGAAAAATATGATGAATGAGTTTGAAATGACTGACTTGGGTCTTTTCAAGTGAAACAAAGCAAAGGGGAGATTTTTCTTTCCCAAGAAAAGTATGTAGAAGATTTACTTATGAAATTTCATATGGAAAAATGCAAAGCAATGCCTACACCTATGGTTTTAAATGAAAAGTTGCAGCAAAATGAAGGAAAACCAAGAGTTGATGCTAAGCTTTATAGAAGCTTGGTTGGCTCTCTGATTTATCTCACCAAAACAAGACCTGATATAATGCATTCAGTGAGTGTGATTTCTAGATACATGAATGAGCCAAGAAAGTCTCATTATACAGCAGCAAAAAAAATCTTAAGGTATCTACAAGACACAAAAAAACATGGGATCAAGTATGTGAAAGAGAAAGATTTCAAGCTTGTTGGATATACTGATAGTGATTGGGCAGGTTCCCTTGATGATTGAAAGAGCACCTCAGATTATCTTTTTTGCCTAGGTTCAAATGTGATATCATGGAGTTCAAAGAACCAAAACTATGTGGCGTTATCATCTGCGGAAGCGGAATACATTGCAGCGACCGATTGTGCATGTGAAGCAGTTTGGTTAAGAAGAATTTTGAATGATTTGCAGCAAAATGAATCTACAAGAATCTATTGAGATAACAGGTCAGCAATAGCAATGGCAAAAAATCCAGTTTTTCATGCTTGCTCTAAGCATATAGAGCTTCGTTATCACTTCATCAGAGACTTAGTGAGCAATGGAGAAATTTGCATGGAGTTTGTTAGCACTAATAACCAGCCAGCTGATGCTCTAACCAAACCAATTACAAGGGAGAAATTATAGAAGTTCAAGAACGAATTGAAGATTACAAATTAAGAGGGGGTGTTAGAAAGTAATTATGTAATCTCATATTCCTAGAAGTAAATATTAAATATGGTTGTTGAGCATGCTAAATTTTATAAGTGTCTTTTGTATTTTCAAAGAGTCTATAAGTCTTATTCTAGAGAACTCCACTCCTAGATTAAATAGGAGATTGATGTAACCCATGATGGTAGGAAGAAAAGAAGTCTAGCAGTCAATAATAAAAAGAATTTGTTCTGCAGGAGCAGCAGCTCTGCAAAACCTATTGTACTTATCTTCTTTCTAATAAAAATCTAGTTTAATCAATTTCCTTGATAAATTCCTGTTATTGCTCATTGTGCTTTCGTTTGCCCCAACAAGCTGGGGATGCACTGGACAATCTTATGTACACAACTGGTATACAAGAGAGCGCAGGCCAACACTACATTTGTTCTGAGAAATTATTTAATTAAAAAAAGTGGAAAGATAAAAATAAAAAAATAAAAAAATATTTGGGTGGGGGGGGGCATGGAAACAGAACGATGAAAGAAACGAAGAAAAGGAGCAGCTGCCAGGGAAAAGCTTTCATAGCTAAAGACCAGTACGAAGCAAGAAAGATCACTCTCCAGAACCACAAACCAACTTATTAGCTATTACCCTTTAAATTATTATTTTACTACATAAACTGTATGCTGCAAGATATTATTTTTTTAATCTGTTAATTTTATTTTCATTGCAAAACATATAAAATTTGTGGTTCCAAAATATAGATACTATAAACAAATTTCCTTAAATAACCTCAGCTTAGTTATATATAGCTACTTCTAGATAACAACCACCAGGAGATTATACCATTTTGAAGCAACATTGACAATTAAGGCAACCTTCCCTTTAAATTTGATAAGGGAAACATCTTTTCCATCAATATCCTGCATAAAACAACCGCTGTGTTAGTTAAAAATCATATTTTCCTAGTTACAACTTTATAAATAAAACTGAGTGATTATTAATACACAATAATTACCAATCTGAACAACAAGACAACTGAAATAAGTCAACAAGAAAACCATAATCATTGATTCATTATACATATTGTAAGTTTTTACCAAATTGAACAAGAAAGAACAAACACTAAACACTGGATTGCACACATTTGTATGTGAAATTGACATCAAATTTTACATTGAAAACCATTTCAGTAATATCATGTCAAATTTTGATTTCAAACAATATTCCGGTAAAAGGTACTGCCAAAAGTTGGTTTAAAAAAACCATTTAAATAATATTCACTTAAAAATTGTTTTGAAACTCCATTCAATTATAGATAAAAGCTAACATTGAAGCATTCAAGTTCAAACCCACTAATCACAACATACATTCACACATCACATAACAAACACAAACATAATCCCGACTTCTGTAAATCGCAATAACATTAGGACTTCAAGTTTCCCTCATTCAAAATGTATCTTCTCATCTTAGTGCTCTGCAAAAACAACACAAGCTTTTAAGACTTACCCACAAAATCACATATGACTATAACATTTATGATAACTTTCTAAACAGCAAAACCCAAAAAAATGCCTGGATGAAAATACCTTTACAGACTCCAAAAAGTATAAAATCAGAAATGAACCGATTGAAACTAAATTGAGAAAAGGAAAAAATCAAATATGATCAACACAAACAAAACACCATGTGACTATAACATTTTTCATGACTTTCTAAACAGTAAAACCCAAAAAAAAATTGCCTGAAAGAAAATAACATTACAGATAATATCCCAAAAGTAAAACATCAGATATGAACCAATTGAAACCAAATTGAGAAAAGGAAAACATCGAATAAGATCAACACAAACACAACCCATGAAGAAAAAGTATCACAAATAATTAAATTTAACTATGCACGTGTTAAGCACCCAAAAGTATAACATCATAAATCAGCCCATTGAAACCAAATTGACAAACCGAAAACATTAAATATGATCAACACAAACCAAACCCAAGAAGAAAAACATCAGATAACTAAATTTAACTATGCTCATGTGCTTAAGCACCAATTATCACATCCTTCACTCTCGCACGCGCGTGAACATACACATATACCTTCACATCGAAATCATAAAGGGTCTTCTCTTTGGCAGCTCTTGCGTATATAGTACCCGAAGATTGAGATTTCTGGGGAACTAGAGAAGGAGATGCTGACTTGAAAGAGAACTCATTTTGAAAAAAACCCGATTTGGAAGACCCAATAAAGATTTTATTGGGTAGAACATGGAAGGTTAAAGATGGAGAAGGAACCCAAGAATGAATTGGGTTCCGAATTCTGCTAGTTTGAGTGTTGAAGGGTGCAGAGCAAAGTGAAGAGAAGGCCATGGAAGAAGCCATTTTTGGAATGGGGGTATTCAGTATTCACGCGAGGATTTGTAGACTTTTTCACTGGTTTTGATATAAAGAAATCAAAGTGTCGGCCTCTATTTTTTCCTCTTTCTTTGATGTGGAAATTGTAGCTCCACGTGGTTATTTTGTTGGTTAGTTTAAGAAATAATGCTAGTCTATCCTTTTTTTTAAATAGGTGACGTTTTAAAAAAAAAATTTATTTTAATTTATTTGTTATTTATAACTTTCTAATAAAATAAATTATTTACTTTTTTATATTACTCCTACTTTCTCTAATTATCCTAAGAAATTATCATCCTACTATTAATAGTTTTCAACTTCCCATAAAGGGAGAGTTTTACACATATTTTAATTATTAAATGACTTTCTTAATCCATGTGTAAAAATCTTAAACGATACTTATTTAGAAACGGAGGGGTACTATCACATAAAAAATCACATAATGCTCACGTACATACACATGTATATTGTGGGTCCCACATGTCAGGCGAGATCCACAATATATATGTGTGTATGTGAGTATTATATGACCATTTTTTATATGATAATAGTATTGTTGTAGTTTAAGTTCGTCTTTTTCTTTTCCTATTTCTTATCTTCCTAATAGATTTGGGGCTGATTTTTCTATTGGATTGATTTTTTTTACGTGTTTTGAGATGTAAAAACCAAAACAACATAAAATGGGATTCTTTTTTATTTTTAAGTAACTAATATTATATAATTTAATTTTAGATAATGCTACAAATATCAAAATGGGTGTCAAATAATATATGACATTGTATATTTTTTAATCATAAGAGATGTACTAACGGATGTAATGATGAATTGATAACACACCATTTGAGAGAATTTTTGAGACACTTAAATTTAAAAGTATTAGCATTACTCTTTAATTTTAGGAATATACTTGAATATTTATCTAGGAGAAATGGAGAACAAGGTCACCGGACAAGAACGAGAACTAAAAGACAACCCAACAAAAACTTACTGGCCTTCACTATTTAGCATTGGTTAATTCAAATTTTGCTAAAGTTTTTTTTTTTTTTTGACAAAATCTTGTGTTAACGCCAAGATCCGTCTACGCGCTCCAATCACCAAAGCGCGTCCAACCTTACACAGAAATAAGTAAGCACCGAAAGCTTGACGGCTTGGACAAGGTTAACAATGGAGGCTTAACGATCTAGTGCTGGAAAGTAATAATTTGCATGTACCTTAAAATAAAAACCTTGTATTTATAACATTCTCACCGCCTTCGTGAAATCCTTCTCCGAATCGTTCTCACCCGAACAATCATTCCTTAATAGGATTGCACTGAATCTCCTAGAAGTAAGGAAATTGATTTATAACCCGACACTTCCTTCCATATCTAGAGACCAAATATAATTAGGAATCTTAATCCACAAATCTCCCGTCTACCAAAACAACTTCTCGTCCAAGCCCACATGACACCATAGGGACAACAACCCATTATAATTCATAGGCCCGAATATCCTTGGCCTAACATTGCCCCTCAGTCTTCCATCAAATAGAATATTTGATGGAAGAGTATTCAAAAGGATTAATTACATATTTTAATACATTTTTAGAAATATTTACAATAATAGTGCATAAATAAAATAATTACAAAAGTAATACATTTTTTCATATTTATTTACAAAATTAATACATTTGGATATCCTTTAATCGTAGCCCACGATTATCTCCCTTATCTCTTCCCGTTAATCGTGGTTGTGGTTCCTCCCACTCCGTTGATCACCACCAATAACCATGCCTGCAAACCCTTCACTCCTTATCCTCCACCCAACGCGCTTCTCTATCTTCCTGAAACCCTCCTTTCTCGTTCGGCCTCTCTCTCTCCGCCCTTACTACTTTTCTCTCTCCTCTCGAAGCCACTCGGCGTCCTCCTCTTTCACAGAAGTTGAATGATTTAATTCTATTTTCAGATGAGAGGGTGATGAGGACATGGCATGCGTGGACTCAAACAAGACTAAAGGGACGTGGGGATCAAGCAAGGCTAGAACAAAGAGGTTCAAACAAGGTCTTAATGGATTAATCCAAGATGTTTGGGCTGAAACGAACGCAAAGAAATTTAAGGAGGAGGCTAAAGAGCATGAGACACAAATTTGGGTCACTTTAATTGGGTCAATCTAATACAAGCCCAATCCTAATTTTCTTAGCAAAGTCCAAATACAAGACTAAAGGAAATCCCACGAGGCGAAGAATTTTATTTATTTATTTATTTTATTTGGATTCTTAATTTTAAATTCTATTCTAGTTAGGATTTCTTTTTAATTAGAATTTCCTTTCCAAATTAACTTCTATTTCCTTATAGAAATTAGGGTTATAGTTTATAAAGTCCTATTAGGATTTGGATTGTTTTGAGTAGTATAAATAGAGGTCCAAGTTGATGTAAACAATACACATTATTCATTATTATTATTCAATATATTTGTGAGTTTATTCTCTACTTTTGGTTCTTTGAAGAATTTCTAAGTATTTTTCTTAGTTATTTCTTTGAGATTCAATTTGACTTATCATACAACAATTCATATTTGTGTGTGACGTCTTCTACCGCATCAATCGTCGATTGTACCGAGATTACCGCTTCAATATAACCTAGGGGTCAAGGTGTCGTTGGTGTCCATTCAACGCAGAATTCTGAACGTGAGCAATTGTACCAAGATTACCGCCTACATATAGGCGAGGGGTTAAGGTGTTGCAAGCAATTCACCCAACAACTGTGCTAGAAACGATCGGGGCGACGACCACCTCACGCAAGCGTGCCGTGGAGTCTATCATTTGGTATCAATGCTAAGCCTTTCTAGCGAGTTGCTTATCTTTAATTTTCTGTCGAAATATATATTGTAAAAAAAAAAAAAAAAAAAAATACACCAAAAAAAAGAAAAAAAGAAGAAGAAGAATTCATATTCTATTTTCATTGTGCTAACCAAACTTGTAGCACACCATCAAATCATCAAATTCCAAGGAAGAGTTCATATCGTTTCATCATCATCAATTCTGAAACGAAGCTACAATTTACAAATCTGAAGCATACAAGTGGAGTACAAGACAATCGATCGGTGATTTTGTAGTATTCTGATAGTTACACCGTCTATATTTTTGTTTCGTGATAAGTAATTTTGAATTGATTAGTAAAACCAAGAATTTTGCTAGGGAATTCAATAAGAACCTATTAGAGAGAATATTTGAGGTAAAAGGCTTAGTGGTAAGATTAAGTGAGGGTAAAAGCCAATTTATTGAGAGTATACACGAGTGAACCATTTATTCGAGCGAAACACGTAAGGGAGTGGTGAGGAAATTGTTTTCTACTAATCTTTATTTTGCAGGAAATATGTCTAACTCGAAGGATAAAGGAACTTATGAGGAACAACCCTCAACAGCTGAATTGAAATTCCAGATAGAGGCCATGCATAAAGAATGGGATCGAAGATTGAGAAAGACTATGGAGCAAATGCAAGAACAATTAGAAGCAATGAGGGTGTCTATGGCTGAGCTATCCCAAAACACTCATGGGATGCAAAACAAGATGAGGACACAACAAACTGACGCAAGAAAGGAAGACCCTTACGGTGAGGACAGTAGTGCAGCAGAAGATCGTGAATCTAATTTTTGACATCAAAGACACGGAGGTGCTAGGGAAGGAAGAGGTCAGGACAGAGAAGATAGTAATTTGGATAGCATAAAAATGAAGATTCCAGCTTTCCAAGGCACGGGTGATCCTGAGGCTTATTTAGATTGGGTAACCAAGATGGAGCGAATCTTTGACTGTCACAACTATTCAGACCTTAAGAAAGTCAAACTGGCCATTACGGAGTTTTCTGGATATGCATTGATATGGTGGGATCAGTTGACAGCTAATCGGAGAAGGTGTGAAGAGCGGCCGATTACAACTTGGGTGGAGATGAAAGCCATCATGAAAAAGAGATTTGTACCAGCATATTATCAACGGGAGATCATTCGTAGTTTGCAAACTCTTAAACAAGGAAGTCGGAGTGTGGATGAATATCACAGGGAGATGGAGATGTTGAAGGATCGGGCTAATTTGATTGAGGACAATGAAACATCGATGACTAGGTTCTCGGCAGGATTGAACTAGGAGATTGCAGACCTTGTTGAACGAAAACATTATTTAGAGTTAGAAGAACTGGTACATATGGCTACTAAGATAGAGAAACAACTCAAGAGACGAGGAGGACAACGAGGACAATCTAGTGCTAGTTCATCATGGAGACCCAATTTGGCAAAGCGAGAGGGAAAGACAGCTGCGTTCCAGCCAAAGGTGGAACCCAAACAAGGATCAACTAGCCGAGAAACTCAAGGTAAAACTGAACAACCTTCTTTTGGTCGTAATCGAGATATTGTATGTTTTAAGTGTCAAGGCAGGGGACATATTTCTAGCCAATGTCCAAATCAGAGGAAAATGTTGTTACTTGACAATGGAGATGTGGAGACCGAGGGGGAAGATAGCGACACCGATTCTATGCCACCATTAGAGGAGATAGGTGAGGATGCAATACATGGTGAAATTCTGGTTACAAGAAGAGCACTTAGTACACAGGTTAAGGAGGAGAGTAGTGAACAGCGGGAAAATCTATTTCATACTCGATGTCTTGTGAATGGAAAAATTTGTTGCGTAGTTATAGATGGAGGCAACTGTACAAATGTGGCAAGCACTACGATGGTGGAGAAATTGGGGTTACCTACTACCAAACATCCGCAGCCATATCGTTTGCAGTGGCTTAATGATAATGCAGACATTAAAGTAACCAAACAGGTATTAGTTCCATTTGCTATTGGTCGGTATATTGATGAGGTATTGTGTGATGTGGTGCCCATGCAAGCAGGACATATATTGTTGGGTAGACCATGGCAGTTTGATAGGAGAGTTCAACATGACGGGTTTACCAACGTATATTCATTCGTTCACGACAAGAAGAAGATCTTTTTGCGTCCTTTGTCACCACAACAAGTACATGAAGATCAAATTCATTTGCAGAAAAATTATGTACAAAGAAAAGAGAGTGAAGAAAAGAAAAATCAAGAAGAAAAAAAAAGAGAAAAAGAAAGAGAGAAAAAGAAAGAAGAGAAAAAAATAAATATACTGGCAAAAAAGAGTGATGTGAGAAGAGCTTTGATTTCTAAACAGCCTATGATTTTACTTCGGTATAAAGAGGCGCTTTTAAATACTAACGCTAATGATTCTTTGCCTAGTGTTGTTTCATCTCTCTTACAAGAATTCAAAGATATATTTCCCGAGGAGCTTCCTCATGGACTACCACCTATTCGGGGAATTGAGCATCAAATTGATTTTGTTCCCGGTGCGACCATTCCAAACCGTCCGGCTTATCGGAGTAATCCTGAGGAGACGAAGGAGTTACAAAGGCAAGTTGACGAGCTGATGGAGAAAGGATTCGTGAGAGAAAGTATGAGTTCGTGTGCAGTTCCGGTGATTCTAGTGCCGAAAAAGGATGAAAAATGGAGGATGTGCATCGATTGTCGAGCGGTAAATAATATTACGGTAAAATATCGACATCCCATTCCTCGATTAGATGACATGTTAGATGAATTACATGGATCTTGCATATTTTCAAAAATTGATTTAAAAAGTGGTTATCATCAAATTAGAATGCAAGAGGGTGATGAATGGAAAACAGCGTTTAAAACTAAATATGGTCTTTATGAGTGGTTGGTATTACCTTTTGGTTTAACTAATGCACCCAGCACTTTCATGAGATTAATGAACCATGTTTTGCGTCCATTCATTGGAAAATTTGTCGTAGTTTATTTTGATGATATCTTGATTTATAGCAAAAACTTGGAAGATCATGCATTGCATTTAAAATCTGTTTTAGATGTACTTAAGAAAGAAAAGTTGTTTGCTAACATGGAAAAATGCACGTTTTGTTCGGATAGAATTGTTTTTCTTGGCTTTGTTGTGAGTTCACAGGGAGTCCAAGTTGATGAGGAAAAAGTACGTGCGATCCGAGATTGGCCGAGTCCAACCAATGTGAGTCAAGTACGAAGCTTTCATGGACTCGCAAGTTTCTACCGACGCTTTGTTCGAATTTTAGTGAGATTACAGCACCATTGACCGAGGTCATCAAGAAAAGTGTAGGCTTTAAGTGGGGTGATGAACAGGAAAAAGCATTTAATTTGATTAAGGATAAATTGACAAATGCTCCTTTACTTATTTTGCCTAACTTTGCTAAAACTTTTGAGATTGAGTGTGATGCTTCAGGTTTAGGGATTGGAGCTGTGTTGATGCAAGAAGGGAAACCAGTGGCGTATTTTAGCGAAAAGTTGAGTGGGGCAGCTTTGAACTATCCTACATATGACAAAGAGATGTACGCGCTGGTTAGAGCTTTGGAAACATGGCAACATTACTTGTGGCCTAAGGAGTTTGTGATCCACACCGATCATGAATCATTGAAATATTTGAAAGGTCAGCACAAGTTGAACAAAAGGCATGCACGATGGATGGAATTTATCGAAACATTTCCATATGTTATTCAATATAAGCAAGGTAAAGAGAACGTCGTTGCAGATGCTTTGTCTCGCAGGTATGTTTTATTAAATACTCTTGATACGAAATTGCTTGGGTTTGAACGAATTAAAGAGTTATATGATAATGACCTTGATTTCGGTGAAGAGTTTAAAACTTGTGAAAAGAATGATGTGGGTAAATACTTTAGAATTGATGGATTCTTGTTTCGTGAAAATAAACTATGTATTCCTGCATGTTCTTTGCGTGAGTTGTTGGTGAGGGAGTCACATGGGGGTGGTTTAATGGGACATTTTGGTGTTGATAAAACTTTTGCTGTTTTGAAAGAACATTTTTATTGGCCTCATATGAAACGAGATGTGGAAAGAATATGTGATAGATGTATTACTTGTCGCCAAGCTAAATCTCGTGTTCAACCCCATGGATTGTATACACCATTGCCTATTCCTAATGAACCTTGGATTGATCTTTCTATGGACTTTGTGTTGGGTTTACCTAGGTCTAAGCATGGTTATGATTCGATATTTGTGGTCGTGGATAGATTTTCAAAAATGGCACATTTTATTCCATGTCATAAAACTGATGATGCATCTCATGTTGCTGATTTGTTCTTTAGGGAGATTGTGCGTTTGCATGGTATGCCTAAAACTATTGTTTCTGATAGAGATACAAAGTTCTTAAGTTACTTTTGGAAGACTTTATGGTGTAAATTAGGTACTAAACTGTTATTTTCAACTACTTGTCATCCACAAACTGACGGTCAAATTGAAGTAGTAAATAGGACTTTGTCGGCATTGTTACGGGCTATCATTAAAAAGAATATCAAGCAATGGGAAGAACGTTTACCACATGTTGAGTTTGCATATAACCGTTCTGTTCATTCAGCTACTAATTTTTCTCCATTTGAAATTGTATATGGTTTTAATCCTTTGACACCATTGGATTTATCACCGTTACCTGTTTCTGAATATACTAACATGAATGGAAAGAAAAAGGCTGATCTTGTTAAACAGATTCATGAAAAAGCCAGGCTAAACATTGAACGGAGGACGGAATAGTACATTAAGCACGCGAATAAGGGACGACATCAAGTGATCTTTGAGCCCGGAGATTGGGTGTGGTTACATATGCGGAAAGAAAGATTTCTAGTTCAAAGACGGTCGAAATTGCTTCCGAGGGGAGATGGTCCATTTCAAGTTCTCGAGCGCATCAATGACAATGCCTATAAATTGGATTTGCCAGGTGAGTATAATGTTAGTGCCACATTTAACGTTACTGATCTAAGTCCGTTTGATGTAGGTGACGATTTGAGGACAAATCCTTTTCAAGAGGAGAGGAATGATGAGGACATGGCATGCGTGGACTCAAACAAGACTAAAGGGACGTGGGGATCAAGCAATGCTAGAACAAAGAGGTTCAAACAAGGTCTTAATGGATTAATCCAAGATGTTTGGGCTGAAACGAACGCAGAGAAATTTAAGGAGGAGGCTAAAGAGCATGAGACACAAATTTGGGTCACTTTAATTGGGTCAATCTAATACAAGCCCAATCCTAATTTTCTTAGCAAAGTCCAAATACAAGACTAAAGGAAATCCCACGAGGCGAAGGATTTTATTTATTTATTTATTTTATTTGGATTCTTAATTTTAAATTCTATTCTAGTTAGGATTTCTTTTTAATTAGAATTTCCTTTCCAAATTAACTTCTATTTCCTTATAGAAATTAGGGTTATAGTTTATAAAGTCCTATTAGGATTTGGATTGTTTTGAGTAGTATAAATAGAGGTCAAAGTTGATGTAAACAATACACATTATTCATTATTATTATTCAATATATTTGTGAGTTTATTCTCTACTTTTGGTTCTTTGAAGAATTTCTAAGTATTTTTCTTAGTTATTTCTTTGAGATTCAATTTGACTTATCATACAACAATTCATAGTTGTGTGTGGCGTCTTCTACCGCATCAATCGTCGATTGTACCGAGATTACCGCTTCAATATAAGCGAGGGGTCAAGGTGTCGTTGGTGTCCATTCAACGCAAAATTCTGAACGCGAGCAATTGTACCAAGATTACCGCCTACATATAGGCGAGGGGTTAAGGTGTTGCAAGCAATTCACCCAACAACTGTGCTAGAAACGATCGGGGCGACGACCACCTCATGCAAGCGTGCCGTGGAGTCTATCAGAGGGTCTATTCGTTCGTGTTTCTTTAACTGGTTTACGGATTTTGTGACCATTACATACAATTGGCAATGGCTACTTCGAACGAACGAATCAAAAAGTTATGGTTTAACAATATTTCGAATGTAATTTGTTATTTATTATTTTTTTATGGTGGATGTTTTATCTCCACTGTTTTTGAAGAGGAAATTCTTCAGACCAGTCTTTCAGGCTTTCTTGGTGCAAGAAATGAAATTGCTCAGGAATTATTCTTTTTTTGGTGGATGTCGAGACTACTGTAACAACATGATTCAATTTTTATATAATTTTAGTTCTACTATAAAATTTAAAATGACGGGCATGGTTTCTATTTTTATGGATGGTAAAGAGTGTTGTAATATTTGATAAACTCACGTCCCGTATGTAAATAACCAATGTTACCAATCCACCTTCATACTTGCAGTTTTTTCATAGTGCAGTTGGTAACCAAATCTTCATACCAAGGTAACCAAATTGTTATACCAAGGTAATTAATCCACATCCACACCTTCAGTTTTTTTATATTACAGTTAGTAACCAAACCTTCACATCAAGGTAACCAAATCTTCATACTGAGGTAACAGGGTATAAAGGAATATATAATTGTTTACTGTGAGTAACCATTAACCACATGGTTGGTAACATTTTTGATGGTGTACAGTAACCAAAATTTTATTGATTAATATTTTAATTTCTGATTCCATCATGAGTTGTCAATATAAAGCAAACATATACATTGAACAATTGGTAACTGTTATAACAATGTAATTTAAAAGTATCCATCAGCTAGATAAATGGGAACCCTCACATGTACATTAAGCACTTGATAATTGTTCTGATATAAGTTTTTAATTATTTGGTTACTAATAAAAACTAAAATGGTTACCCTTATATGCATGTTTGGATACCAACTGCACCTCTAAAACTATTTTTATTTTAATATAAGATCTATAAGTGACCATCATATATATAAATGGAACTCTTAATTGGAGTTTCTTATTCCATCATGATGACATGGTATAAATAAAATATATACATTTAATATTTTATAATAGTCCTGATACAAACTTATAATTGTCTGTTACTAACAAAAATAAAAATGGTTACCATATATGTAGGTTTGGATATCAACCTAGCATTTCAACTGAAATAGCAAATGGATACTGTTTTGAACCAATTTTATGTAAATTTGGTTACTCACAAAAAATAAAATGGTTACCTCTATATGCAGATTTAAATAACAACTGTACAATTTCCAAATAATTTTTATGAGTATGTAATTTATAAGTATACATCAGCTAGATAAATAGGACACTCTCACATGTACATTTAGCACTTGATGTTTGTCCTGATACAAGCTTGTAACTATCTGGTTACTAATAACAGTAACCAAAATGTAACATAATAAAACAGTAACCATATAATTATATGATAGTAACCAGAACAGATTTTAATGGTAACCAAAACAGAAACATCATGTAATGAAACACAGTTTAGGCAGTCCATGTATACTAAACAATTACATATTAACCAGAATAAAAAATAAAAGTAACCAAAATCCCACATTGAGGGCACAATAATAGTAGCCAAACCATAAGATAACAGTAACCAAAATATAATAAAGAAGTAACCAAATAGTTATATGAAAGTAACCAGAACATGTTTTAATAATGATAACCAAAACAGGAACAACCTGTATATCCAACCCAGTTTAGGCATATACTCTCACATGTAAATTTAATACTTGATATATGTCCTGATACAAGTTTGTAACTATCTGGTTACTACCAAAAAATAAAATAGTTACCCTTCTATGCATGTTTAGTTACCAACTGCACCTTTCAAACAATGTATCAGACACAACTTAGAAGTAACAAATACGAACCAACAAACAATGTTAAATAACTGGTAATATAATCAAATATATAATCTCATTTCCATAAGCTCCAATAAACATTACAGACTCACTAACTATAACAAATGGTTATGGATATCCAACAAAAACCAAAATACAAAATATAATTCAGAAGGACAAGAGAACGACAACCGAAATAATCAAAATCTGGTACAAATCTTCATGAAAATTCTCTATCAGTCTCATATCAATACCTCGAAGTTGTTGTTGATCTTCTCCGATATTCTCCAATCTCAAAGTTGCATCGCCGTCAGAGAATTCGTCTTCTCCGATCTGTCGTTGCTCTGTTTTTTTGATATGTAGTTGCCTATTTTCTTCATTAGTTTGAATTTAGTATCGGTTGGTTGTAAATATGAAAGTCGGTAACTAACGTGTAGGAAGTTAATGCTCTGTAATTTTAGCAACGTATTATTGTGTTGCGTTATTTTTGTAATTATTTCGTGGATGTATTATTTTTGTAAATACTTTCTAATTGTTGTATATTAGTGTTAAGGACCCTATTCAAAACATGGCCCATCGAGCAACAATGATGCCCAAACAAGGCCAAACAAGGCCCAATCACCAAAGCGCCCCAACACACTAGATAATAAACCAACTCTTCAGATCCACAATTCAAATGCCATCATAAGCCTTATTAATGAGCCGCCCTTGAGACTCGGGAATAACTGAAAAGACAAAATTATAAAACTCCTTTTTCCCCAATTCAAACAATTTCACCAGCTTATTTCAAAATCAAGAATAACCTTCTTCTTTCCAACTTCCCGGCTATCTTCCTTCAAGCTGCAACAATGGTATAAGACCCCAAGTTTTATGAATAAAGATTAATTTTTCTAGAAATATATTTTTGAATATTATGGTGTGAATTTGATATAATAATATAGTTGTGGGTAATCTTTATAAATTTTGCAAAGTAATTAAGTTGTTATAAAATATTCGATTGGTCGGGGAATATTCGTTTTAACAGGAAATATTCGTATGACAACACAATCATTGGTGGACCCCACAACGGAAGTATTTTTGTAGTTAAAAAATGACAAAAATATCTTTTATAAAAATAATGGCGAAAGTTTAACGTTAAAACTGTTAAACTACCCGGTGGTAAAAATACAGTAATACGCGTGGTTGCATAGTAGCACACGGTATTCATTATTGATGCTTATGTGAGAAATCACTTAGTTATATTCAATTATTGCTACAGTAATTGCTACATAATATCTCTCATATTATTGATTCAATTATTGTCACAGTATCAATATTTTTATATTATTAAATCAATAATTGAGACGGCAAAGTTATTCATATTATTATTTGCAATATTGACGATCTGTCGAGGAGAGGTTTGGTCACCTAATTGCGTGCCAATAGGGAGAAATCCTTATCGAAAAGCCCCCTCTTTCTTAGAAATGACCTGGTTATTAAATATTGTGAGTTATAATATTAATGATGAATAAGTTCGTATTGATTAAAGATGAAATTGATATTTTCATTGTGTTGGGTTTATTAGTGTTAATAGAAATCAACATCTATTTCGATAATAATTGATGTCTGGAGGTTATATTGACCAATCGGGTAATTAATCGGATAAATGAGCAATTAATTGCTATTAATTCACATACTTATAACTATTTATCCACATGTGTGTACTATTGATTCACATGCATGTACTATTAGGAGAGGTGGTGCAAGATTGATAATACTTGCTTGACTAAATTAAAAATAGAGGTATAGATGAAGGTACTATAGTGTAATTATTTTTTTCACATGTATAGAACTATTGATTCACATGAATGTACTATTAATTCACATAATGTACTATTAGGAGAGGTGGTGCAAGTTTGATAATACTTGCATGACTAAATTAAAAATGGAGGAAAAGATGAAGGTATTATATTATAAAATTTCGAACCCCAAAACGTGCAATTATCGAAACTATGTTTTCCTATAAATAGAAGCTCATTCTTCTTTCATTCTCACCAATTCACTAAGACTCACAAGAGCAATTATAGAGAGAGAAGTTATAGAGAGAGAAGCTATATAGAGAAAGAAGGAGAGAAGTCTGCTACTTCACTATTTCAGTATACAGTCTTCTTCTGAGGTAAGAAGTATTATTTCTTTCGTATTTATAAGGGATATTATTTATTTCATATTCAGAAGAAGTATTATTTTTCGTACTCGTATGGATATTATCTTCGTTCAATATTCGTATGAAATAATATTTTCTTCCATACTCTGTAGTATATAAGTAATATTATTTCGTTTCATATTCCTACTTCTACACTCATTTTGTTGAAGTATTGCTTCTATACTCCGTGAAATTAGTAGAATATCCTTGATATTTGCGCTTCATCCAGTATCTTTTCATGAAATATTATTATGAGCTTTCTTGATAATTATTGATCTTTTTATGCCAGAATACTATTCACGAGTTACTATTTATGAGTTACTATTTACGAGTTATTATTCACCCGATTACTATTCACTCGAATATTATTCACTCGGGTATTCGAGGCACTTTTCGTGCCAAAATACTACTCACGAGTTACTATTCACAGGTTACTATTCACTCAAATATTATTCACTCTGATATTTGGGGCACTTTTCATGCCAGGGTACTATTCCCGAAGTACTATTTATAGCGTACTATTCACGGGGTACTATTCACCCGAAAAATATATTTCTTTTCTGTCCAAATTATTTTTGATACATGAATATTATTCTTGAATTTTACTCCACAAAGCAGTATCAAGTTGACAATTTAGATATTTTTAAACTCTGGATAAATTTAAAGTCTTTAATATTTATCCTTGATTTCGTTTGATTAATGTTTATATCATTGTCATCATTCTCATGCTTATATTGTGATGAAAGTCATCTTTGGCTTACGTGCATAGATGGACTGTTGGTTATTAGTTTTACAGTTGTATGTCTTTGGCCTGTAGTGTAAAGAAGAACTGTTGATTGATATCTTTAGTCGTAATGCAAAGATGAACTGTTGATTGATAACTTTGGCCCGTAGTGAAAAGATGGACATGTGTATGCCATGATCATAATCACTGGTGATACTAATGAATATCTTTGACCGTAATGCATGGATAATTCGATGATGTGATTGGCATGATCATGACCATTAGTTAGCAGTTGAATGTCTTTGGCCGTAGTGCACTGACAGACAATTGATTGGTATGATCATGACTATTGGTTTTATAGTTGAATATCTTTGGCCCGTAGTGTAAAGATAGACAACTGATTGGTATGATCATTGTTATTACATTTGAATATCTTTAGCCTTTGGGGTAAGGATATCGAGTAAATGTTCTATTAAGCCTTTGTGGCAAGGAGAAACTGTTGATTTACATGATTATAAATATGAATTGTGAATTTAACTATAATGTTTAGTGGTTCAGGTGAAGACATGTGATGAAAATTCTATTTATCTTAGTTACAACAAATAACTATTGATGAGTATTACATGAATGAAATATTAACGATGGACTTTTAATTTGGAGGAGATAGTAGACATTTATGTTCTACTTGACTCTTCTAATGGATTGCTATTTTCATTGCAGTTGTTGATCTAAAACTTGTTGTCTATTGTATTCTATCAGTTGTTATACTGTTGAAGGCTAAGGATAATTTATTTTGCATTATCTTAGTCATAATATTTCTTACTGGGCTAGTTGAGCTCACCTTTTTTTTCTCTATTCTCTTCAGGAATTGAGAATATAGCTAGGACTAGTCGGGGAATAGAGTGACAGTCCAGATGGTTGCTTTAGTAGTCCTCACTATTCTGTGAAATAGTGTGATAATAAATGTAATGAGATTGAATTTGAGTTTGGATATTATCTATGAGACAATATTCGTGTAAAAACTCTCACTCATGTTTTGTCGTATTTTGCACGACACTTAACAGTTGTATAAATTAAGTTTGTATTTGAGTTATGTATCATGTATTTGGCGACCCAAGATGGGTGATGTATACCTATTTTGGGGGCGTCGTAGTTGGTAACAAAGCTTAGGGATATGATCCCTGGCTGAGATGTGAGACTAGAACTACGAGGGGAGAGAAGGGTAATTCCTTCGCTAGTATGACCTACCTAAGTTTATTTGTTATTTAATTGGTTGGTAAGAATATAGGGATAATATGTGGCATGTCAATTAACCCTTGTTTTGTGATAGTGTTTGAAAATGGCATCTGAAAATGTTGAGATAAGCAATGAAGCACATGAGATCGTTGAGTCACCGACGATCAATAACCAAGATAATATGCATCAGGAAGGCAATAATTCTCGTGTAAACAACAACACCGACCAAATGACAAACGATGGTATGTTTAAGAGTTTTCTAGAATTTATGCAAAACCAAACGAGAGAGACTCCTGTTCATAATGCAGGTTGAAACACTGGTAACTCACGGCTGGTCATCGTTAAGCAGTTCAAGGAATTGGGACCACCGGAGTTTTTGGAAAAGCCAGAACCACTTATGGCAGAGACGTGGATTAAGCAGATCACCAAGATATTTGATGTCTTGGGATGGTCCGAGAAGCAAAAGGTTCCCTTTTCCACCTTCATGTTGAGAGGGGAAGCATATTACTGGTGGGAATTAGTAAAGTGTACTCAGCCTGACGCACTCAAAATGTCTTGGGAGAAGTTCCAAGAGCTGTTCAACGACAAGTACTTTCCCGAAAGTATTCTTCACATGAAGGAGGTGGAGTTTATCAAGTTGGAGCAAAATAATATGACCGTGTCACTGTACGAGGCTAAGTTTGTCGAGTTATCCCGGTTTGCATCCCATTTAGTTGATAATGAGGAGAGAATGACGCGAATATTTCTGAGAGGTTTGAAACACAAAATACGTCAATACCTCATTTCTCATAAACTTTGTTTATATTCAGATGTTGTGAATAGGGCTCAGTTATTGGAGCGCGATAATGAGTCAGCCTAACTAAAAGGTAACGACCAACAACACGATAATAATCGTACCGGTGGAAACAGCCATCGGAACAATGATAACCATCGTGGAGGAAATTATCATGCCAAGAATAGTAACCACTTCGGTGGTAATCATGGCCAAGATAATAGAAGTGGAAATTTCAAGAAAAGAAGGTTCAATAATGATGGAAAGACAGCGGCACCAACACCCGTTTCAAAGGAAGAAGAACGACCACCGGTCGTATGTTTCAAATGCGGACAGGAGGGACACATCCGTCCAAACTGTACGCAGCAACACAAAGTATGTTTTAATTGTGAAAGAGAAGGTCACCTAGCTCGATTTTATCGTGTAGTGAAGCCAAGTTCAACTGGGATGGTGACGCCAAAGGATGTCCCAGACAAGTTAAAGCTGGTAGTTTAAGTGAGAGCGTTTGTCGAGGAACCCGAACGAAGTTTTCATGGGTAAGTTAATCATAAACTCTTGCGAAGTCTATACCTTGTTAGATACCGATTCTACCCATTTTTATTTCACCTAGTTGTGTTCAACGTTTGAACTTGACTATTGAAAAATTAAACTTTGACTTATCTGTTGAAACTCCGTTAGGAGAAACCTTCATTACATGTGCTATCCAAGTCTTGGATGAGAGTCACAGTTTTTAAATGATATTTCTATCGTTAATAAATTTCTTGACGTATTCTCGAAGAATTTCCTGGCCTACCCTAGAGCGTTTAATCGAATTTTGTATTGACCCCAGTACAAAACCCATTTCTAAAACCCTCAAATATTTCTTCACCCAAAACGAACGTATCATGCGCCAAACATGTTGGCTCTAGCTGTTGAAGATTACGACCATACCATTTAATACCATTGTGGAAAAAGCGAGCGTGGTAGCTGATGCGTTGAGTAGAAGATCGTATGCGATTACGAGTGCGACGTCGTTAACACAAAGACCCATTTTCTATAATTTACGAAGGATGGAGATAGAGTTAAAGACTCCAAGAACCTACGTGAAGATAGCGAATATACGATTAGAATCGACTTTAATCAATAAATGTAAAGCCGCTCAAGCTACAGACTCAGAGCTGATGCGTATGAAGAAGAAAGTGCAAGAATACGTTATTTTAGAAGCAAGAATCGACGAAGAGAGGAAAGCTCAATCCTCGATTCATTGGCCCATTTGTAATCCTCGATCGAGTAGGAACTGTGGCCTATAGACTCGCTTTACTGCCAAGTATGTCACGTGTTCATAATATTTTTCACATATCTATGTTACGTAAATATGTGAAAGACCCGAACCACATTATTGAATTAGAACCGGACAAGATAGCGGAAGATTTAACGTATGAAGAGGTACCTGTTAAAATCTTGGATAAGAAGGATCATATTCTACGCTCCAAGGTTATACCTCAAGTCAAAGTTTTGTGGAGAAATCACGATGTAGAGGAAATGACCTGGGAGTTAGAATCTGAAATGAAATCAAGGTATCCTCACCTCTTCGACATACCAGGTACGTACCCTAATTTTGAGAACGAAATTTCATAAGAAAGGGGGGGTTGTAAGACCCCAAGTTTTATGAATAAAAATTAATTTTTCTAGAAATATATTTTTGAATATTATGGTATGGATTTGATATAATGTTATAGTTGTGGGTAATATTTATAAATTTTGTAAAGTAAGCAAGTTGTTATAAAATATTTGATTGGTCGGGGAATATTCGTTTTAACAGGGAATATTCGTACGATGGCACAATCATTAGTGGACCCCACAACGGAACTATTGTCGTAGTTAGAAAATGACAAAAATATCTTTTATAAAAATAACGGCGAATGTTTTACCGTTAAAACTGTTGAACTACCCGGTGGTAAAAGTATAGTAATACGCGTGGTTACATAGTAGCACACAGTATTGATTATTGATACTTACGTGAGAAGTCACTTAGTTATATTCAATTATTGCTACAGTAATTGATGCATAATATCTCTCATATTATTGATTCAATTATTGTCACACTATCAATATTTTTATATTATTAAATCAATAATTGAGACGACAAAGTTATTCATATTATTTGAAATATTGACGATGTCTAGAAAGTTCTGTCGAGGAGAGGTTTGGTCACCTAATTGCGTGCCAATAGGGAGAAATCCTTATCGAAAAGCCCCCTCTTTCTCAGAAATGATCTGGTTATTAAATATTGTGAGTTATAATATTAATAATGAATAAGTTCGTATTGATTAAAGATGAAATTGATATTTTCATTGTGTTGGGTTTATTAGTGTTAATGAAAATCAACATCTATTTCGATAATAATTGATGTCTGGAGGTTATATTGACCAATCGGGTAATTAATCGGATAAATAAGTAATTAATTGCTATTAATTCACATACTTATAACTATTTGTCCACATGTGTGTACTATTGATTCACATGCATGTACTATTAGGACAGGTGGTGCAAGATTGATAATACTTGCATGACTAAATTAAAAATAGAGGTATAGATGAAGGTACTATAGTGTAATTATTTTTTTCACATGTATAGAACTATTGATTCACATGAATGTACTATTGATTCACATAATGTACTATTAGGAGAGGTGGTGCAAGTTTGATAATACTTGCAGGACTAAATTAAAAATGGAGGAAAAGATGAAGGTATTATACTGTAAAATTTCGAGCTCCAAAACGTGCAATTATCGAAATTATGTTTTTCTATAAATAGAAGCTCATTCTTCTTTCATTCTCACCAATTCACTAAGTCTCACAAGAGTAATTATAGAGAGAAAAGCTATAGAGAGAAAGAAGAAGAGAAGTCTGCTACTTCACTATTCTAGTATCCAGTTTTCTTCTGAGGTAAGGAGTATTATTTCTTTCGTATTTGTAAGGGATATTATTTATTTCATATTTAGAAGAGATATTATTTTTCATATTCGTATGGATATTATCTTCGTTCAATATTCGTATGAAATAATATTTTCTTCCATACTCTGTAGTATGTAAGTAATATTATTTCTTTTTATATTCCTACTTCTACACTCATTTTGTTGAAGTATTGCTTCTATACTCCGTGAAATTTGTAAAATATCCTTTATATTTGCGCTTCATCTAGTATCTTTTCATGGAAATATTATTCTGAGCTTTCTTGATAATTATTAATCTTTTCATGCCGGAATACTATTCACGAGTTACTATTCATGAGTTACTATTCACTCGAATATTATTCACTTGGGTATTCGGGATACTTTTCGTGCCGGAGTACTATTCACGAGTTACTATTCACGGGTTACCATTCACCCAATTACTATTCACTCGAATATTATTCACTCGGGTATTTGGGACACTTTCAAGCCGAGGTACTATTCCCGAAGTACTATTCATAGGGAATTATTCACGGGATACTATTCACCCAAAAAATATATTTCTTTTTTGTCCAAATTATTTTTGATACATGAATATTTTTCTTGAATTTTACTCTACAAAGCAGTATCATGTTGACAATTTGGATATTTTTAAACTTTGGATAAATTTAAAGTCTTTAATATTTATCCTTGATTTCGTTTGATTAATGCTTATATCATTGTCATCATCCTCATGCTTATATTGTGATGAAATTCATCTTTGGCTTACGTACATTGATGGACTATTGGTTATTGGTTTTACAGTTGTATGTCTTTGGCTCGTAGTGCAAAGAAGAATTGTTGATTGATATCTTTAGTCGTAATGTAAAGAAAAACTGTTGATTGATATCTTTAGTCTAATGCAAAGATGAACTGTTGATTGATAGCTTTGGCCCGTAGTGCAAAGATGGACAGGTGTATGCCATGATCATGACCACTGGTGATACTAACGAATATCCTTGGCCGTAGTGCATAAATAATTCGATGATGTGATTGGCAGGATCATGACCATTAGTTAACAGTTGAATGTCTTTGGCCGTAGTGCTCTGACAGGCAATTGATTGGTATGATCATGACCATTGGTTTTATCGTTGAATATCTTTGGCCCGTAGTGCAAAGATAGACAACTGATTGGTATGATCATTGTTATTACATTTGAATATCTTTAGCCTTTGGGGTAATGATATTGAGTAAACGTTCTATTAAGCCGTTGTGGCAAGGAGAAACTGTTGATTTACATGATTATAAATATGAATTGTGAATTTAACTATAATCTTTAGTGGTTCAGGTGAAGATAGGTGATGCAAATTCTATTTGTCTTTGGTACAACAAAGAACTGTTGATGAGTATTACAAAAATGAAATATTAACGATGGACTTTTAATTTGGAGGAGATAGTAGACATTTATGTTCTACTTGACTCTTCTAATAGATTGCTATTTTTGTTGCAGCTGTTGATCTAAAACTTGTTGTCTATTGTATTCTATCAGTTGTTATACTGTTGAAGGCTAAGGATAATTTATTCTGCAATATATTAGTCATAATATTTCTTAATTGGCTAGTTGAGCTCACTCTTTTTTTTCACTGTTCTCTTCAGGAATTGAGAATATAGCTGGGACTAGTCAGGAAATGGACTGACAGTCCAGATGGTTGCTTTTGTAGTCCTCACTATTCTGTGAAATAGTGTGATAATAAATGTAATGAGATTAAATTTGAGTTTGGATATTGTCTATGAGACAATATTCGTGTAAAAACTCTCAACGCATATTTTGTCGTATTCTGCACGACACTTAACAGTTGTATAAATTAAGTTTGTATTTTAGTTATGTACCATGTATTTGGTGACCCAAGATGGGTGATGTATACCTATTTTGGGGGCATCACAAATGGCGTCCTCCCAAAACCCAGATAACACCCTGCCAGAAACTCCACCCCCATCTTCGTGAACCCAATATCAAGTATCCCCGCTCCTTCAAACACCACTTCAAACCCCCCCCCCCAAGACTTCCTCAAACCCTAACCCCGACACCATGTCGGAATCAACCTCCAACACTGCCACAACCTCCACCCAAAACCCACTAGAAATCGACTTACAGAAAACAATTCTCGAATACCCAAATGAGAAACAATTCCTTCATGCCAACACCCCCTCTCAAATCACAGATTCAGACCTCCTCGTAATTCGAGAACACTATTAAATACCAGAAACCCACCAACTGATCGAGAACACCATCACCCACCGACCGTATGTATCACCGACCCCAAGGTTAGACTGTCATCCCCCTCACCCTGCTAGAGAAAGGAGTCTGACTACCCCTCCACGTATTTATCGACACCCTTTTAGGGTTTATTGCCATCGGGTTAGCCCAGCTGGTGCCTAACTCTTACATCAACATCATCACCTTCATCGCTTTCTGCCACGAGATTGGGGATCCACCTTCAATCGACTTCTTCTTCACTCTGTACCAACTTGAAAACTCCTGTGAACCGGGTTTCAAGGTATTAAGTAAATAACCCCTAAAACCCAACTCCAAATTTGACAAACGCCCCCTGATGGACACCCTTTCGAGTAACAGAGGGCGGCACAAGGACTGGTTCTTTGTCAAAGGACCAGAAACACTCAAAATCTGGGACTGGACTTCCCATAAATGCCCCATCCTAGACTTCGACGACACTTCTCCCGAACGAGTGATGGAAATGGCGAAGCTACATGAGAAACTTCCCCTGAAAGAGTGGAGCTTCAGCCTCTTGACCAAACAGGCATGGCTATACGACCATAAATGTAAGTTCTGAACTCGCTACTTGTATGATCTTTAAATTCTCTTCAGTCATTATTATGAGAAATTCTCTTTATTTTCTACAGTATCCCTCATCAAACCAACTTCGGCCAATCGAAAAGACCTTGAAGAATTCCTATCCAAAACCACAACTGAAACACCTACTCAACCACCAAACATCGAAGCCGAAGAGAACACTATCGAAGACTCCACTCAACCTCGACTGAAAAGAAGAGCAATCAAAAAACCAAAAAAAATCCCAACTCCTACCCTCACAGAAAGCCTCCTCAATATGCCAATCTCCGAGAGAACTTGTAAAGGCCCCAGGTCCGGGTCCCAATCACCACGAATCTGGTACACTAATTCTATACTATTACGAAAGATATAAACATAAATTATTTATACATTAAACTTACACATTATCCCTAAGGTCGAGAACCTTCACTTAATACATGTGTTCCATATTATATCTGACATACAATGTCACTTGCTTCTCCTGTAACCAACGTATTCATCCTAATCAGCAATGTTTATCATGATATAGCAAGGGTGAGCAACAAGTTTGCCCAATAAGTATAAGTTCAATAAAGGATATATCATGATTGAAAGAATTTGAACAATAGGCTGGCTAACATTCAACAATATAATAATTATGAACTAGTATGAATCAAGTTTCTTAGCTAAACGATCAGGAATGAATAATCAATAATGAACACGAATAATTCAATTGGACCAAATGGTAATGAAGGTGATCAGCCTTTCATACCTTATGAACATATACAATATGCACAACGTGAGAATCAATAATCAATAGACCTGGTATAATCAACAATGATTAACCACAAGCATATTTGAATAATCATAACTCAGGGTTGAGTTAATTAGAGAGAACTTGCCTTTATCGCCGACTACTGCTACACAATCTATTTAGCTTTGTCTGAATACCTAATATTAATAATATCGACATTCACATTAGAATAAAATCATCACAGTCAATACTGTTAATTACAAAAATAACCTATACACATTATCATATATTCCTAACAGTCAACAAAACACATAAGACCTAGTATCAAGTCAAACTATTTCAGTATGAGTTGAGTTCGGTACTATTTCGACATCCCGACGGCCTAGTCGAACAATTATCGAGCCTAATATCAATAAAACTCTACCTAAACGCTTTAATGTTAACTTAGATAATTTATTATATAATCAAAATATTTTTCAAAGGCTCATAATAATTTTCAAATAATTATTATCATTTATCATGATTTTTCAATCATTAATATCATATTTATATGATTTAAATATCACTTAATTCTATTATCATTAATATTTAATTAATTTCAAATATTAATGAAATACACAACATAATATTATAAATTATTTATAATATTTTAAAGTATTATTAATACTTTATTATAGCTTTTAAATAATTTTAAAGTAATTAAAACCATTATTAAATACTACCATTAACATTAAAATATTAATGTTTTTCATGACAAAATATCAAAAGTTATATTTTATAACTTAAAATATTTTTATAACCGTTAAATCATTTTTATATGATTTTTAAACCATTAAAACTATTTTTTCATAATTTATTTAATTTAATTATTACATAAATTAATTACTATTAATATTAATTTATTAATAAAATTCAACCCAAAATATTAAAAGTCATCTGAAATAACTTAAAATATTTTCTTAAACTTTAATATATTTTTAAATTATTTTTAAAGTATTAAAATTATTTTTAAGTAATTTATTTAATATAATAATTAAATAAATTAAATATCATTAATATAAAAATATTAATGAAATATATCCCAAATAATTAAAAAATCTATTTTTGTGACTTAAAATAACTTTTATAAATTAATTATATGTTTTTCATAATTATAAAATAATTTTTCTCTAATTATTAAATCAAAATAATTAATAATTATTAAAACTATCACTAAAGGTGCCTATAGCGACAAAACTGTCGCTATAGGTGTTCTTGAGATTTCCAGAACCTCCATAGCCAGTTACCAGGGTGTTAGGTTTGACCATAATTTGATATACGATCTTGTTGTTTTCTAGGCAGCTAATGGTGTTATACATGTAGTATTGATGTAATATTATATCCACAAATAAGTTTCATGGCCATCCTACATCATATCAGAGATATATAAGGCATTAAACATCTTGTCAGAACTGTTTTCATTTTCTGGGTTACCCAGAAATGAAGAACAGTGCTAGGTGTCTACTTTGAAGCTTAAAATCTTTGATTTCCTCTCTTTGTTTGTGTGATATTAAGGTTCAATCCTGTATTATGTATGTCAAGGTACAATAACTTAACATTAGATCAGTTTAACAACATCACATTAGAGAGATCTAGGCCGGTCAAAGTGGGGTCAGAAAACTGCTCTTGAAGATTTCTGGGTTTCCCATAATCTTCATCCAACAGATTGGTCAACCATACTTTGACCATCTTTAATTTTGATTCTGTGCAGGATCTGGGTATTCTAATAACATGGATTGGTAGTCCATATGTTAGACTACAAAACCCAATCATTAACATAACCTAAAACATTAACACATGCAAGATCTGAGGCCTTCAAAAGCTTGTCAGAAATTTCTGGGAAATATGGGAATTTTCTGGATTTTCTAGAAACAGTTTTCGTGCTCGGTCAACCATGTTTGACAACTTATAACTGGAGATCTAGACATGGTATAGACTTGATTCCACTTCCAGTCTACTCTCCTCATGGCAGAGAACAAATCTAAAACATCAAACACACATAACATCTAACACACAAAGATCTACGAGCCCTGACATTAGGCTATTAGACAAAATTTTAGGGTTCTTGATCAGTTCATAAAAATGCTATTTTCTTGCATCTAGATGTTATGGATCCTTGAAATAACATCTTAGATCACTATATAACATCCTTAAACATACTTCTAAACAACAAATAACAACATCTAACACAAATCATAAGGATTTACAAAATTAGGGTTTTATACCTTTTTAAGCTTTGATCTTGAATATGATCTTTGATTCTTGTTCTTGGAAAGTTAAGGGCCATTCTAGCGATTGATCCACTAAAGAATTTCGTAGGTTTAGAGAAAGAAAGTCTTGGTCGAGTATTAGGATGCAAATGAGGTTTTTTAGTGAATTTTCTCTCTCTCTAATCTATCTATATTGATCCATTGTATTTAATATGGCAAGGTGGCACTTATGATCAGATATAACTAAGATATAAGAGCACATGGGAAATAAAAAGTTGATGAGCAACCAAGATCTTAGCTAGATTTGCACTCTTTCTTATAAAAAAAAATCCAAAAAGGGCACTTTAGTCTACAAATTTAATGGCAATCTAGTCATTTGAACTAACCCTTAGGGTTTGACCCTTAGGGTTTAAACTTTAGGTTTTGAAAAATTTGATTTTCTAGGATTTTATAATTAGGGTTTAAAATGGAAATTTAGGTTTTCTAAATTACAAATTTGGGTTTCCTAATTGTATTAGGTTTCCTAATTACATTAGATCTTGCTAATTAGGATTAAGGTTTCCTAATTAACATTAAGGATTGCAAAATAGTGTTTTAATATTCCGAGTTAGGGTTTTAAATTCCCGGAAGTGAAATTAGGGTTTCTAGAGTCGGTATTAGGATTTCTAACAAATCGTTAGGGTTTCTTAAGACCCCAAGTTTTATGAATAAATATTAATTTTTCTACAAATATATTTTTGAATATTATGGTGTGTATTTGATATAATAATATAGTTGTGGGTAATCTTTATAAATTTTTCAAAGTAAGCAGGTTGTTATAAAATATTCGATTGGTCGGGGAATATTCGTTTTAACAGGGAATATTCGTATGGCGACACAATCATTGGTGGACCCCACAACGAAAGTATTGTTGTAGTTAAAAAACGACAAAAATATCTTATATAAAAATAATGGCGAAAGTTTAACGTTAAAACTGTTGAACTACCCGGTGGTAAAAATATAGTAATACGCGTGGTTGCATAGTAGCACACGGTATTGATTATTGATGCTTATGTGAGAAGTCACTTAGTTTTATTCAATTATTGCTACAGTAATTGCTACATAATATCTCTCATATTATTGATTCAATTATTGTCACAGTATCAATATTTTTATATTATTAAATCAATAATTGAGACGGCAAAGTTATTCATATTATTATTTGCAATATTGACGATGTCTAGAAAGTTCTGTCGAGGAGAGGTTTGGTCACCTAATTGCGTGCCAATAGGGAGAAATCCTTATCGAAAATCCCCCTCTTTCTTAGAAATGATCTGGTTGTTAAATATTGTGAGTTATAATATTAATGATGAATAAGTTCGTATTGATTAAAGATGAAATTGATATTTTCATTGTGTTGGATTTATTAGTGTTAATGGAAATCAACATCTATTTCGATAATAATTGATGTCTGGAGGTTATATTGACCAATCGGGTAATTAATCGGATAAATGAGCAATTAATTGCTATTAATTCACATACTTATAACTATTTGTTCACATGTGTGTACTATTGATTCACATGCATGTACTATTAGGGGAGGTGGTGCAAGATTGATAATACTTGCATGACTAAATTAAAAATGGAGGTATAGATGAAGGTACTATAGTGTAATTATCTTTTTCACATGTATAGAACTATTGATTCACATGAATGTAATATTGATTCACATAATGTACTATTAGGAGAGGTGGTGCAAGTTTGATAATACTTGCAGGACTAAATTAAAAATGGAGGAAAAGATGAAGGTATTATATTATAAAATTTCGAGCCCCAAAACGTGTAATTATCGAAACTATGTTTTCCTATAAATAGAAGCTCATTCTTCTTTCATTCTCACCAATTCACTAAGACTCACAAGAGCAATTATAGAGAGAGAAGTTATAGAGAGAGAAGCTATATAGAGAAAGAAGGAGAGAAGTCTGCTACTTCACTATTCCAGTATACAGTCTTCTTCTGAGGTAAGAAGTATTATTTCTTTCGTATTTGTAAGGGATATTATTTATTTCATATTTAGAAGAAGTATTATTTTTCGTATTCGTATGGATATTATCTTCGTTCAATATTCGTATGAAATAATATTTTCTTCCATACTCTGTAGTATATAAGTAATATTATTTCGTTTTATATTCTTACTTCTACACTCATTTTGTTGAAGTATTGCTTCTATACTCCGTGAAATTAGTAGAATATCCTTGATATTTGCGCTTCATCCAGTATCTTTTCATGAAATATTATTATGAGCTTTCTTGATAATTATTGATCTTTTTATGCCAGAATACTATTCACGAGTTACTATTTATGAGTTACTATTTACGAGTTATTATTCACCCGATTACTATTCACTCGAATATTATTCACTCGGGTATTCGAGGCACTTTTCGTGCCAAAATACTACTCACGAGTTACTATTCACAGGTTACTATTCACTCAAATATTATTCACTCTGATATTTGGGGAACTTTTCATGCCAGGGTACTATTCCCGAAGTACTATTTATAGCGTACTATTCACGGGGTACTATTCACCCGAAAAATATATTTCTTTTCTGTCCAAATTATTTTTGATACATGAATATTATTCTTGAATTTTACTCCACAAAGCAGTATCAAGTTGACAATTTAGATATTTTTAAACTCTGGATAAATTTAAAGTCTTTAATATTTATCCTTGATTTCGTTTGATTAATGTTTATATCATTGTCATCATTCTCATGCTTATATTGTGATGAAAGTCATCTTTGGCTTACGTGCATAGATGGACTGTTGGTTATTAGTTTTACAGTTGTATGTCTTTGGCCTGTAGTGCAAAGAAGAACTGTTGATTGATATCTTTAGTCGTAATGCAAAGATGAACTGTTGATTGATAACTTTGGCCCGTAGTGCAAAGATGGTGTATGCCATGATCATAATCACTGGTGATACTAATGAATATCTTTGACCGTAATGCATGGATAATTCGATGATGTGATTGGCATGATCATGACCATTAGTTATCAGTTGAATGTCTTTGGCCGTAGTGCACTGACAGATAATTGATTGGTATGATCATGACTATTGGTTTTATAGTTGAATATCTTTGGTCCGTAGTGTAAAGATAGACAACTGATTGGTATGATCATTGTTATTACATTTGAATATCTTTAGCCTTTGGGGTAAGGATATCGAGTAAATGTTCTATTAAGCCTTTGTGGCAAGGAGAAACTGTTGATTTACATGATTATAAATATGAATTGTGAATTTAACTATAATGTTTAGTGGTTCAGGTGAAGACATGTGATGAAAATTCTATTTATCTTAGGTACAACAAATAACTGTTGATGAGTATTACAGGAATGAAATATTAACGATGGACTTTTAATTTGGAGGAGATAGTAGACATTTATGTTCTACTTGACTCTTCTAATGGATTGCTATTTTCGTTGCAGTTGTTGATCTAAAACTTGTTGTCTATTGTATTCTATCAGTTGTTATACTGTTGAAGGCTAAGGATATTTTATTTTGCATTATCTTAGTCATAATATTTCTTACTGGGCTAGTTGAGCTCACCTTTTTTTTCTCTATTCTCTTCAGGAATTGAGAATATAGCTAGGACTAGTCGGGGAATAGAGTGACAGTCCAGATGGTTGCTTTAGTAGTCCTCACTATTCTGTGAAATAGTGTGATAATAAATGTAATGAGATTGAATTTGAGTTTGGATATTATCTATGAGACAATATTCGTGTAAAAACTCTTAACTCATGTTTTGTCGTATTTTGCACGACACTTAACAATTGTATAAATTAAGTTTGTATTTGAGTTATGTATCATGTATTTGGCGACCCAAGATGGGTGATGTATACCTATTTTGGGGGCGTCGCAGTTGGTAACAAAGCTTAGGGATATGATCCCTAGCTGAGATGTGAGACTAGAACTAGGAGGGGAGAGAAGGGTAATTCCTTCGCTAGTATGACCTACCTAAGTTTATTTGTTATTTAATTGGTTGGTAAGAATATAGGGATAATATGTGGCATGTCAATTAACCCTTGTTTTGTGATAGTGTTTGAAAATGGCATCTGATAATGTTGAGATAAGCAATGAAGCACATGAGATCGTTGAGTCACCGACGATCAATAACCAAGATAATATGCATCAGGAGGGCAATAATTCTCGTGTAAACAACAACACCGACCAAATGACGAACGATGGTATGTTTAATAGTTTTCTAGAATTTATGCAAAACCAAACGAGAGAGACTCCTATTCATAATGCAGGTTGAAACACTGGTAACTCACGGCTGGTCACCGCTAAGCAGTTCAAGGAGTTGGGACCACCGGAGTTTTTGGGAAAGCCAGAACCACTTATGGCAGAGATGTGGATTAAGCAGATCACCAAGATATTTGATGTCTTGAGATGGTCCGAGAAGCAAAAGGTTCCCTTTGCCACCTTTATGTTGAGAGGAGAAGCATATTACTGGTGGAAATTAGTAAAGCGTACTCAGCCTGACACACTCAAAACGTCTTGGGAGAAGTTCCAAGAGCTGTTCAACGACAAGTACTTTCCCGAAAGTATTCTTCACATGAAGGAGGTGGAGTTTATCAAGTTGGAGCAAAACAATATGACCGTGTCACAGTACGAGGCTAAGTTTGTCGAGTTATCCCAGTTTGCATCCCATTTGGTTGATAATGAGGAGAGAATGACGCGAATGTTTCTGAGAGGTTTGAAACACGAAATACGTCAATACCTCATTTCTCATAAACTTTGTTTATATTCAGATGTTGTGAATAGGGCTCAGTTATTGGAGCGCGATAATGAGTCAGCCCAACCAAAAGGTAATGACCAACAACACGATAATAATCATACCGGTGGAAGCAGCCATCAGAACAATGATAACCATCATGGAGGAAATTATCATGCCAAGAATAGTAACCACTTCGGTGGTAATCATGGCCAAGATAATAGAAGTGGAAATTTCAAGAAGAGAAGGTTCAATAATGATGGAAAGACAGCAGCACCAACACCCGTTTCAAAGGAAGAAGAACGACCACCGGTCGTATGTTTCAAATGCGGACAGGAGGGACACATCCGTCCAAACTGTACGTAGCAACACAAAGTATGTTTTAATTGTGAAAGAGAAGGTCACCTAGCTCGATTTTATCGTGTAGTGAAGTCAAGTCCAGCTGGGATGGTGACGCCAAAGGATGTCCCAGACAAGTTAAAGCCGGTAGTTTAAGTGAGAGCGTTTGTCGAGGAACCCGAACGAAGTTTTCATGGGTAAGTTAATCATAAACTCTTGCGAAGTCTATACCTTGTTAGATACCGATTCTACCCATTTTTATTTCACCTAGTTGTGTTCAACGTTTGAACTTGACTCTTGAAAAATTAAACTTTGACTTATCTGTTGAAACTCCGTTAGGAGAAACCTTCATTACATGTGCTATCCAAGTCTTGGATGAGAGTCACAGTTTTTAAATGATATTTCTATCGTTAATAAATTTCTTGACGTATTCTCGAAGAACTTCCTGGCCTACCCTAGAGCGTTTAATCGAATTTTGTATTGACCCCAGTACAAAATCCATTTCTAAAACTCTCAAATATTTCTTCACCCAAAACGAACGTATCATGCGCCAAACATGTTGGCTCTAGCTGTTGAAGATTACAACCATACCATTTAATACCATTGTGGAAAAAGCGAGCGTGGTAGTTGATGCGTTGAGTAGAAGATCGTATGCGGTTACGAGTGCGACGTCATTAACACAAAGACCCATTTTGTATAATTTACGAAGGATGGAGATAGAGTTAAAGACTCTAAGAACCTACGTGAAGATAGCGAATATACGATTAGAATCGACTTTAATCAATAAATGTAAAGCCGCTCAAGCTACAGACTCAGAGCTGATGCGTATAAAGAAGAAAGTGCAAGAATACGTTATTATAGAAGCAAGAATCGATGAAGAGAGGAAAGCTCAATCCTCGATTTTTTGGCCCATTTGTAATCCTCGATCGAGTAGGAACTGTGGCCTATAGACTCACTTTACTGCCAAGTATGTCGCGTGTTCATAATATTTTTCACATATCTATGTTACGTAAATATGTGAAAGACCCAAACCACATTATTGAATTAGAACCGGACAAGATAGCGGAAGATTTAATGTATGAAGAGGTACCTGTTAAAATCTTGGATAAGAAGGATCATATTCTACGCTCCAAGGTTATACCTCAAGTCAAAGTTTTGTGGAGAAATCACGATGTGGAGGAAATGACCTGGGAGTTAAAATCTGAAATGAAATAAAGGTATCCTCACCTCTTCGACATACCAGGTATGTACCCTAATTTTGAGGATGAAATTTCATAAGAAAGGGAGGTTGTAAGACCCCAAGTTTTATGAATAAAAATTAATTTTTCTAGAAATATATTTTTGAATATTATGGTATGGATTTGATATAATGTTATAGTTGTGGGTAATATTTATAAATTTTGTAAAGTAAGCAAGTTGTTATAAAATATTCGATTGGTCGGGGAATATTCGTTTTAACAGGGAATATTCGTACGATGGCACAATCATTAGTGGACCCCACAACGGAAGTATTGTCGTAGTTAGAAAACGGCAAAAATATCTTTTATAAAAATAACGGCGAAAGTTTTACCATTAAAACTGTTAAACTACCCGGTGGTAAAAGTATAGTAATACGCGTGGTTACATAGTAGCACACGGTATTGATATTTGATACTTACGTGAGAAATTACTTAGTTATATTCAATTATTGCTACAGTAATTGATGCATAATATCTCTCATTTTATTGATTCAATTATTGTCACACTATCAATATTTTTATATTATTAAATTAATAATTGAGACGACAAAGTTATTCATATTATTTACAATATTGACGATGTCTAGAAAGTTCTGTCGAGGAGAGGTTTGGTCACCTAATTGCGCACCAATAGGGAGAAATCCTTATCGGCAAGCCCCCTCTTTCCTAGGAATGATCTGGTTGTTAAATATTGTGAGTTATAATATTAATGATGAATAAGTTCGTATTGATTAAAGATGAAATTGATATTTTCATTGTGTTGAAATTATTAGTGTTAATGGAAATCGACATCTATTTCGGTAATAATTGATGTCTGGAGGTTATATTGACCAATCGGGTAATTAATCGGATAAATGATCAATTAATTGCTATTAATTCACATACTTATAACTATTTGTCCACATGTGTGTACTATTGATTCACATGCATGTACTATTAGGACAGGTGGTGCAAGATTGATAATACTTGCATGACTAAATTAAAAATAGAGGTATAGATGAAGGTACTATAGTGTAATTATTTTTTTCACATGTATAGAACTATTGATTCACATGAATGTACTATTGATTCACATAATGTACTATTAGGAGAGGTGGTGCAAGTTTGATAATACTTGCAGGACTAAATTAAAAATGGAGGAAAAGATGAAGGTATTATACTGTAAAATTTCGAGCTCCAAAACGTGCAATTATCAAAATTATGTTTTTCTATAAATAGAAGCTCATTCTTCTTTCATTCTCACCAATTCACTAAGACTCACAAGAGTAATTATAGAGAGAGAAGCTATAGAGAGAAAGAAGAAGAGAAGTCTGCTACTTCACTATTCTAGTATCCAGTTTTCTTCTGAGGTAAGGAGTATTATTTCTTTCATATTTGTAAGGGATATTATTTATTTCATATTTTGAAGAGATATTATTTTTCATATTCGTATGGATATTATCTTCGTTCAATATTCGTATGAAATAATATTTTCTTCCATACTCTGTAGTATGTAAGTAATATTATTTCTTTTTATATTCCTACTTCTACACTCATTTTGTTGAAGTATTGCTTCTATACTCCGTGAAATTTGTAAAATATCCTTGATATTTGCGCTTCATCTAGTATCTTTTCATGAAAATATTATTCTGAGCTTTCTTGATAATTATTAATCTTTTCATGCCGGAATACTATTCACGAGTTACTATTCATGAGTTACTATTCACTCAAATATTATTCACTTGGGTATTCGGGATACTTTTCGTGCCGGAGTACTATTCACGAGTTACTATTCACGGGTTACCATTCACCCGATTACTATTCACTCGAATATTATTCACTCGGGTATTTGGGACACTTTCAAGCCGAGGTACTATTCCCGAAGTACTATTCATAGGGAATTATTCACGGGATATTATTCACCCGAAAAATATATTTCTTTTTTGTCCAAATTATTTTTGATACATGAATATTTTTCTTGAATTTTACTCTACAAAGCAGTATCATGTTGACAATTTGGATATTTTTAAACTTTGGATAAATTTAAAGTCTTTAATATTTATCCTTGATTTCGTTTGATTAATGCTTATATCATTGTCATCATCCTCATGCTTATATTGTGATGAAATTCATCTTTGGCTTACGTACATTGATGGACTATTGGTTATTGGTTTTACAGTTGTATGTCTTTGGCTCGTAGTGCAAAGAAGAATTGTTGATTGATATCTTTAGTCGTAATGTAAAGAAAAACTGTTGATTGATATCTTTAGTCTAATGCAAAGATGAACTGTTGATTGATAGCTTTGGCCCGTAGTGCAAAGATGGACAGGTGTATGCCATGATTATGACCACTGGTGATACTAACGAATATCCTTGGCCGTAGTGCATAAATAATTCGATGATGTGATTGGCAGGATCATGACCATTAGTTAACAGTTGAATGTCTTTGGCCGTAGTGCTCTGACAGGCAATTGATTGGTATGATCATGACCATTGGTTTTATAGTTGAATATCTTTGGCCCGTAGTGCAAAGATAGACAACTGATTGGTATGATCATTGTTATTACATTTGAATATCTTTAGCCTTTGGGGTAATGATATTGAGTAAACGTTCTATTAAGCCGTTGTGGCAAGGAGAAACTGTTGATTTACATGATTATAAATATGAATTGTGAATTTAACTATAATCTTTAGTGGTTCAGGTGAAGATAGGTGATGCAAATTCTATTTGTCTTTGGTACAACAAAGAACTGTTGATGAGTATTACAAGAATGAAATAATAACGATGGACTTTTAATTTGGAGGAGATAGTAGACATTTATGTTCTACTTGACTCTTCTAATAGATTGCTATTTTTGTTGCAGCTGTTGATCTAAAACTTGTTGTCTATTGTATTCTATCAGTTGTTATACTGTTGAAGGCTAAGGATAATTTATTCTGCAATATATTAGTCATAATATTTCTTAATTGGCTAGTTGAGCTCACTCTTTTTTTTCACTGTTCTCTTCAGGAATTGAGAATATAGCTGGGACTAGTCAGGAAATGGACTGACAGTCCAGATGGTTGCTTTTGTAGTCCTCACTATTCTGTGAAATAGTGTGATAATAAATGTAATGAGATTAAATTTGAGTTTGGATATTGTCTATGAGACAATATTCGTGTAAAAACTCTCAACACATATTTTGTCGTATTCTGCACGACACTTAACAGTTGTATAAATTAAGTTTGTATTTTAGTTATGTACCATGTATTTGGTGACCCAAGATGGGTGATGTATACCTATTTTGGGGGCATCACAAATGGCGTCCTCCCAAAACCCAGATAACACCCTGCCAGAAACTCCACCCCCATCTTCGTGAACCCAATATCAAGTATCCCCGCTCCTTCAAACACCACTTCAAACCCCCCCCCAAGACTTCCTCAAACCCTAACCCCGACACCATGTCGGAATCAACCTCCAACACTGCCACAACCTCCACCCAAAACCCGCTAGAAATCGACTTACAGAAAACGATTCTCGAATACCCAAATGAGAAACAATTCATTCATGCCAACACCCCCTCTCAAATCACAGATTCAGACCTCCTCGTAATTTGAGAACACTATTAAATACCAAAAACCCACCAACTGATCGAGAACACCATCACCCACCGACCGTATGTATCACCGACCCCAAGGTTAGACTGTCATCCCCCTCACCCTGCTAGAGAAAGGAGTCTGACTACCCCTCCACGTATTTATCGACACCCTTTTAGGGTTTATTGCCATCGGGTTAGCCCAGCTGGTGCCTAACTCTTACATCAACATCATCACCTTCATCGCTTTCTGCCACGAGATTGGGGATCCACCTTCAATCGACTTCTTCTTCACTCTGTACCAACTTGAAAACTCCTGTGAACCGGGTTTCAAGGTATTAAGTAAACAACCCCTAAAACCCAACTCCAAATTTGACAAACGCCCCCTGATGGACACCCTTTCGAGTAACAGAGGGCAGCACAAGGACTGGTTCTTTGTCAAAGGACCAGAAACACTCAAAATCTGGGACTGGACTTCCCATAAATGCCCCATCCTAGACTTCGACGACACTTCTCCCGAACGAGTGATGGAAATGGCGAAGCTACATGAGAAACTTCCCCTGAAAGAGTGGAGCTTCAGCCTCTTGACCAAACAGGCATGGCTATACGACCATAAATGTAAGTTCTGAACTCGCTACTTGTATGATCTTTAAATTCTCTTCAGTCATTATTATGAGAAATTCTCTTTATTTTCTACAGTATCCCTCATCAAACCAACTTCGGCCAATCGAAAAGACCTTGAAGAATTCCTATCCAAAACCACAACTGAAACACCTACTCAACCACCAAACATCGAAGCCGAAGAGAACACTATCGAAGACTCCACTCAACCTCGATTGAAAAGAAGAGCAATCAAAAAACCAAAAAAAATCCCAACTCCTACCCTCACAGAAAGCCTCCTCAATATGCCAATCTCCGAGAGAACTTGTAAAGGCCCCAGGTCCGGGTCCCAATCACCACGAATCTGGTACACTAATTCTATACTATTACGAAAGATATAAACATAAATTGTTTATACATTAAACTTACACATTATCCCCAAGGTTGAGAACCTTCACTTAATACATGTGTTCTATATTATATCTGACATACAATGTCACTTGCTTCTCCTGTATCCAACGTATTCATCCTAATCAGCAATCTTTATCATGATATAGCAAGGGTGAGCAACAAGTTTGCCCAACAAGTATAAGTTCAATAAAGGATATATCATGATTGAAAGAATTTGAACAATAGGCTGGCTAACATTCAACAATATAATAATTGTGAACTAGCATGAATCAAGTTTCATAGCTAAATGATCAGGACAATAGAATGAATAATCAATAATGAACATGAATAATTCAATTGGACCAAATGGTAATGAAGGTGATCAGTCTTTCATACCTTATGAACATATTCAATATGCACAACGTGAGAATCAATAATCAATAGACCTGGTATAATCAACAATGATTAACCACAAGCATATTTGAATAATCATAACTCAGGGTTGAGTTAATTAGAGAGAACTTGCCTTTATCGCCGACTACTGCTACACAATCTATTTAGCTTTGTCTGAATACCTAATATTAATAATATCGACATTCACATTAGAATAAAATCATCACAGTCAATACTGTTAATTACAAAAATAACCTATACACATTATCATATATTCCTAACAGTCAACAAAACACATAAGACCTAGTATCAAGTCAAACTATTTCAGTATGAGTTGAGTTCGGTACTATTTCGACATCCTGACGGCCTAGTCAAACAATTATCGAGCCTAATATCAATAAAACTCTACCTAAACGCTTTAATGTTAACTTAGATAATTTATTATATAATCAAAATATTTTTCAAAGGCTCATAATAATTTTCAAATAATTATTATCATTTATCATGATTTTTCAATCATTAATATCATATTTATATGATTTAAATATCACTTAATTCTATTATCATTAATATTTAATTAATTTTAAATATTAATGAAATACACAACATAATATTATAAATTATTTATAATATTTTAAAGTATTATTAATACTTTATTATAGCTTTTAAATAATTTTAAAGTAATTAAAACAATTATTAAAAACTACCATTAACATTAAAATAGTAATGTTTTTCATGACAAAATATCAAAAGTTATATTTTATAACTTAAAATATTTTTATAACCGTTAAATCATTTTTATATGATTTTTAAACCATTAAAACTATGTTTTCATAATTTATTTAATATAATTATTACATAAATTAATTGCCATTAATATTAATTTATTAATAAAATTCAACCCAAAATATTAAAAGTCATCCAAAATAACTTAAAATATTTTCTTAAACTTTAATATATTTTTAAATGATTTTTAAATTATTAAAATTATTTTTAAGTAATTTATTTAATATAATAATTAAATAAATTAAATATCATTAATATAAAAATATTAATGAAATATATCCCAAATAATTAAAAAATCTATTTTTGTGACTTAAAATAACTTTTATAAATTAATTATGTGTTTTTCATAATTATAAAATAATTTTTCTCTAATTATTAAATCAAAATAATTAATAATTATTAAAACTATCACTAAAGGTGCCTATAGCGACAAAACTGTCGCTATAGGTGTTCTTGAGATTTCCAGAACCTTCATAGCCAGTTACCAGGGTGTTAGGTTTGACCATAATTTGATATACGATCTTGTTGTTTTCTAGGCAGCTAATGGTGTTATACATGTAGTATTGATGTAATATTATATCCACAAATAAGTTTCATGACCATCCTACATCATATCAGAGATATATAAGGCATTAAACATCTTGTCAGAACTGTTTTCATTTTCTGGGTTACCCAGAAATGAAGAACAGTGCTAGGTGTCTACTTTGAAGCTTAAAATCTTTGATTTCCTCTCTTTGTTTGTGTGATATTAAGGTTCAATCCTGTATTATGTATGTCAAGGTACAATAACTTAACATTAGATCAGTTTAACAACATCACATTAGAGAGATCTAGGCCGGTCAAAGTGGGGTCAGAAAACTGCTCTTGAAGATTTCTGGGTTTCCCATAATCTTCATCCAACAGATTGGTCAACCCTACTTTGACCATCTTTAATTTTGATTCTGTGCAGGATCTGGGTATTCTAATAACATGGATTGGTAGTCCATATGTTAGACTACAAAACCCAATCATTAACATAACCTAAAACATTAACACATGCAAGATTTGAGGCCTTCAAAAGCTTGTCAGAAATTTCTGGGAAATATGGGAATTTTCTGGATTTTCTAGAAACAGTTTTCGTGCTCGGTCAACCATGTTTGACCACTTATAACTGGAGATCTAGACATGGTATGGACTTGATTCCACTTCCAGTCTATTCTTCTCATGGCAGAGAACAAATCTAAAACATCAAACACACATAACATCTAACACACAACGATGTACGAGCCCTGACATTAGGCTGTTAGACAAAATTTTAGGGTTCTTGATCAGTTCATAAAAATGCTATTTTCTTGCATCTAGATGTTATGGATCCTTGATATAACATCTTAGATCACTATATAACATCCTTAAACATACTTCTAAACAACAAATAACAACATCTAACACAAATCATAAGGATTTACAAAATTAGGGTTTTATACCTTTTTAAGCTTTGATCTTGAATATGATCTTTGATTCTTGTTCTTGGAAAGTTAAGGGCCATTCTAGCGATTGATCCACTAAAGAATTTCGTAGGTTTAGAGAAAGAAAGTCTTGGTCGAGTATTAGGATGCAAATGAGGTTTTTTAGTGAATTTTCTCTCTCTCTAATCTATCTATATTGATCCATTGTATTTAATATAGCAAGGTGGCACTTATGATCAGATATAACTGAGATATAAGAGCACATGGGAAATAAAAAGTTGATGAGCAACCAAGATCTTAGCTAGATTTGCACTCTTTCTTATAAAAAAACCCAAAAAGGTCACTTTAGTCTACAAATTTAATGGCAATCTAGTCATTTGACCTAACCCTTAGGGTTTAAACCTTAGGTTTTGAAAAATTTGATTTTCTAGGATTTTATGATTAGGGTTTAAAATGGAAATTTAGGTTTTTCTAAATTACAAATTTGGGTTTCCTAATTGTATTAGGTTTCCTAATTACATTAGATCTTGCTAATTAGGATTAAGGTTTCCTAATTAACATTAAGGATTGCAAAATAGTGTTTTAATATTCCGAGTTAGGATTTCAAATTCCCAGAAGTGAAATTAGGGTTTCTAGAGTCGGTATTAGGATTTCTAACAAATCGTTAGGGTTTCTTAACTGAACGTTAATGTTCTTAACATAACATTAGGGTTTTTCACTAAAATAATTTATTTGATCAACCCTTGACCCTTAACCACATACTGTACATATATATAATCACTGTACACAAAACATACACACTTATTCACTTAACCTTATAAGTCTTCAGCAAAAAAAATTTAAATCCATAAAAATCCTTCACCAAAAAGGTCAAATCCATACACTTATTTTCTATCTAGGTCTATTATTTAACCTTTATTCCATCTTTTAAGATTTTTTTAAAAATTGTCTAAATTCTCGGGTTGTCACAGAACTCAAATTCTTCGAACCAAAAAGAAACGTGCAAAGATCACCCCCCTCACAGCCGAAGAACTGAGGGTTCCCTCAACCGAAGCTAGCCAACCCCAAGATGCACCCATCGAATCAGACGAACCAGCTGTACCCATCCCCCAACTCATCAGAAAATGTAAAAAACACATCCGATAGCCAACCGATCCCTCCAAAAGAAACCCACATCCCTACTCCATCCGAACACCCAACACCACCTACCCCAGAACCTTCTACACGCACACCCGAAGCTGTTCGATCCCCAACCTTATGGTCAGACGATAACGAAGAATTCCCTATAAACCTATTCGATTACTTTGTCCTCCCAACCGACGACCACCGCTTCGGGGACATATCAACAACCGAACTTGTCCGCGCCGGCATGATTCATCAGGCCCGCGTAAGTCACTATCAATCAAAAATAACAGTAATCCCCTTCGTTTATGAACAACTCATCATACTAACCATTAAACATCTGTAGGCTGCTGGGATCTCCAGGCGGCTTAATCAAAGATATAAAGAAATCGAAGCCGAAGAAAAGGCCGCCTGAAGAGAGAATGAGTTCTTGAAAGTTGCCCTAGCGAAGGAGAGGAACTTGCACGTCGATGCCTCTTTCTTCTGTGAAGGCCTCAAAAAAGACAACGCCAAACTAAAAGAACAACTAGCAGCAGCCGAAGCACTTCAAAAAACCACCTCCGAAAAGAACGACGGAATCACAAAAGAAAACGAAGTGCTGAGGCAGAACAATCAAACCCTCACCCGCGAAATCTTCGACACAAGGAAGAAAGAGCAGACACACCTACAACTTCGAGCTGCCATAGAAAAAGAACTTCGAGAGCTCAAAAACCTCGGCTATTTGTTAACCGATGAACTACGAAACCAAATATGAAGCGAGTATCAAAGATCTCTCGAACTCACCAATGAAATTATACAAATGTACGCTGAAGGCTACAAAGCAGCCCGAAGCAAAGGAAAAGCCAAACTTGCTGCTCCCGCGCTGAATCCATTACTCCTTGATTCTCCTGACGAAGACGAGGACAATGCTGAAGATGACCCCCCACCAACATAGCTTCGAACTTGTAAATATACAATCTTGTAATCTTTTTTATATTTCAATGAAATACAAATTTTCTTTTTATTCTTCTACAAAAACTTCACAAAACTACTTTGCAAAACAATTACTACCTATTATCAATAAAAATTAACCAATTTTTTTTTTAAAAAGCCCAACTCAACACTTAACACCCATCAAACAAACACTATCAAACGATCTTCTTCACCACCAAAGGGTCGAACAGGTTTCATCGAACCCCCAAACGATCCGGTTCACAGCCAAAGGGTCTAACAGATCCCACCGAACCTCCAAACGATCATGTTCACCGCCAAAGGGTTGAACAGATCCCACCGAACCTCCAAACGATCATGTTCACCGCTAAAGGGTCGAACAGAACCAACCAATTTAATAATCACACAAAATAACACCAAAGAGAAAAAAAATGTTTCTTTTATTAATAATCGTTAAAAGAATTACAGACTCAAAATTCTGACTTCAACCCTACTGAAAATATTTTCGAAGTCTTCATGCATACCATGTGTTCTTTATCTCAGACCCATCCATTACTCGCAACCGATAGGTTCCCGATTTTGGCACTTCAATAATTTCATGAGGAACTTCCCAATTTGGCATCGATCTCATGAAGAACCAGATCCCCTACTTCAAACCTTCGGAGCTTCACCCCTTTGTATAATACATGGCCACTCGGCGCTGATATGTTGCAAGCTTTACCAAGGCCACTCCTATAACAAATCCAAATTGGCCCAAATTCCATCCTCATTATATACTGTTAGGAATAAGCATGTGAATGATATTCCTATTTATATAAGATTTAATTATGATCTTAATGAATGAATATGCAAATATGTCTGCATTGAAATAAGCTGTAAAGTCCTTGAATAGATAATAAGAATATATGTACAAGGACTTAGACTGAAATTATCAAATATGTTAGGTTGATTCTACATGAATAAAACAGCTTTGTAAAGTCCTTAAAAAGAATATGATGTACAAGGACTATATATATAGAAAGATCAAGCTTGTTAGGTTGATCTTATATGATGTAATATATAGGCCTGCTTGATCGTCGAATACTACACCAGTCTTCGAAGTCTGCCAACTGAAACAAAGAATTTAAAGACTATCAAGGCAGAATCGTAGTCTGTCGAGCCAGCCGAGGGATTGCAGAAACCAAGGCAGAATCGTAGAGTATCGAGGAAGTGGCTATAGATCGTAGTCTGCCTTGGAGGGCCTCACTCAGAATCGTAGAGCTGGTCCAAGCACCTGCTAAGCCAAGTCAAGAATCGTAGACCACACTTGAAGTCGTAGAGTCTACTGATCATACAAGAGGCAGAAATCGTAGTTGAGCTAGATTAGACAAGAACAACAAGTGTTAAAACAGAAATCGTAGTCTGATGTATAATCTGCTCTCGGAGTTGTAGTGTCTGCAAAACCAAAGCTAGATCGTAGTCTGCAGAATAAAGTCTTCGACAAAGCCTATCAGTGCTCACAGCGCCAAGGAAGAATCGTAGTGTTAACACGATTCTCAACACATGAGCACTCCCAAAGCATCCAAATAATGAAGCCTCTGATCAGAACTGTAAAAGATGCAATCTACCTGAAGGAAGCCAGAGAGCATGCACCTAATGGCTTGCAAGCAAATAGAAGATCGAAGCACAAATTCAGTCAGCATCCTGATTGAGCAGTGAAGCCATTTGAGGGAAGTCTTCCATAAGCAACAGTAAGAAGACTTCAGATAACTTGACTGAGAAAAGGAAGTTAGAAATGTAGTAGCAGTCAAACAAGAGATGACGATCTTAGGCGTGACTATGATCGTAGTGTTTGCCAGATTAGAAGCAAGAACTGATGGGATCTATAACAGAGATACTAGCCAACCTATACTGAATAGACAAAGAAGATTAATCATGGGTCAAACCATTGATGATATGTGAACGAGAGATCACAAGGAGAAAGAGAGCTGAGCATGACCAATCTGATAAGTCTTGAAGTTAAGGAGGGCCAGGGTATTCAGACAAGTTATCAGTACCTAATGCAAGTCAAGGCAAGCAGAAGTGGTAAAGCACTACACGAATGAAGAAAGAGAAGTTCTGCATTGCAAATTCAGAGAACACTCTCAAAATCGTAAAGTTTAGTCATCTGCATCAGAATCGTAGAGTTCAGTCATCTAAGTATTAAAGCCTTGGCAACGTCACAATACAAAGACTGACATTCGAACGTTGGGTATTGAAAGCATCGATGCAGAAGGACAACTCCTGATGTTCTGATCGAGGAATCAAAAAGAAGAAATAAAGGTGACTACCAGCCTGACACGTTAAAGTGACATTTCTGATGTGGTAGGTGAAATAGTAGACTGCAGTGTCAGAAAAGTGAAGAATGGGCTGCCATGTCACATCTGCAGTCTGTACCAAATAACTCAAAATCTGCGAATCAATTCAAACAGCTTCTAACGGTTATAATCCACCGTGAAGCTTATGAAAGGCTATTTAACAAGTAAAGCTCAAAAGAAGAAAGGGTTGGTTGTTGTTAAGTTGTTGACTCTACGAGTTCTATAGAGCAAAATAAAAATAAGTCTCAGTAGCAGTGAGACTACGAAAGTAGAAGTGAAGCAAGATAAGAGAAGAGCTTTAATAGAAAAAGGCTTCACTCAACAACTATGAAAATGCCATTGAAAATGGCAGCTAAGCTGAGAGTCGAGAAGGCCAAGAATATAGTTTTCAAAAGATTGGCAGATCAGAGAGGAGATTCAAAGAGCCAGCCTACAAATCACCATGAACCATCTAGAGCTGAAGAAGAACAGATACAGAACCAAATTTGTATACAAGTCAACCAAGGTTCGAGGAATACTAAATGCCAGACTGAGTCTACCAAAGATGCAAAGACTTAGCAAACCTCATGTGGTGAAGGAGTGTAAGTTGAGATCAGATAAGGACCAACCACAAGATTAGCTGCACTAAGGAAGGAGTGGAAAACTGCTAAGTACTCAAAGAAATCGAGCTTCATATACAACTTAGCAGTCTGTCCAATGGTGAGATCCAGTCTCGATGCAGAATCCAAAGAGGATCACAACAAGCTGCTAAGTATCAAGGATGAACAAGCTTAAAGTCATCTTAGTAGCTCAACACCAACAACAACAAGCCAGAGCCTGAAGGGTCTTTGTCCAAGGGACTAAACTGAGTTCTAAGGCTTCAGGCCTTGAAAAGTTCTTAGTGAACTGAAGTTCCAAGTCTGCTGGACTTGAAGAGTTCTTGGTGAACTAGAGTTCCAAGGCTACTGGCCTTGAAGGAATCTTAGTGGTTCAAAGATGTAAAGACTTCCTTAGTGGAATCCCTGCTTATTGAAGCAGAAGAGTGAATTCGGAGCTTGAGTCTCTGAACCACTTAAAATCCCTTGTGTTTTTTATATACTGCTATTTACATTATGAATCTATAACTGCTATAATTGCCATTAACATGATAACTACTTACTTCTATACTAACTCTAGAAAAATGGTCAACATAACATCTATGAAGGGGAACCTTAACTTATTTTGCTGTGTTTAAAATAATTCTTAAGTTTGTCATCTGCTATTTACTTAGTAATGTAAACTAAAATGGAAAAGATTTTTGAAATCGAAAAGAATCTATTCAACCCCTCTTCTAGATCTATTGTGTGCCCTCTGGGAACTAACAATTGGTATCAGAGCAGATTCTCATACTACATTCTAAAAGCTAACGCTTTGAGTCTGATCCTAGGCACACACCATGTTCTAAACTTAGTTTAGTAGTAAGTCGTTTGTAACTACTGATGAGCTCACACGTTGGAAATTATGCATACAGGTAAATGTGCACATCCACCTGAAGCTGCTCAGATTGGTCTCTATTCCAAATTAATACTGCAATAAGACTAATCCATGTCCTAAGAAAATCAGCAGTCTGCAGACTAGTGATGGGAAGTCAATAAGGGCATTAAAAATAAAGAGTCTATCATCCACTGTTCTGAAAGATGAAAGGCCTATACATGCAATAAAATGTCTATCCAAAGAAGAAAGGAAATTTCTTTCAATATGTACTTGGCCAATCAATTGGATCTGAACCTTGACTCAAGATTATCAAAGAACTAAAGCTACCAAGACTGTCCTATGTTGTCAACTCCAAGACAATGCCTGATTGATTTAAGGTTAAATGAAGTAACAAGCTTTCAGCAATGAATATAAAGATTTGCACATCAATGCCCAACATCATTCTAGCAAGACAAATGACTGTCAAGAAACTGACAGTGTAAAGGTACAGTTCTTCATTAACACATACATGAACATTATGCTGCATCACCTTATGTACTACTACAATACTCTATCAAGAGACCATACTCTTTCTGAAAAGTGGAAGAGAGAGAGTATATTAAGATTGGAAACTTAATTGTCAACAAACTCTCTCTCTACCCAAAGTTCTGGTTGAAGATAGCATCTTGAAAGAAGTATGGAGTGTGTCGTAAGTTAATTTAAATCGAACTAAGCTTAAATAGATTAACTCTTGCTAAAGGATTGGTATGTATGCATATGTATATAAAACCTGTTGGGATTTCGACACATAAAACGCAGCGGAAATAAACAATTTAAAGTGCAATTTCGAAACCCTAAAACAGGATCCATGCGAAAACCATATTAATTCAGTGATTACAAATTTATACCTATTATTGAAGGTGAAATTGATGCGATCGAATCTCCAGTGCAATCCAAATGAACCGCGCCTCTACGGTATCCACACGAACGCCCCGCGAATCGTCGTACGATCTGCAGTAAAAGGAACTGCGGTACTAGTCACCAAGGATGAGGATTTTTGAAACTGTTTCTCTCTAGTCTCTCTCTAAGAGCGGCTATGATTTTAGGTTATGATTAACTTCCCTAAAATGCTGATATAACATATATATTGTGTGACACCCCCAAATCCGGGTACTTCATTCCCACAAGATTTGGTGTTCACTATCCAAAACCATTACATCTAACTACCCATCATAAAGGATAAAGACATAACTTAAATAACTTAAACAATAGTCTTTCCCATTAAAGGGTTACGTCGTTTAAAAACAATCCCAGGTAATCTAACCTTAAAATTATTACATAAGTTTGCGGAATACATCATAAAAATAAAACAAGTCTTTAACATAATCCATTAAAATAAAATTCTCATAAGTCTTCAACACTTGAACATCTTGCCCTTTCCTTTGCTAGTAGATGGCTCATCAACTTTCTCAGCTTTAGCTGCAGTGTTAATTGCAAGAGTGAGCATACAATTGCTCACTGATATAAAGAGTAGTAATAACAACATGAGAATGAACAATGAATACTGAACAACAATGAACTTGTTCTACGAATCAAAAATAGAAAACAAGTTCGAACTTTAATATCTGAGGGTCTTAGGACCACGAACTATGTCTCCGATTTTTAGGTATTATTACCTTAATCATAACAGTCATTAGACTATACAGACTCTTCTTAACATACTTAGCGGGATTAGCCCTTTGTACCATGTATTGTGTACAAACATCTAAACATTACACGTACAAAATCACCTATGACAGGGTTGTTCGTCTCAGTTTGAATTTAGAATTTCTACACTAAAGAAAGTTTAGTTTGGAACTAGCTTGCCAGTGTTTCTAGAATTTTTAGAACACTATTCAATTACAGATTAGTTTAATCAATAGGAGTTTGCGTACTACTTGAAGATTTAACACAAGAATGTATAACTGAACAAGGCAATCAAAGTCAGAGATTGGATATCAACAATATAATTGAATAAACATGATACACATGCAAAGTGCTATATCCAAAAGAGTTAGAAAAATCTCATTTGAATCAGTGTATTAGAACAATATATGCTTTGAACAATAATATCAAGATTTAGAAAATAAAACTCGCTCGAAGTAGCGAATTAGGTTACAAGAGCTTGTTCAATCGTACATAAGGATAGAATCAACAGTCGTGCGCAATAAAAGTTTAGGGACTTGCATTCATTAATAAAAGAATGAAGTTAGAAAGCTTGCTCAATAATAACAAGATTGAATTAGAAAACTTGCTCAATGTAAAAAGATAGGTTTAGAAACTTGCACAATTATTATAAGAGTAGAGTTAAAGAACTTGCCTTGTAGGTAAGCTATACAAATGTAATATTATTCTTCAATTACCCTACACGTATCATTGGAATCGCAATAACAATTAGTTGTATAAATATTAACTTTAGGGGATTAACCCATCATTTAGGTCATAACCTTACTTAACATTTTAGGGTTACTAACCACATGATATGTTTCTGTTTTAACCTTGTTATTACACATTTGACACACTAACATAATCGTTAAGCCAAGTTATAATGAATGTCCAAAGTTTGCAGAAGTAGCAGACTTCACTGTCTGTGACTGACTACTGGCGCGGCCGTGCCAGTATTACCTTAAGTTACCGCGCGTCCGCGCGGCTGCTGCACGCCCGCGCCCAATGGCTGCGCGCCCGCGCGACGCACCAGTTCCAGTTTTTACAGAGCACGAAACTAGACTCTGTTATAGGCCAAAAATCCCAATTCCACAAAAATTCACCAAACTTCAACATCTAAAACTTTGTAATAACATAGTTAAGCATGCTATACACCATTCTAACTACACAAACATCATATATACACAAATTTGAAGAATCAAAACCATATTTTTCAAGATTTCTTCAATTTTGACACCTTTTAGCGAATTCGATCGCCACGAATTTGTTTCTTAATCAATTGACATGATCTAAACTATGTTGCTTTCGTTTCTTAACATACTAACACAATCCAATAATAAATCATAGATTACAACACATATAGAGCATCAAATTTCGTACTTTCTAAGCCATATCCAACAACATAAACACTGTGATACATTTTTATCCCTACAAACCCAAATTTCATGTATTTAACAAACAAGCATCAACCATATATGATGATTAACAGATTTGCAAAACTATATGAACATATATATACCACAATTCACGTGATTTCCAATCACATAGAATATATATATATATATATACCGAGACTGAAAGTTAGAATAGGGATAGTTTATACCTTGACTAGCAAAATAATTAGCAAACCCTCCTCTTTCACTTGATAATCTCAGAAAATTCTCTCAAGCTCTTACTCTCAATCTCCTCTGTGTTTATCTTCTTCTCTCAAACCTTCTCTGTATTTTCTATATTGTCTAGCCTTAGGGAAAAATAAGACGCGTAGGAAAATATAAGCTAGCCACAATCCCATGTACGTCAGTTAGAAAAACAAAAAGGCTTCAGTTAGAAATAAGCCAAAGGCCACAAGGCCTTGTTTGGCTAAGCACCTATTTTCCAAACTAAATTATTATTATATTATATATATTATATAGTTTCATGTGTCACACTCTAGTTATTTAAATAACTTTAGCTTAATTAATTTAAATAACTTGTAATAGTAATTAAAATAATTTCTATTATAATTATATTTACGAATAATAAAGAATTATATATCCAATTTAATTAATAAATTAGACACATCACTATATTTAATTTATTTATTTCCTTCAAATTAAATAGTGCATTTTAATTTAATTATTTTCCTAAATATTAAGCAATTGATTTAATTTAATTATTTTCTTAAATTAAATCCTTCAAATAAAATTATCAATATTCAATTTAATTAATATTAATCAATTTAGTTACTAAATCAATTCACTACAATTCATAAATTATTATTTTTCTCAATAAATTAATTATTTAAAATATTATTTAATCTATAAATATTTAAATTAAATTACAAATTTCTCGATCGTTACATCCTTCCCTCCTTAAAAGGATTCTGTCCCCAGAATCACAACTCGAAAAATTTATTCGTTACATTCTTCCCTCCTTAACAAGATTCTGTCCCCAAAATCGCTATACAAAATCAAGCAAACAACTGAGGATAATTTTTCATCATAACTCTTTCAAGTTCCCACGTAGCTTCCTCGGCATTGTGGTTCCTCCAGATTACCTTAACAGAAGGTATCACCTTATTCCTCAGTACTTGCTCTTTTCTGTCAATAATTTGAACAGGGACTTCCTCATAGGACAAATCTTTCTCAAACTGTAAAGGCTCATATTCTATAACATGTTTATAATCAGGATTATATGGCCTCAACACTGAAACATGAAAAATATTATGAACATGCTCCAAGTCTAGAGGTAAAGCTACCTCGTACGCCACCTCACCAATTCGTCGAAGCACTTCAAAAGGTCCTATAAACCTAAGGCTTAATTTTCCCTTCTTACTAAATCTAATTTTCCCCTTCTAGGGAGACACTTTTAAGAAAACATAACTATCGACATCGAATTCCTGATTCTATCGATGTTGATCGACATATTTCTTCTGTCTATCCTGAGCAGCTATCAATCTTGCTCGAATCACTTTGATGATCTCGACAGTCTGTTGTACCAATTTTGGACCCAATAATTGACGTTTACCTACCTCATCCCAGTATAACGGAGTTCTGCATTTTCTGTCGTTTAACGCTTCATAAGGCGACATGCCAATACTCGCGTGATAACTATTATTGTAGGCAAATTCTACCAATGGTAGATGGTCATCCCAATTTCCCTTGAAATCCATAATACATGCTCTGAGCATATCTTCTAGTGTTTGGATGGTTCTCTCACTTTGTCCGTCGATTTGAGGATGGTACGCCGTGCTCATTCTTAGCTGTGTTCCCAAGCATTCTTGTAATCGTCTCCAGAAATTAGATGTGAAACGTGGATCTCTGTCTGATACAATGGACACAGGTACACCATGCCTTGAAATAATTTCCTTTACGTATAGTTTTGCAGACCGATCCAGGTTAAATCTAATCTTGATTGGCAAAAAGTGTGCCGACTTCGTCAATCGATCAACAATCACCCAAATGGCATCGTAACCTTGTTGGGTTGTTGGAAGACCTACCACAAAATCCATTGTGATATGCTCCCATTTCCACTCTGGTATCTCCAACGGTTGTAATAATCCGCTTGGCCTTTGATGTTCAGCTTTAACTTTCTGACACGTTAAACATTTTTCCACGCACTTAGCTACATCCTTCTTCATATTCGGCCACCAAAAATGATGTCTAAGATCCTGATAAATCTTTGTACTCCCAGGGTGAATCGAATAACTTGAGTTGTGAGCTTCACTCAGAATTTTCTCTTTAACTTCTGGTACTGGCGGAACCCAAATTCTCCCTTTAAATCGAAGTAACCCTTCCGAATCGATTTTGAATTTGCTTTCGTCCCCTTTAAATACTTTCTGTTTTATCTTTTGACAGTCTTCATCCTGAAGTTGTGCATTTTTCACTTTATCTACCAATGTTAAACTGTTTCCCATCTGGAATAATTTTTCATCAGATTCTGTCGGATATCTAATTTCCAACTCCATCTTAATCATTTTCAACACTAGCTTCTCTTGAGTAGTCAACATCATTAACTTCTCCCGTCCCTTTCTACTTAAGGCATCAACAACAACATTCGCCTTTCCGGGATGATAGAAAATCTAGCAGTAATAGTCTTTAATCAGCTCCAACCATATTCTTTGTCTCATATTCAAATCTTTCTGTGTAAAGATATACTTCAGACTTTTATGGTCGGTATATATCTCACACCTCTCTCCATAAAGATAATGTCTCCAAATCTTCAGGGCAAACACCACCGCCACCAACTCTAAGTCATGAGTCAGATACCTTTTTTCGTAATCTTTCAATTGTCGTGATGCATATGCAATAACTCTGTCGTTCTGCATAAGCACACAGCCTAGTCCTTTATGCGATGCGTCACTATACACCACAAAATTTCCTGTATCATCAGGCAATGACAACACAGGTGCTGAACTCAACCTCTTCTTCAATTCTTGAAAACTTTCCTCACAATTCTCCGTCCAAACAAACTTAACCGCTTTCCTGGTTAAATTCGTCAATGGGGTCGCGATCTTGGAAAAATCTTGAATAAAACGCCTGTAGTAACCTGCCAATCCTAAGAAACTCCTTACTTTTTACGGCGTCTTCGGCTGATCCCAGTTTATCACAGCCTCAACTTTTGATGGATCTACCGAAATTCTGTCCTTATCAATAACGTGACCGAGAAACTGTACACGTTCCAACCAAAACTCACATTTTGAGAACTTAGCGTACAACTTCTCTTTTCTCAATGTCTCCAACGTCACTCTTAAGTGTTCAACATGTTCCTCCTTGGTTTTGGAATATACCAATATATCATCAATAAACACCACCACAAATTTATCTAAGAATGGTTTAAACACACTGTTCATCAAATCCATGAACGCTACAGGTGCATTAGTTAAACCAAATGACATAATCAAAAACTCGTAATGACCATAACGAGTTCTGAATGCCGTCTTCGGTACATTCTCTGGTCTCACCTTCAACTGATGATAACCACTTCTCAAGTCTATCTTTGAGAAATGCCTTGCTCCCTTCAACTGATTGAACAGGTCTTCGATTCTAGGTAATGGATACTTATTTTTAATCGTGACCTTATTCAGTTCTCGGTAATCAATGCAAAGCCGCATCGATCCGTCTTTCTTCTTAACAAACAACACTGGTGCTCCCTATGGCGAAACACTCGACTGAATATACTTCTTGTCGAGCAGTTCTTGCAATTGCACCATCAACTCTTCCATTTCTACCGGGGCCATTCTGTATGGTGACTTAGATATCGGGGTTGTTCTTGGTACTAAATCAATCACGAACTCGATTTGTCGATCCGGCGGAAGACCCGACAAATCTTATGGAAATACTTCTGCAAAATCTCTTATGATCGGTATCTCTTCTAACTTCGCACTCTTCTTCTGTGTATAGACTATGTAGGCTAAGTATCCTAAACATCCTTGTCTCAACAACTTCTTGGCTTGCATCACCGTCAGACAACTTACTTGTCGAGGTGACTTACTGCCAAAGAACACTACCTTTGACGGAGTCATAAGGTTAACACACTTCCTTTGGCAATCAATTACTGCTCCGTAATTGAATAACCAATGCATTCCCAATATAACATCGAACTCACCAAGTCTAATTGGTATCAAATCAACCCTCATCTCTTGACCCTTTATAACCACTCTATAATTCTTATATATGAATCTAACAGGAATCACTTTCCTATTCGCAATCTCTATGCTCAAAGGATAATCTAATTCTTCCTAAGGCAAATCTATGTTCTGAGCAAATTCATCGGATATAAATGAACAAGTAGCACCCGAATCAAATAGTACATAAACATTAATACCATTAATCTAAATGATACCTGACACCACATCCTTAGACTGTACAGCATCTTGCACAGTCATATTGAAAGTCCATGCAGTAGGTCGGCTTAACTGTACTGGTCCAGTGATAGTCAATGCATCACCACCGTTGTTGTTTCCTTTTCCACTACTTGCACTTCCCGCTGGCTTCTTAGGGCAATCACAAGCCATGTGATCCTTTGAACCGCAGGTATAACATGCTCCTTTCTTCGGACTAAAACAGTTCGGTGCAATGTGTCCCCCAAATCTGGGTACTTCATTCCTACAAGATTTGGTGTTCACTATCTAAAACCATTACATCTAACTACCCATCATAAAGGATAAAGACATAACTTAAATAACTTAAACAATAGTCTTTCCCATTAAAGGGTTACATCATTTAAAAACAATCCCAGGTAATCTAACCTTAAAATTATTACATAAGTTTGCGGAATACATCATAAAAATAAAACAAGTCTTTAACATAATCCATTAAAATAAAATTCTCATAAGTCTTCAACACATGGACATCTTGCCCTTTCCTTTGCTAGTAGATGGCTCATCAACTTTCTCAGCTTTAGCTGCAATGTTAATTGCAAGAGTGAGCAAACAATTGCTCACTGATATAAAGAGTAGCAATAACAACATAAGAATGAACAACGAATACTGAATAATAATGAATTTGTTCTATGAATCAAAAATAGAAAACAATTTCGAACTTTAATATCTGAGGGTCTTAGGACCACGAACTATGTCTCTGATTTTTAGGTATTATTACCTTAACCTTAACAGTTATTAGACTATACAGACTCTTCTTAACGTACTTAGGGGGATCAACCCTTTGTACCATGTATTGTGCACAAACATCTAAACGTTACACGTATAAAATCCCTATGACAGGGTTGTTCATCTCAGTTTGAATTTAGAATTTCCGCACTAAAGAAAGTTTAGTTTGGAACTAGCTTGCCAGTATTTCTAGAATTTTTAGAACACTATTCAATTACAGATTAGTTTAATTAATAGGAGTTTGCGTACTACTTGAAGATTTAACACAAGAATGTATAACTGAACAAGGCTATCAAAGTCAGAGATCGGATATCAACAATATAATCGAATAAACATGATACACATGCAAAGTGCTATATCCAAAAGAGTTAGAAAATCTCATTTGAATCAATGTATTGGAACAATATATGCTTTGAACAATAATATCAAGATTTAGAAAATAAAACTCGCTCGAAGTAACGAATTAGGTTACAAGAGCTTGTTCAATCGTACATAAGGATAGAAGCAACAATATTGCTCAATAAAAGTTTAGGGACTTGCATTCATTAATAAAAGAATGAAGTTAGAAAGCTTGCTCAATAATAATAAGATAGAATTAGAAAACTTGCTCAATGTAAAAAGATAGGTTTAGAAACGTGCACAATTATTATAAGAGTACAGTTAAAGAACTTGCCTTGTAGGTAAGCTACACAAATGTAATATTGTTCTCCAATTACCCTACACGTATCATTGGAATCGCAATAACAATTAGTTGTATAAATATTAACTTTAGGGGATTAACCCATCATTTAGGTCATAACCTTACTTAACATTTTAGGGTTACTAACCACATGATATGTTTCTATTTTAACCTTGTTATTACACATTTGACACACTAACATAATCGTTAAGCTAAGTTATAATGAATGTCCAAAATCTGTAGAAGTAGCAGACTTCACTGTCTGTGACTGACTACTGGCGCGGCCACGCCAATATTACTTTAAGTTACCGCGCGCCTGCGCCCAGAGGCTGCGCGCCAGCGCGACACACTAGTTTCAGTTTTTACAGAGCACGAAACTAGACTCTGCTATAGGCCAAAAATCCCAATTCCACAAAAATTCACCAAACTTCAACATCTAAAACTTTGTAATAACATAGTTAAGCATGCTATACACCATTCTAACTACACAAACATCATATATACACAAATTTGAAGAATCAAAACCATATTTTTCAAGATTTCTTCAATTTTGACACCTTTTAGCGAATTCGATTGCCACGAATTTGTTTCTTAATCAATTGACATGATCTAAACTATGTTGCTTTCGTTTCTTAACATATTAACACAATCCAATAACAAATCACAGATTACAACACATATAGAGCATCAAATTTCGTACTTTCTAAGCCATATTCAACAACATAAACACTATGATACATTTTTATCCCTACAAACCCAAATTTCATGTATTTAACAAACAAACATCAACCATATATGATGATTAACATATTTGCAAAACTATATGAACATATATATACACCACAATTCACGTGATTTCCAATCACACACACATACACATATATATATATATATATATATATATATATATATATATATATATACACACACACACACACACACACACACACACACTAAAAGTTAGAATATGGATAGTTTATACCTTGAATAGCAAAATAATTAGCAAACCCTCCTCTTCCACTTGATAATTTCAAAAATTTGCTCAAGCTCTTACTCTCAATCTCCTCTGTGTTTATCTTCTTTTCTCAAACCTTCTCTATATTTTCTATATTGTTTAGCCTTAGGAAAAAATAAGACGCGTAGGAAAATATAAGCTAGCCACAATCCCACGTACGTCAGTTAAAAAAATAAAAAGGCTTCAGTTAGAAACAAGCCAAAGGCCACAAGGCCTTGTTTGGCTAAGCACCTATTTCCCAAACTAAATTATTATTATATTATTTATATTATATAGTTTCATGTGTTACACTCTAGTTATTTAAATAACTTTAGCTTAATTAATTTAAATAACTTGTAATGGTAATTAAAATAATTTCTATTATAATTATATTTACGAATAATAAAGAATTATATATCCAATTTAATTAATAAATTAGACACATCACTATATTTAATTTATTTATTTCCTTCAAATTAAACAGTGCATTTTAATTTAATTATTTCCTTAAATTAAATCCTTCAAATAAAATTATCATTATTCAATTTAATTAACATTAATCAATTTAGTTACTAAATCAATTCACTACAATTCATAAATTATTTATTTTTCTCAGTAAATAAATTATTTAAAATATTTATTTAATCCTAAATATTTAAATTAAATTATAAATTTCTCGATCGTTACATATAGCAGTAATTCAGAATTAATCAAAACCCTAATCTAATTAAAATAAAATCCGAATTTATATATATATATATATATATATATATATATATATATATATATATATATATATATATATATATACAAATCATCCTTTTTAATTTAAATTCGTGATTTAAAATACTATCAATCATATTGACATATTTCAATATTTATAATTTAAATTAATTTCTTTTTAATTACGTTCTATGTGTGTGACCCTATATGTTATTATTACGTTGACAGTAGTTTTAAAATCATATTATAAAATTATAAACAGTGAGCGACATCTAGTAATGCATCACTACTACCCAAGTAATAATAAGATCGATGATTCGATGCAACCTTTTCGTGACCAATGTTTCAATATAATTTAATCATTTTAACCTTGACATCCTAGATTAAACTCGAGTCATGGAATGTGTCATACTCTTCATAATTTAATCTGAATTTTCTTAATCAATGAGTAGGCTATATGTAACAAATCACTATTTGAGTATGACCATGCATTTCATAGTCCTACTAAATCAAGAGGCCTATGGATATCACCCCTAATATATAAGAGGGTTAAATTCCATCTAGATCACTCATATTCCTCACACGATTCATGATGTACCCAATAATCATTTTTATTGTCCAGCCTATTAAATGTGACTTTTGATGATATCAAAGTACATAAATTCTCGTGTAGTAATATAGTAATTTCAGGTCGGAGGATCATTACATCATTGTCACTATGAGAATCGCTAATGACACTTCGCATAATGCTCCACATAGGATTCTCATGGTGGGTCTGTCCAGTACATCGTTCTCTAACACGTACCTATGCATTGACTTAATATCTCATATATTTATGACCAATAAAATTTGGTCATCAGTCAATCCACATACTAGTCTCAATGCATCATTATTGTCCCATCAACAATGATACTCGACTAGAGACATTTAAGAGCAATGATACTAATTGTAATTACATAATCTAATGTTCAAGTCACATACTTAAAACTATATAATTTGTATCAGTACTCTAAGGAATTTTATTACGTTAATGTAACGAATGAGTTGTTTGAGTTGTGATTCTGAGGACAGAATCCTTGTAAGGAGGGAATGATGTAACATTCCAGAATTTTAGATTGTAATATTAAATATTTATTGAATTATATAAGTATTTAATGGATATGTTTATTGTTGAATAAATAATTGTTCAATTTGATTTGATTTGGTCTAGTTAATTATTTGTTAAGTAAATAATTAAGGAGTTAAGAAAATTAATTGTTATGAGATTATATACTAATTTAATTTAATAATTAAGTTAGAAAGCCTATAATGATTAAATGAATTATAATATTTTAATTGGAATTTGTAATTAAAATAAGGTGTTAGTTGGTTAAATAAAATTATAATTATAAAGGAAATTATAATTATGTGGTAGTGATTTATGTGTTAAAGTAATTTAATAGATTAGTATTTGAATTGATTAAATTGATTATTTAATTAAATAGAAGTGTGACAAAGAACCTTGCTATAAAGGAGTTATTAAAATAAATTAAAGGAGTTTAATTTAGTTTTGCCCAAACAAGCCTTAATGCATATTCAGTCTTTAATATAATAGTATTTTTATCAAACAAGGTATAAGGATTAATCCATTTATTTTAATTAAGTTTACCAAACAAGGTATATGAGTTAATGAGTTATTTTTATTATGTTAGCCAAACAAGCCTTATGGCTTTTGAATTTCAAAACCTACATAACTGATATAAGTTATATCTATATTTATATTATATAATTAATATATATTATTACTACTATACGTTATATTTTTTTTACTACGTAAACTAGAGTTGAGAGAAGAAAAGAAAAACTCAGAAGAAGAAAAAGGAAGAGAAGAAGAAGAATTAGAGAGAATTCTTGAGAGGTTTTGAGAAAAGATTGGGGAAAAGAAAGTTCTTGATCAAAAGGGAGGGGTATCATCTTCTTAAACAAAGGTAGGATCATAATCCTTTTATTTTTAAAGTTTAGTTTTTTCTCTTCTAAAATTCTTTGTTAAAATATTCATCAAGAATAAATTGTATGTGATATATGGTTTTATATGATAAATTATTGGTTATAAGATGGTTTCATGAGTTTATATATGATTATAGAGAAACTAGTTCATGTATGTATGTAATTTGTGAAGAAAACTATATTACAGAGTGTTTATATGAAAATTTATGAATATGGCTTAGTTTAAAATAAAATTAAGGTTTGATTAGTTGTTAATATATATATATATATATATATATATATATATATATATATATATATATATATATATATGACTATTGATTTTGAAAGTAGATGATTAAACATAAACATGATAGTTTGAATTAATGGTTTTGGTTGAAAAACAAAGTTACAGTGATGAGTTTCATTAAAAATGTCAAAAATAGAGTTTTTGCCAAAAATATTGAAATTGGGTGTTATAAAGTTGATGTTCATGTTATTATATGTGTAAAAACATATTAAGACTATTGAAATTATATTTATATGAAGTCTATATGTGTTTTACATGTTAATTAGGTCGTTAGAAAGGAGCTTGTAGGCCAAATTGGCTTTTTGTTCATACTGTTGTCGAGGCTGTAGCCCAGAACTGGAGTTTGGCGCCGTAGCGCGGCCTAGCAGTATAAGTTTCGCGCCGCAGCGCCGGCGCCACGCCGCAGCACCAATCGTTGGCCTGTGTCTCGCGCCGCAGCGCCAGCTCAGTGCCGCAGCGCCAACCCACAGTGTAAACTGTGGCGCCGCAGCGCGAGTTAGCAGAATGGTCTGACAGTTTTATTTATTTACACAAATTTTGAAAATAAATGTTATGTATTAATAATAGGACTGTTAAATGATGATTTCAGTAGTACTAAACTAGGAATGAGCATGTTATCAAGGGATAACTAGTATTAACGTAATTCGATTATGTGAATTGATAATTAAACCTACATGATGTATATACTTGTTTATATATATAAAGTGTTGGTAGTGACTAATTATGTCATGATGACATATATATAGGGTATTGAGATTCAAGTTGTAAGGTTTAGCTTGTGCTCAAGGCAAGTTTTCTAACTCCAACACTTCGTTGTGCAAGTTTAATTTCGTTGAGTACGTTATTGCTTTTAATTCAATTACAATTACGCAAGTTGTTAACTCTACACTTTCATAGAGCTAGATTGTTTATTATTGAGAAAGTCCTTGTATCTAGTTGTTCATGAGGATACAAGTATTCTAAATCTTATACTTTAATATTGAGCAAGTTTCTTTAATATGTAACTTGTTATTTAGCAAGCGAATCGCTATATTTTAATATTCTAGTGTTGAACAACTTTATCGTTCAAATTACTATTCACTTTGCATGCTTAGTATCCAATTCTCAATAACCTTGATTTTATATGTTTCAAGAAAATTATGTTATGATTATTCAGTGTTTATGCTATTAGATTATTCCTAAAGCATGATATTAAGTTACAAATATCGATTCAGTTATGATTATTCCATAGCATACAGTTAGATCTTTTGTATTCAACTAATCCTTAGTTGATGACCGTTGAATTCTAAATTACCTTGTAATGTATCCAAACCAAACCTACTTTGGTGCGGACTTGTATTCTAATACTGAGATGAACAACTCTTTTATAAGAGGTTTACACTTAGCGTTGAAATGGTTGTGCACAATACATTGTACGAAGGGCTGATCCCCCTAAGTACGTGGAGTCCTTATAGTCTTATAACTGTTAAAGTTAAAGTTAAAAGATTACTTATAACTGTGGACATGGTTCGTGGTCATTAGACCCTCAATTGTATATTTCAGAATATTAATAGAACAAATTGTTCAGTTCTATTGAGCCTATTAGTTGGCAAATGTTGTAAGATTTTCTTCATTGTTATTTCAAGTGAGCTTTGTTTGCCCACTCTTGCTTATATAACTATTACAGCTAAAGATGAGAAAGTAGATGTACCTAGCACCAGTAAAGGAAAGGGAAAGATACTGAAGACTTGTAATATGTTGACAGTTATTTACCAGACTTTAATTTGATTGATGTAATGAAGTATTTATTTAATTTTCGCATTTGAATGATTATAATTAAAGGTTAGATAACCTGGGAGATTTTGTTTATGTAATCCCTTAAGGGAAGGTTTATTATTCAATTTATATTATGATTGGGTAATTAGATATGAATGATTTGATTAAGTGAACACCGAATCTTGAGGTAATGAAGTACCGAGATTTGGGGGTGTCACAAGTTGGTATCAAAGCCTTAGGTTATGAACCTTAGGTGGGGGAACAGCCTTAGGAAGTAACCTTTGAAAAGATAGTGATGATAAACTCTTACTGAGTTTTAAGGAAGAATTAATAAAACACTTATGTGCTTATGTGTTTATAACTTATGTGCTCGTGAGTGTTGAGTAGTAATGATTAATAATAAAAACATAAAATTTTGTTGTCAGGATGACTAATGTCAGAGAATTCAGTCAGGCTAGGGAGGAAGGACCCCAGATGCCTATAGAGGAGGTGCCTCGCGACATTCAGGTTGTTTGGGAACAACTACTGCCACGGGAGTTAGCCCCTTTGGTCACAGTGGTTGAAGATGAGGATGATGACGCGAAAACGGATGAGGTGGATCCCGTTGAGTTGCTACAGGAGGATGAGGATGACGAGGATGAGGAGGAAAAGACTCCACTAACCTCGATAGCCGCTCGTATGTACGATGAAGTCTACGATCGCAACGTGGAACTTCAGGATACCGTCGAGGAGTTGCAAGAGATAGTAGCTGAACAACAGACTGCAATAACACAGAAGGACGACGAGATCCAGGATCGTGAGGAATGACTGACTAATGTCGAAGAGAAGCTAGTACAAACTGAAGGAGAGAAAGAATAATTGATCGAGGTGGTTGCAGAACTGAAGAACAAACTGAAGGAAAAAGCTACTAAGAGAGCAAGAGCTGAAGACGCATACGAAGAAGCTTATCAACGAATCGGGATAGCAGTAAGAGACGCGAAATCAAAGAGGATGAAGATAGAGGAGATGGATAAAGTATTCAATACCATGATCAATCGAGCTCAAGATCGGGTCATGGGTTATCCAATTCAGTTCGAGACTCTGCCATCGTACGTGTTAGATCGCCGAATAATGTTCTGAGTTATGGAAGAAGAGCGTCGAAAGGCTACGGAGTATCTTAATAAGACATCGTAGGGAATGTATATGATTAATAAAAATGTTAAATAAATTGTAAATTCCAAGTGTTATGCAACCTATGGGATATGACGATGATGTTGTCTTGAAACTTTTGTAGTTCAGGGAAGTAATGTAAACAGCAGTGATGCTATTGTGTTATGTTTTCAAAGAGATTATGAATAAATAAAAGTTGTTATTTTATTCAAAATGTTATGTGTTATGTGGTTATTTCTTTTTAGAGGCAAGTTAAGTAGAAATTACTTAAAAGAGTTTAATAATAATCTAACGAGTATGTTTTAACAAAAAATGCCTCCCAGACGACAACCACCACGTCAGAGAACCATTGAAGGAACCAATAACGACAATGTTGATGTTAACCCCGTTCAACAATTAGTGACATTACTGATAGGAGCGTTGTAGAATCAACTACAGAACCAATGAACAACGTATAAGGATTTCTAGGCGGTTTGACCACCTGAATTTCGCGGGTCTATGAATCCAGTCGAGGTACAGACCTGGATTATAGAGATTGAAATGGTGTTTGATGTCACTAGGGTAGGGGATGACCAGAAGACTGCTTTTGCAACATTCATGTTGAAAGCAGAAGCTAGTTATTGGTGGCAGGCCAATAAAACCCGGGAAGGACCAGGAGTGATGAACTGGGATAGGTTTAAGGAGATATTCTTCGAGACCTATTTCCTAGAGAGTTCGAAGAGTCAGCTGGAGGTTCAGTTTTTAGAACTAAAGCAGGGAACGATGACGGTAGCTGAGTATGCAGCTAAATTCAATGAGTTGGCGAGGTTTGCGCCATATCAAGTCAGTACGGATGAACGCAAGGCGAAGAGATTTGAACAGGGACTGAAGCCCTGGCTATACATTAGGGTTTCCTTATTCCAATTGAAGACGTTTGCAGCAGTGATGGAGAAAGTAGTACTCGCTGAAGGTGGAGGCGAGGCAGTGACAAAGTTCAATCAGGAACAGAAAAAGAAAAAGAATGAGGCAGAGATTAAGAATGGAGGTGGTAGTGGTGGAAACAACAACAACAACAACAGTTTGAAGAGGAAGTGGAATGGGAAAATGGGTGCTAGAAACTAGCAGGGTAACCAGTAAAACAAAAAGTTTGAAGCATGTGCGACATGCGTAAAGTTTCACAAGGGTGCATGCTTGATGGGGAAACGTGTATGCTTCAACTGTGGCCAGGAGGGTCACATCGCCCCAAATTGCACTCAACAGAAAAAGAACGTGTGTTTCACGTGCGGTTCCAAGGATCACTTTGCTCGTGAATGCTTAAAGAAGAAAGTTTGGGAAACAACAAGAAGCAACGGAGGTAGCAGTGGAGGTACATGGGCCATTGCTGGACCTACAACGTCAAACAAACCCACAGCCAGAACCTTCAACATGACTGTGCAAGATGCTGTACAATAAAAAGAGGTGGTGTCAGGTATTATCCCAATCAATGATATTGATGCTTATGTATTATTTGATTCGGGTGCTACTTGCTCGTTTATATCTGATGAATTTGCTAAGAGGTTAAGATTGCCTAGAGAAGAACTGAATTTCCCTTTGAACATAGAAATTACAAATAGGGAAGTGATTCCTGTTAGGTTCGTATACAAGAACTGTAGGGTGAACATTAAGGGGAATATCATGATGGTAGATTTAATCCCAATTAGACTTGGAGAATTTGATAATATTTTGGGAATGGATTTGTTGTTCAAATATGGAGCGATAATTGATTGCCAAAAGAAATGCGTAAACCTTATGACTTCGTCAAAGGTAGTTTTCCATGGTAGCAAATCACCTAGACAAATGAAATGTCTAACGATTATACAGGCCAAGAAGTTGTTGAGTCAAGGTTGTGTGGGTTATTTAGCTCACATAGTCAATACTCAGAAAAAGGGTGTGAAACTGGAAGAGATACCAGTGGTGAGGGAATTTGAGGATGTATTTTCGGAGGATTTGCCAGGACTTTCGCCTGACAGAGAGATTGAATTCGTGATCGACTTAGCGCCAGGAACTGCCCCGATATCGAAGGCCCCGTACAGAATGGCTCCGGTAGAGATGAAGGAACTAATGGTACAACTGCAAGAGCTGCTAAACAAGAAGTATATTCAACCAAGCGTATCACCATGGGGAGTGCCAATATTATTCATGAAGAAGAAGGATGGATCGATGCATCTTTGCATTGATTATAGGAAATTGAACAAAGTCACTATTAAAAACAAGTATCCGTTGCCAAGAATAGATGACTTGTTTGATCAATTGAAGGGTGCTAAATACTTCTCGAAAATAGACTTAAGAAGTGGGTATCACCAATTGAAAGTGAGGAAGGAGGATATACCTAGAACGGCATTCAGAACTCGGTATGGTCATTATGAGTTTTTAGTGATGTCTTTTGGTTTAACAAACGCCCCTGTTGCGTTCATGGATTTGATGAACAGGGTGTTTAAACCATTCTTAGACAAGTTTGTAGTGGTATTTATTGATGACATTCTGGTGTATTCCAAAACTCAAGAGGAACACGTGGAACACTTACGTTTGACTTTGGACACACTAAGAAAGAAAAAGTTGTACGCGAAATTCTCTAAGTACGAATTTTGGCTCGATCGTGTACAATTTCTAGGTCATGTGATTGACAAAGATGGGATTTCAGTGGATCCATCAAAAGTGGAAGCTGTAATCAATTGGGAACAACCAAGGACACCGTCGGGGTGAGGAGTTTCTTGGGATTGGCCGGTTACTATAGAAGATTTATTCAAGATTTTTCCAAGATAGCTACGCCATTGACAAATTTGACAAGGAAAGCTGTAAAATTTGTTTGGATGGAGAAGTGTGAAGAAAGTTTTCAAGCTTTGAAGAAGAAGTTAAGTATGGCACCTGTGTTGGCATTACCAGATAATACAGGAAATTTGTGGTGTATAGTGATGCCTCACACAAAGGTTTAGGTTGTGTTCATATGCAGAACGACAAAGTTATTACATATGCATCAAGACAACTGAAGGATTATGAAAAAGGGTATCCGACTAATGATTTGGAATTGGCTGCAGTAGTATTTGCTTTGAAGATATGAAGACACTATCTCTATGGAGAGAAATGTGAAATCTACACAGATCATAAGAGTCTGAAGTATATTTTCACTCAGAAGGACCTAAACATGCGTCAAAGAAGATGGATGGAATTGATAAAGGATTACAATTATGAAATCTTTTATCATCCGGGCAAAGTGAATGTGGTTGCAGATGCTTTAAGTAGGAAAGGTCAGGAAAAGTTGATGCTGATAACCACTCAGGAGGACCTCATTTCAGCTATGGAAAGGTTAGAGCTGGAAATTAAATTTCCACAGGAATCCGATGAACGACTATTCCAGATAGAAGCTAGTCCAACTTTAGTGGACAAGGTGAAGAAAACTTAGCTAGAGGATGAAGAATGCAGAAAAATAAAGGAAGGTGTGAACGAAGGTAAAGAGGTGAAATACAAGATCGATACCGAGGGATTACTACGGTTCGAGGGAAGAATCTGGGTTCCAGCAGTATCAGATATTAGAGAAGAAATCTTGACCGAAGCACACAACACAAGATATTCGATTCATCCAAGAAGTACGAAGATGTATCAGGACTTACGACGACATTTTTGGTGGTCGAACATGAAAAGAGATGTCGCAGAATGTGTCGCGAGATGCTTGACATGTCAAAGAGTCAAAGTCGAGCATCAAAGACTGAGCGGACTACTTCAATCGTTAGAAATACCAGAATAGAAGTGGGAACACATCACAATGGATTTTGTGGTGGGTCTTCCAACTACTCAGAGAGGATGTGATGCGATTTGGGTGATAGTGGACAGACTAACAAAATCAGCGCACTTTTTACTAATAAAGATTAGGTTCAATTTTGATCAGTTGGCCAGGTTGTACGTTAAAGAGATAGTTTCGAGACATGGAGTGCCAGTGTCAATTGTGTCAGATAGAGATCCGTGATTCACTTCAAATTTTTGGAAGAGATTACAGGAATGTATGGGAACACAGTTGCGAATGAGCACGGCTTATCATCCACAAACCGATGGCCAAAGCGAAAGAACGATTCAGACATTGGAAGCTATGCTTAGAGCATGCGTCATGGATTTCAAAGGTAGCTGGGAAGAACATTTACCATTAGTGGAATTTGCTTACAATAACAGTTACCACGCGAGCATCGATATGCCGCCTTACGAGGCATTATACGGCAGAAAGTGCAGAACTCCACTGTGCTGGGATGAAGTCGGTGAACGTTAACTGCTAGGACCAGAACTGATACAACAAACTGCTGACGTTATCAAACTCATCAGGACAAGATTGGTAGCAGCTCAAGACCGACAGAAGAAGTATGTTGATCAACGCAGACAAGATCGTGCATTCGACGTAGGAAATTATGTATTCCTAAAAGTTTCTCCTTGGAAGGGGAAAATTCATTTTGGTAAGAAGGGAAAGCTAAGCCCGAGGTTTATTGGACCCTTCGAGGTGCTGCGAAGAGTTGGAGAGGTGGCTTATGAGGTAGCTCTACCTCCAGAGTTGGAAAACATTCATAATGTTTTTCATATTTCGGTGTTACGACCGTATAAACCCGATTACAAACACGTGATCGAATACGAACCGTTGCAGTTCGAGAAAGATTTGTCTTATGAAGAGATTCCTATCCAGATAGTTGACAGGAAAGAACAAGTGCTCAGGAATAAAGTGATACCTTCTGTGAAGGTAATATGGAGGAACCACAATGCTAAAGAAGCGACGTGGGAACTCGAAGAGAAAATGATGAAAGATTATCCTGAGTTATTTGTTTAATCTGTGTCTTCGATTCTGGGGACAGAATCTTTGTAAGTAGGGAAGAATGTAACAAATGAGTTGTTTGAGTTGTGATTCTGATGACAGAATCCTTGTAAGGAGGGAATGATGTAACATTCCAGAATTTTAGATTATAATATTAAATATTTATTAAATTATATAAGTATTTAATGGATATGTTTATTGTTGAATAAATAATTGTTCAATTTGATTTGATTTGGTCTAGTTAATTATTTGTTAAGTAAATAATTAAGGAGTTAAGAAAATTAATTGTTATGAGATTATATACTAATATAATTTAATAATTAAGTTAGAAAGCCTATAATGATTAAATGAATTATAATATTTTAATTGGAATTTGTAATTAAAATAAGGTGTTAGTTGGTTAAATAAAATTATAATTATAAAGGAAATTATGATTATGTGGTAGTGATTTATGTGCTAAAATAATTTAATAGATTAGTATTTAAATTGATTAAATTGATTATTTAATTAAATAGAAGTGTGACAAAGAACCTTGCTATAAAGGAGTTATTAAAATAAATTAAAGGAGTTTAATTTAGTTTTGCCCAAACAAGCCTTAATGCATATTAAGTCTTTAATATAATAGTATTTTTATCAAACAATGTATAAGGATTAATCCATTTATTTTAATTAGGTTTACCAAACAAGGTATATGAGTTAATGTGTTATTTTTATTATGTTAGCCAAACAAGCCTTATGGCTTTTGAATTTCAAAACCTACATAACTGATATAAGTTATATCTATATTTATATTATATAATTAATATATATTATTACTACTATACGTTATATTTTTTTTACTACGTAAACTAGAGTTGAGAGAAGAAAAGAAAAACTCAGAAGAAGAAAAAGGAAGAGAAGAAGAAGAATTAGAGAGAATTCTTGAGAGGTTTTGAGAAAAGATTGGGGAAAAGAAAGTTCTTGATCAAAAGGGAAGAGTATCATCTTCTTAAACAAAGGTAGCATCTTAATCCTTTTATTTTTAAAGTTTAGTTTTTCCTCTTCTAAAATTCTTTGTAAAAATCTTCATGAAGAATAAATTGTATGTGATATATGGTTTTATATGATAAATTATTGGTTATAAGATGGTTTCATGAGTTTATATATGATTATAGAGAAACTAGTTCATGTATGTATGTAATTTGTGAAGAAAACTATATTACAGAGTGTTTATATGAAAATTTATGAATATGGCTTAGTTTAAAATAAAATTAAGGTTTGATTAGTTGTTAATATATATATATATATATATATATATATATATATATATATATATATATATATATATATATATATATATATATATTGACTATTGATTTTGAAAGTAGATGATTAAAAATAAACATGATAGTTTGAATTAATGGTTTTGGTTGAAAAACAAAGCTACAGTGATGAGTTTCATTAAAAATGTCAAAAATAGAGTTTTTGCCAAAAACATTAAAATTGGGTGTTATAAAGTTGATGTTCATGTTATTATATGTGTAAAAACATGTTAAGAGTATTGAAATTATGTTTATATGAAGTCTATATGTGTATTACATGTTAATTAGGTCGTTAAGAAGAAGCTTGTAGGCCAAATTGGCTTTTTGTTCATACTGTTGCCGAGGCTGTCGCCCAGAACTGGAGTTTGGCGCCGCAGCGCGGCCCAACAGTATAAGTTTCGCGCCGCAGCGCCAATCGTTGGCATGTGTCTCGCGTCGCAGCACCAGCTCAGCGCTGCAGCGCCAACCCACAGTGTAAACTGTGGCGCCGCAGCGCGAGTTAGCAGAATGGTCTGACAGTTTTATTTATTTACACAAATTTTGAAAATAAATGTTATGTATTAATAATAGGACTGTTAAATGATGATTTCAGTAGTACTAAACTTGGAATTAGCATGTTATCAAGGGATAACTAGTATTAACATAATTCGATTATGTGAATTGATAATTACACCTACATGATGTATATACTTGTTTATATATATAAAGTGTTGGTAGTGACTAATTATGTCATGATGACATATATATAGGGTATTGAGATTCAAGTTGTAAGGTTTAGCTTGTGCTCAAGGTAAGTTTTCTAACTCCAACACTTCGTTGTGCAAGTTTAATTTCGTTGAGTACGTTATTGCTTTTAATTCAATTACAATTACGCAAGTTGCTAACTCTACACTTTCGTAGAGCTAGATTGTTTATTATTGAGAAAGTCCTTGTATCTAGTTGTTCATGAGGATACAAATATTCTAAATCTTATACTTTAATATTGAGCAAGTTTCTTTAATATGTAACTTGTTATTTAGCAAGTGAATCGCTATATTTTAATATTCTAGTGTTGAACAACTTTATCGTTCAAATTACTATTCACTTTGCATGCTTAGTATCCAATTCTCAATAACCTTGATTTTATATATTTCAGCCAAATTATGTTATGATTATTCAGTGTTTATGCTATTAGATTATTCCAAAAGCATGATATTAAGTTACAAATATCGATTCAGTTATGATTATTCCATAGCATACAGTTAGATCGTTTGTATTCAACTAATCCTTACTTGATGACCGTTGAATTCTAAATTACCTTGTAATGTATCCAAACCAAATCTACTTTGGTGCGTACTTGTATTCTAATACTGAGATGACCAACTCTTTTATAAAAGGTTTACGCTTAGCGTTGAAATGGTTGTGCACAATACATTGTACGAAGGGCTGATACCCCTAAGTACGTGGAGTCCTTATAGTCTTATGACTATTAAAGTTAAAGTTGAAAGATTACTTATAACTGTGGACATGGTTCGTGGTCATTAGACCCTCAGTTGTATATTTCAGAATGTTAATAGAACATATTGTTCAGTTCTATTGAGCCTATTAGTTGGCAAATGTTGTAAGATTTTCTTCATTGTTATTTCAAGTGAGCTTTGTTTGCTCACTCCTACTTATATAACTATTACAGCTAAAGATGAGAAGGTAGATGTACCTAGTGTGACAACCCCAAAACAGGTCCATTCCATCCAACCTATTCGGAGTCGCCAAATACATGGTACAAAAAACAACTACAACTTTATTACAATAATTGTCGTGCAATATACAACAACATATATGCTGTGAGTTTGGATAAAAATATATACCAAATGTGACACATGTCCCAACCGTGGACAACACCTCACAATGATACCTTACATAAAGGTATAGTCAAAAACTGTTTTAGAAATGAGAATCTTTGGGAAGTGCTCAAGAAAACCTTTGTACATGGGAGGCCATGCTTGTAGGTTGTGATAGATATCATATGGCCACAGAATTATCCTTGGTTGACCCAATATACCCCAAAGAAAAATGAGAAGATTACTATCATATTCTTCCCAATGGTGAGTCTTCTCTTGACATATCATTATCTCTACTGTCTCTAATTGAGAATTATACTTCAAACAAACACCAAGATTATATAGGTAGTGCTCGTATATATACTCAGCAAGTGGATGAGCACAATTCTGTCTTATGATGACACGAAGTTGTATGTCATTAGACATCTTATATGATAGTGACAAACCACCCTTCCAACGTTGGGTTCACTTCACCCTAGATGATTCACCAAATATAACTCCTAAATGATGACCACCGTTCTATTCCCCTGTTACCCCCGCTCGACCCAGCTACACTCTTATTACCTGAAAGGAATTGTGAACAGAAGGGTGAGCACAACTAGCCCAGTAAAGAATATCATGACTAAAGATAAATAAATTATCAATAGTCTTCATCAGAATTAAATCAGAGATTTAGAACATATGGTAGATGATAAAAATTTTCAACCATAGTTGCAGCGGAACGAGCAATCCATTAGAAGAGTCAAATAGACCATAAAGTCTATTATCTTCTCCATGTTAAAAGTCCACCAACAATGTTTTATCCCTGTAACATCAATCAACAATTCATGTCCACAATCACGTGTATAACTTATAATCGTAATTGTAGTTCTAAATTCCTTTTCTCATCCAGGACAAAGATAATTTTTATCACCTGAAACATCAAAGATCATGGTTACACCAAATCATAGTTCCTGTTCATAATCATACTAATAAATCCATCTTTGCACTACGGCCAAAGATATTTAACAACAGTTTATCTTTGCACTACAGGCCAAAGATATTCATCAACAGACCATCTTTGTACTACAGGCCAAAGATATTCAACAACAGTTTATCTTTGCACTACGGGCCAAAGATATTCATCAACAATTTATATTTGCACTACAGGCCAAATATATTCATATCTCAAAGAAATATATAATCATTTCAGAATTTATATAAACAATAATTATAACCATGTTGATGAATTCACCTTTGCACTTAAGCTTAAGATATTCAATTATAAAGTCAATGGTCATGATCATACCAGTAACAATTCAACTTTGCACTACAGGCCAAAGAGAACCCTAGTCATGATCATACCAATAATCTACCCATCTTTACACTTCAGTGAAAGAGAATTTCAACATCAGGGTTATAAAAATGTTATATATGATAATAAAATCAATATAATCAATACATAGATTTAATCTCAAGAGTAATATTCATAAATTAACTATAATTTGGTTAGAAAAAGGAAACCAATTTTGTCGTGAATAGTAACTCGTGAATAGTAACTCGTGAATAGTAACCCCGACATAAAAAAATAGAAATTCCACAATAAAATACATACCAATATTTCGGTATAATGATATTGAAAGAATAACATTTCTTAAGCTTATAAATAATTTATTTTAATTGTTTACAATTTACTAAATAATGCATTTAATCATTTTAAAATGCCAAACTCATAAGATTTTATCACCAATAACCAAAACCCTCATCAAAAATCTGCATATACCTCATATAGGATTCTCAAGCCATAAAATCCTATTTTCCAATTTTCTTACTTCACATAACATATTTAATTCATTTACTTATAACTAGACTATTTTCATGAAAAATACCAAATCAGTTCCAAAAATATTTCTTTTCTGGGATTTAGCAGAATATAGTCTCATATTGAACATATATTTTTTTCAAAATTTTTAAAATTCATTTACTATTTTTCATATGACCAAAATAGCCAAATATTTAGACATTTATCAAAAATTGTACTTTTGTCAAAAAATTCTGAAATTTACAGAGTATACTTCTATCATATACATGTACTCCCAATAAAAATTTCATCAATTTTGGAGTTAACCACAAGGAATTATAAGCGGTTACTTTTAAAATAGTCTTTTCTCATAAAATTCATAACTCTTAATCTATACATCCAAAAATTACCATTTTTGGACACAATCAATAAAACTCATCAAAATATCATTTTAAATTTTTTCAGAATTTTTTGAAGGACAGAAAAATTACGAAACTGAAAAATATAACAACCGTTAAAATCTCTTACTATCCCTTACCTCAAAAATGTAGTATTTCTGACTGGAATGCAAAGCCGAAGGAAACTTGCACTGAATAGCAACTCTCAAAGTATCTAAATACTCACAAAATATGCTTCATAATATAGAGAGAGAAAGAAAGAAAGCTTATGTTTCTGGTGTGATTTTCAATTCTAACTTAGCTCTCTATTTATAGGAAAATGTTAGCACGACGAAGCAGACTTAACCTGCAACCTGATGGCTTTACTTGCTACTATTCCCACCCACCACATCTGAATAAAAATCTCAGTACATTTCTTCACCAACCAAGAGTGGGGCCCACCAATTCCAACTATAATTTTTGAACCAGTCATCTCGTAAAATTCATAACAAATCATACGCTCATTTTTAATGGTTCAAAATTTGTGGACATATACTCAACTTATATATGTATAACATATCCAAAAATTACCACGATCCAACGGTCGGATTAAAAATTATAACCCCCGCAAAATATCTCAGAAAGCCTAATTTGATTTTCAATACCTCCGTTCCGACAAAAATACAGATAAAATACCTCAACATTAACTCCTTTTTTTTAACCACAAAAATATATCCCTCATTTATATCCACATAAAATAAATATTTCCTTATCATATGAATCAATAATTAATTATTCACAAATAATATTACAGAATCACATTTATGACAACCAGGCCGTTCCCAGGAAAGAGGGGGCTTTCCAATAAGAATTTTCCTTACTGGCGCGCAATTAGGTGACCAAACCTATCCTTAGACAGAACTTTCTAGACATTGCCAATAATGTTATCTAATAATATTATTCAAATAATATGAATTATTGATCTGATAATGGGAAATACTGTGCAGTGACAATTATTGAAATAACAATAATATAAAATATCAACACAGCAATTATTGAATCAATAAAATAAAATATTGAACAGTAATTACTGTAACAATTATTGAGTAGTGTCTTCTTACGTAAGAATCAATAATTTCAAAAATACTGTTCAATACCGTGTATTACTGTATTTTAACCACCGGGTATTCCAACAGTGTTAACGGTAACAACTACGCCGTTAATTATAAAAACTCAATTTTTGTTGTTATCTTCATCCGACCGTTTTTCGTTATGGGGCCCACAAACAGTTATGCCATCGTACGAATATTCCCCGACAGAAAGAATATTCCACGACCAACGAATATTCCCCGACAACAATGATTATTTTATAACCACTTGTTTATTTTGAAAAAAAATTCATATATAACCCTTAACTTTAACTTTTATCAATTTAACCATTTACTGAATAGGAAAATTGAACACTTTTATTTCATAAAATTCGGAGTCTTACAATCTCCCCTCCTTATGAAATTTCGTCCCCGAAATTTACGTACCTGGTAATTCAAAGAGTTGAGAATACCTTGCTTTCATTTCAGATTCCATCTTTCCTGTCATCATGATTTCTCCATTGCTCATCTCCTGTATTTCAGATATCATTCTAGAATACAGCTTCAAAACAAGGGTTAATTAGATAAATTAACATATCACATAATATCCCGATATTAACACTGACCAACAAATAAGCTTAGGTAGAACACATTACCGAAGGATTTACTCATCTCTCCCCTCCTAGTTATATTTCCCGATCTCCGCCAGAGACCATATCCCTAAGCTCTGATACCAACTGTAACATTAGACACCATCATGTGTCAGCACCTCACAAAGGTACCTATCAGCTTGCCATCGCAGAACGGCGTCCCCTACAGAGAGTCTGGCTTCGGTGCATTCCCCATCAACAGGATGTCACCAGATAGAGGCTCGGGGCTCTTTACTTATGGCTCTGATACCAACTGTGACATTGGACACCATCATGTGTCAGCACCTCACAAAGGTACCTATCAGATTGCCACCGCAGAACGGCGTCCCCTACAGAGAGTCTGGCTTCGGTGCATTCCCCATCAACAGGATGTCACCAGATAGAGGCTCGGGGCTCTTTACTTATGGCTCTGATACCAACTGTGACAACCCCAAAACAAGTCCATTCCATCCAACCTATTCTGAGTCGCCAAATACATGGTACAGAAAACAACTACAACTTTATTACAATAATTGTCGTGCAAAATACAACAACACATATGCTGTGAGTTTGGATACAAATATATACCAAATGTGACTCATGTCCCAACCGTGGACAACACCTCACAATGACACCTTATGTAAGACCCCAAATTATTAATACATGAAATTTAATTTCCTCTATTTATTATTCTGAAATAGTAAGGGTTGATTTGATTAATGTGGTTAGTTATGGGTAAAATGCGCAAATATTTTAAATAAGAAAGTGGTTATAAAATATTCATTGTTGTCGAAGAATATTCGCTTGGTCGTGGAATATTTTTACTGTCGGAGAATATTCGTACGACGGCGCAGTCTTTTGTGGGCCCCATAACGGAAAGCGATTGGATGAAGAAAACGACAAAAATAAGTTGTTTATAAATAACGGCGTAGTTGTTACCGTTAATACTGTTGGAATACCCGGTGGTTAAAACACGGTAATACGCGTTGTTGCACAGTAGCACACGGTATTGCACCAATTATTGATTCTTACGTAAGAAGGCACTACTCAATAATGGTTACAGTAATTACTGTTCAATATTTTATTTTATTGATTAAATAATTGCTACGTTGATATTTTATAATTGTCACTACACAATATTTTCCATTATCGGAGCAATAATTCATATTATCTGAATAATATTATTAGATAATATTATTGGCAATGTCTAGAAAGTTCTGTCTAAGGAGAGGTTTGGTCATCTAATTGTGCGCCAGTAAGGAGAAATCCTTATTAGAAAGCCCCCTCTTTCTTGGGAACGGCCTGGTTGTCAGTACTGTGATTCTGTAATATTATTTGTGTATAATTAATTATTAATTTATATGATGAGGAAAATATTGATTTTATGTGGATATAGATGGAAAAAAATTTTAATGTGACAATTGTTGAAAATTAATATTTTATCTTTTTCTGATAAAATAATTCATTTAAATATATTATTTTAATAATATATTGATGGTGATATTTTTACAATGAATGTGAAATATATGAGTATATGAGGAGGAAGAGTATTTTTTGTGGCATTAAATGATTAACACATGTTTTGTGTGTTGGTGGACACAATTCTTGACCGAAAATTTATTATTGACTGTAAAATCGTCCGTTTGTGGATTTAGGTCAATTTTTGTTTGGAATTTGGAAAAATTTTCTTCTGTAAAGTTGTAGAGAATTGAAATTCGTATAAAAACTCGCGAGATTCGAATTTTCTGATAAAAGGGCTATTTATTATGAATTATTGAAGTTCTGAAGTTCCGAAATAATTAATTTTTGGAAGTTTTATTTATTATTTTGAAGAAAAACATTTTTTGGCATTTAAGTGGGCTAACATGTGATATAAATGGGCTGAGATCAGATGTCTAGAGGTGGGCTAAGGAAAATTTGATAAATATATTAATATTATATTAAATTTTCTGCTTTGATGTTCTAAGCATTTTCCTATAAATAGGGTACTTAGGTTAGAATTGAAAATCACACCAGAAACACAAGTTTCTCTCTATTTCTCTTTCTATATCGAGCGTATTCTTGTGAGTATTTGATACTTTGAGTGTTGCTATACGGTACAAGTTTCCTTCAGCACTATATCTAGTATTCCAGTCAGAAGTATCGTCTTTCCGAGGTAAGGGATGTTATTTCTTCTTAAATGATATTATTTTCTCCAATATCATTATGCCGAAGTATTGATCTGAACTTTTTATCAAATTTGGAACTTTTCATGTCGGGATTACTATTCATGAGTTACTATTCACGAGTTACTATTCACCGAAAAATGAAATTTTCTTCTTTTCGTCCAAAATATCTATTATGGATACTAGCTTTGATTGTATCCATGTTTTGATCATTCTTGAATTTTACTCCACTATGATTATTTATGAGGTATTTTTGGACATGGAATAGCTGAAATACGAATCCTTAATATTTATTATTTTGTTTCACTGGATTCGTTTCCTTTAAAATATTTTTCATCATCCTCAATTCTAAATGATGATATAATTGAATATCTTTGGCCTGTAGTGTAATTCTGATGAATATCTTTGGCCCGTAGTGCAAAGATGAACAGGTGTTGAGATGAACATGACCAACTGATGAATATCTTTGGCTTGTAGTGCAAAGATGAATATTGATTGATGTTTCAGGGATAAAATATTGATGATGGACTTTTAAATTCATAGATAATAGTAGATTTCATTCTCTACGTAACTCTTCTATGAATTATTATTTTTCGCTTCGAATATTGATTTAAAACTTGTTGTCTATTGTATTCTATTATATTTTTCCCTGTTGAAGATTAACGATAATTTGTTCTATGTTATCTTAGTCATAATGTTCTTTACTGGGCTAGTTGAGCTCACCCTTTTCCTTTTTGTTCCATTTTTCTCAGGAGGCGAGAATGTAGCGAGTACTAGTCGGGGTATGGAATGAAAGTTCTAGGAAGTTTTTTTAGTAGTCCTCACCATTTTTTTTTGTAAAATATTGTATCAATAATTGTAATGAGGACTTATTTGAGTGTGGATATTGTCTAGATGACAATATTTGTATTTAAACTCACAGTTCTTATGTTGTAATAGTAAAGATGTAGTTGTTTCTGTACCATGTTATTGACGACTCAGAATGGGTGTTGTATACCTGTTTTGGGGGCGTCACAGTTGGTATCAGAGCTTAGGGATATGATCTCTGGCGGAGATCGGGGAATAGAACTAGGAGGGGAGAGACGAGTAAATCCTTCGCTAGTGTGTCCTACCTAAGCTTATTTGTTGGTCGGTCAAAATATAGGGATATTATGTGATTTGTTAATTTGTTAAATTAACCCTTGTTTTATGGCAGTATTTGAGAATGTCGACTGAGAATGTTAACAGTGGAGTAAATGAAACCGTAGAGACACCTGTACTCACCAACGAGGAGAACGTGCAACAGGCTGGCAATGTTCCTCCTGTGAACAACACCACTGAGCAGACGGTGAACGATGAGATGTTTAGAAGTTTTTTGTGGTTCATGCAAAACCAGACGAAGGAGATTCTTGTTCAAAATATAGGAAGAAACAATGGCAACGCACAGCTGGTCACAGCCAAGCAGTTCAAAGAGTTGGGACCACCAGAATTTAAGGGAAAGCCGGATCCTATCATGGCGGAAACGTGGGTCAAGCAAATTACCAAGATATTCGATGTCTTGGAATGCACGGAGGAACAGAAGGTTCCATTCGCCACCTTTATGTTCCGTGGCGAGGCAGACTACTGGTGGGAGTCTGTGAAACGTACCCATCCAGCCGCACTCAGCATGTCTTGGGAGACATTTCAGAAACTGTTCAATGAAAAATACTTTCTTGAAAGTGTTCGTCATATAAAGGAAGTGGAGTTTATTAGACTGGAGCAGAACAACATGACGGTGTCCCAGTACGAGGCGAAATTTGCAGAGTTGTCCAAGTTTGCAACTTATTTGGTGGAGAATGAGGAACGTATAACGCGGATGTTTCTGAGAGGTTTGAAACCCGGCATACGTCAATATCTCATTTCTCATAAATTTTCTCTCTATTCAGATGTTGTCAACAGGGCTCAATTATTAGAGCGAGATAACGAGTATGGTCAACCGAAGGACCACAACCAGGATCATACCGGTGACAACAGTCATCAAAACAATGATAACCAGCGGAGAAAAAAAAATACAGACAAGAACGGCAACCACTCTGGTGGTAATCGTGGCCATGAAAATAGAAGAAGTGATTCGGGAGGAGATTTTAAAAAGAGGAGATTCAACAATGATAATACGAAGACGTCAGCACCAGCAACAACTGGTTCCAAGGGAGGAGAACGACCACCGGTCATATGCTATAAATGTGGAAAAGAGGGACATATCAGCCCAAACTGTCCACAACAGTTCAAGGTATGCTATAATTGTGGAAATGAAGGACATATCGCTCGAGATTGTACGGTAGCAAAACCAAGTTCAGCGGGGACGGTGACTCAAAAGGCTGCCCCAGAAAAGTCAAAGTTAACGGTTCCTGGAAGAGCGTTTGTCGTGACTGGTCAACATGCGAGGAACCCAAACGAGGTGATCACGGGTAAGTTAATCATAAATTCATGTGAAGTTTATACCTTACTAGATACCGGTGCTACCCATTCATTTATTTCTCCTGCTTGTGCTCAACGTTTAAACTTGACTCTGGAGAAATTAGACTTTGATTTATCTATGGAGACTCCGTTAGGGGAAACTTTCATCACATCCACTGTTTATAAATCTTGTTTGATCCAAGTTGGCACCATCACCTTACTTGTTGACCTTATCTCTTTAAAGATACTTGCATTTGACGTGATTTTAGGAATTGATTGGTTAACTACTCATCATGCCAAAATTGATTGTTTTCGTAAGGTGGTTAGTTTTCATATTCCTAATCAACCTGTTGTGCGAATTCAAGCAACTAAGCCATTAAAATCAATCACTGTTATATCAAGCCATAAAGCCATTCGTTTATTAAAAAATGGATGTCAAGCTTTCTTAGCCCATGTTATGGATTTGAATAAAGACACGTCAAATTTGAATAATATTCCTGTTGTTAGTAACTTTCCTGACGTATTTTCTGAAGAACTTTCCAGTCTACCCCTAGAACGTGAAGTTTAATTCTTTATTGATCTTGAACCTGGTACAAAGCCCATTTCTAAAACCCCATATCGAATGGCTCCTATTAAACTTCAGGAGTTAAAAGTCCAACTACAAGAGTTGTTGGACATCGGCTTCATTCGTCTTAGTACATCTCCTTGGGGTGCTCCTGTTTTATTTACAAAGAAAAAAGATGGGAGTATGCGATTTTGTATCGATTACCGGGAATTAAACCATGTCACCATCAAGAATAGGTATCCGCTACCTCGTATTGATGACCTGTTTGACCAGTTACAAGGAGCACAATTCTTTTCAAAAATCGATTTTCGTTCTGGATATCATCAGCTGAAGGTTAAAACTGAGGATATTCCGAAGACTGCCTTTAGAACTCGGTACGGGCATTATGAATTCTTAGTCATGTCTTTTGGATTGCCTAATGCTCCTGCGGCTTTCATGGATATGATGAACCGAGTATTAAAGGATTATTTGGATCAGTTCGTTGTTGTCTTTATTGATGACATCCTCATATATTCCAAAAGACGTGAAGATCATGAGCACCATTTGAAGCTGGTACTCCAAAGGCTGCGTGAAAACAAGTTATATGCTAAGTTGAAGAAATGCGAGTTCTGGCTTGAGGAAGTAGCATTCCTAGGACACGTGGTGTCAAAACATGGAGTATCTGTGGACCCGGCGAAGATTGAAGCAATACAAAGCTGGGAGCAACCGAAGACGGTGACCGATGTACGTAGCTTTCTGGGCTTAGCTGGTTATTATTGGAGATTCGTAGAAGAGTTTCTCGAATTGCTACCCCGTTAACTCAGCTGACTCGTAAGGATATCAAATTCGTATGGAGCGAAGAATGCGAGAAGAGTTTCCAAGAGCTTAAGAGGAGACTCATTTCGGCACCTGTTCTGACAATACCATCTGGTTCGGATGGATTTGTTATCTACAGCGATGCTTCAGGCAAAGGATTAGGATGTGTTCTCATGCAACGTGGGAAAGTCATAGCCTATGCCTCGCGACAACTTAAAGAATATGAGAGGAATTATCCTACTCATGATCTAGAGTTGGCAGCAGTCGTTTTCGCGCTAAAGATCTGGAGGCACTATCTATATGGGGAGAAAGTGGAGATATATTCAGACCATAAAAGCCTCAAATATTTCTTCACTCAAAAAGAACTCAACATGCGGCAATGACGTTGGCTCGAGCTGTTGAAAGATTATGACCACACTATTCAATACCATCCTGGAAAAGCAAACGTGGTAGCTGACGCGTTGAGTAGAAGATCATATGCAGGAACGAGTGCGATGATGTCAAGTATACGCGTAGAACCAACTTTAATCGATAAAGTTAAAGTTGCTCAAGCTATAGACCCAGAGCTGATGCGTATGAAGAAGAAAGTGCAAGAAGGTGCTATTCCAGAAGCAAGAATCGATGAAGAAGGAATATTTCGAGTCAACTCCAGACTTTGTGTTCTTAACGATTCTGATTTGAAGTACAAGATCATGATGGAGGCACACAATACACCATTTGCAATCTATCTTGGAAGTACTAAAATGTATCGTGATCTTCGACATACATTTTGGTGGAACAATATGAAGAGAGAGATTGCAAAGTTTATCTCGAGGTGTTTAACTTGTCAACGTGTAAAGGCGGAGCATCAAGTGCCAAAGGGTCCGTTGCAACCACTTGAGATTCCAAAATGGAAGTGGGAACACATTACCATGGATTTCATTATGGGTCTTCCCACGGTTTCTCAAGGCATAAATGCTATTTGGGTTATTGTTGATAGATTAACCAAGTCTGCTCATTTCTTGCCGATACGGGAGACTTATTCCCTTGAACGTCTTGCTCGTATGTACGTAGATGAGATTGTGAGACTGCATGGCATGCCAATATCCATAGTTTCGGATCGTGACCCAAGATTCACTTCAAGATTTTGGGTTAGCTTACAAAAATCTATGGGCACAGATTTACGATTTAGTTCGGCATACCATCCTCAAACGGACAGGCAATCAGAGAGGACTATTCAAACTCTTGAAGATCTATCAAGACTTTGTGTCCTAGATTTAAAGGGAGTTGGGATAAGTACCTACCATTGGTGGAATTCTCCTACAATAACAGTTATCAGGCAAGTATAGGTGTGGCTCCATTTGAAGCATTGTATGGACGAAAGTGCCGCTCTCCAGTATGTTGGGATGAGGTGGGAGAAGCAACGTTGTTGGGACCAGAGTTGGTACGAATGACTACAGAGAAGATCCAAACGATTCGACAACGTATACAAACGGCACAGGATCGACAAAAGAGTTATGCAGATCTTCATCGAAAGGACGTGAAATTTGACATTGGGGAACATGTATTATTGTGTGTGGCTCCATGGAAAGGAGTTACAAGATTTGGGAAGAGAGAAAAGCTCAATCCATGATTTATTGGTCCATTTTAGATTCTTGACCGAGTAGGAAATGTGGCCTATAGACTCGCGTTACCTCCAAGTATGTCTCGTGTTCATAATGTTTTTCATATATTTGTGTTACGTAAATATGTGAAAGACCCAAACCACATTATTGAGTTAGAACCGGACGAGATAGCTGAAGACTTAACGTACGAAGAGGTACCTGTCAAGATCTTGGATAGGAAGGAGCATGTCCTACGCACGAAGGTCATACTACAAGTTAAAGTTTTGTGGAGAAACCATGCTATTGAGGAAATGACCTGGGAGTTGGAAACGGAAATGAAAGCGAGGTATCCTCATCTTTTCAAAACACCAGGTACGTACGTCAATTTCGAGGACGAAATTTCATAAGGAGGGGAGGTTGTAAGACCCCAAATTATTAATAAATGAAATTTAATTTCCTCTATTTATTATTTTGAAATAGTAAGGGTTAAATTGATTAATGAGGTTAGTTATGGGTAAAATGCGCAAATATTTCAAATAAGCAGGTGGTTATAAAATATTCATTGTTGTCGGAGAATATTCGTTTGGTCGTGAATATTCTTCCTGTCGGGGAATATTCATACGACGGCGCAGTCTTTTGTGGGCCCCATAACGGAAAGCGATTGGATGAAAAAAACGACAAGTATAAGTTGTTTATAAATAACGGCGTAGTTGTTACCGTTAATACTGTTGGAATACCCGGTGGTTAAAACACAGTAATACGCGTTGTTGCACAATAGCACACTGTATTGCACCAATTATTGATTCTTACGTAAGAAGGCACTACTCAATAATTGTTATAGTAATTACTGTTCAGTTTTTTTATTGATTCAATAATTGCTATGTTGATATTTTATATTATTGTTGTTTCAATAATTGTCACTACACAGTATTTTTCATTATCGGAGCAATAATTCATATTATCTGAATAATATTATTAGATAACATTATTGGCAATGTCTAGAAAGTTCTGTCTAAGGAGAGGTTTGGTCACCTAATTACGCACCAGTAAGGAGAAATCCTTATTGGAAAGCCCCCTCTTTCCTGGGAACGGCCTGGTTGCCAGTACTGTGATTCTGTAATATTATTTGTGAATAATTAATTATTGATTTATATGATTAGGAAAATATTCATTTTATGTTGATATAGATGGAGAAAATTTTTAAAGTGACAATTGTTAAAAATCGATATTTTATCTTTTCTGATAAAATAATATTTTATTATATTATTATAATATAATAATGATGATATTTTTTACAATGAATGTGGGATATATGAGTATATGAGGAGAAAGAGTATTTTTGTTTCAAAAGTTGTTTAAAACATGTTAAACATGTCTGTGGGCCCATTTTTTGACTGAAATTTGATTATAGCCTGTAAAATCGCTCGTTTATGAATTTCGGTCAATTTCTGTTTGGAATTTAGAAAAACTTTCTTCTGCAAAGTTGTAGAGAATTAAATTTCCTATAAAATATTTTGAAATTCGAATTTTCGGATAAAATGACTATTTATTATGAATTATTGAAGTCCCGAAGTTTCGAAATAATTGATTTTTGGAATTTAAAAATATTTTAAATATAAAAAATGTTTTTTGTATTGTTGGTGGGTTGTCAAACATGCTGAATTGGATGATTCAATGGTTGGCGTGAAAATTAATATATATATTATTATTTTATTAAATATTCTACTTTGATGGTCTAAGCATTTTTCTATAAATAGGGTGCTTAGGTTAGAATTGAAAATCACACCAGAAACTAAAGATTTCTCTCTCTTTCTCTCTCTATAATATCGAGCGTATTTTGTGAGTATTTTTATACTTTGAGTGTTGCTATACGGTACAAGTTCCTTCAGCACTATATCTGATATTCCAACCAGAAGTACTATTTTGCTGAGGTAAGGGATGTTATTTTATTCGAAAATGATATTATTTCTTCAATATCATTATGCCGAAATATTGGTTAGAAACTTTTATCAAATTTGGAACTTTTCATGTCGGGGTTACTATTCATGAGTTACTATTCACGAGTTACTATTCACCGAAAAATAAAATTTTCTTCTTTTCGTCCAAAATATCTATTCTGAATACTAGCTTTGATTGTATCCATGTTTTGACCATTCTTGAATTTTACTTCACTATGATTACTTATGAGGTATTTTTGGACATGGAATAGCTGAAATACGAATCCTTAATATTTATTCTTTTGTTTCACTGGATTCGTTTTCTTTAAAATATTTTTCATCATCCTCAGTCCTAAATGATGATATAACTGAATATCTTTGGCCTGTAGTGCAAAGATGAATGATTTCTGATGAATATATTTGGCCCGTAGTGCAAAGATGAACAGATGTTTAGATAAACATGACCAACTGATGAATATCTTTGGCTTGTAGTGTAAAGATGAATATTGATTGATGTTACAGGGATAACATATTGATGATGGACTTTTAAATTCATAGATAATAGTAGATTTCATTCTCTACGTAACTCTTCTATGAATTATTATTTTTCGCTTCGAATATTGATTTAAAACTTGTTGTCTATTGTATTCTATTATATTTTTCCCTGTTGAAGATTAACGATAATTTATTCTATGTTATCTTAGTCATAATGTTCTTTACTGGGCTAGTTGAGCTCACCCTTTTCCTTTTTGTTCCATTTTTCTCAGGAGGCGAGAATGTAGCGAGTACTAGTCGGGGTATGGAATGAAGGTTCTAGGAAGTTTTTTTAGTAGTCCTCACCATTTTTTTTGTAAAATATTGTATCAATAATTGTAATGAGGACTTATTTGAGTGTGGATATTGTCTAGATGACAATATTTGTATTTAAACTCACTGTTCTTATGTTGTAATAGTAAAGATGTAGTTGTTTCTGTACCATGTTATTGACGACTCAGAATGGGTGTTGTATACCTATTTTGGGGGCGTCACAACACCCTTCTTCGGGTTAGGACAGTTAGGTGCTATGTGGCCTTCCTGACCACAATTGTAGCACACTCATTTTCCCTTTATGCAAACTCCTAGATGAGTTTTTCCGCAGGTCGGGCAGGCTTCAATCCTCTTCTTCTGACCTTCTTGTTGATTTCCAGTTGATGAATTATCGGACCACCTTCTCTTCTGCTTGTTATTTCCTCCCGTGTTACTTCCACTGGCCTTATTAATTCCCTCATTCTCACTCTTCTTTTTCTGATCTTGATTATACAACCAGGGCTTCAGTCCTTGTTCAAACCTTCTTACTTTTATCTTATCCGTGTGCACTTGATATGTGGCGAACCTAGCCAACTCATTGAATCTTGCTGCATAATCTGGCACGGACATATTTCCTTGCTTCAACTCCAAAAATTGTACCTCCATTTGGTTCTGCGAGCTTGTCGTACATCTCAGCACTGATAGAGTTCGGTGGGAACTCAACTTCTTCCTCAGGATCCTCCTCTGGATCAGTCTCAGGCTCATGCTCCTGACCAACAACAGTGATCAACGGAGATGGCTCTCTCTATACCAACTGCTCCCTAATGACATGAATGTCTCGGGGCTCCTCCTCCTTAGGTACTCGGGCTACCCAACTTGACTAGCTCCTCCAATATCCGACATCCTGACAACACAATTTTAAGTTGTAGTTACAAAGCTGTACTAGCAAGCACATAATTCATCACATAAGCACATAAAGTCCATTGCAACCACTTGAGATTCTGAAATGGAAGTGGGAACACATTACCATGGATTTCGTTACGGGCCTTCCCACGGTTTCTCAAGGCATAAATGCTATTTGGGTTATAGTTGATAGAAAGTCTGCTCATTTCTTGCCGATACGGGAGACTTATTCCCTTGAACGTCTTGCTAGTATGTACGTGAATGAGATTGTAAGGTTGCATGGCATGCCAATATCCATAGTTTCGGATCGTGACCCAAGATTCACTTTAAGATTTTGGGTTAGCTTGCAAAAAGTTATGGGCACGGATTTACGGTTCAGTTCGGCATACCATCCTCAAACGGACTGGCAATCAGAGAAGACTATTCAAACTCTTGAAGATCTATTAAGACTTTGTGTCCTAGATTTCAAAGGAAGTTGGGATAAGTACCTACCATTGGTGGAATTCTCCTACAACAACAGTTATCAGGAAAGTATAGGTGTGGCTCCCTTTGAAGCATTGTATGGACGAAAGTGTCGCTCTCCAGTATGTTGGGATGAGGTGGGAGAAGCAACGTTGTTGGGACCAGAGTTGGTACGAATGACTACAGAGAAGATCCAAACGATTCGACAACGTATACAAACGGCACAGGATCGACAAAAGAGTTATACGGATCTTCATCGAAAGGACGTGGAATTTGACATTGGGGATCATGTATTATTACGTGTAGCTCCATGGAAAGGAGTTACAAGATTTGGGAAGAGAGGAAAGATCAATCCACGATTTATTGGTCCATTTCAGATTCTTGACCGAGTAGGAAATGTGGCCTATAGACTCGCGTTACCTCCAAGTATGTCTCGTGTTCATAATGTTTTTCATATATCTGTGCTTCGTAAATATGTGAAAGACCCGAACCATGTTATTGAGTTAGAACCGGACGAGATAGCCGAAGACTTAACGTGCGAGGAGGTACCTGTCAAGATTTTGGATAGGAAGGAGCATGTCCTACGCACGAACGTCATACCACAAGTTAAAGTTTTGTGGAGAAACCATGCTATTGAGGAAATGACCTGGGAGTTAGAAACGGAAATGAAAGCGAGGTATCCTCATCTTTTCGAAGCACCAGGTACGTATGCCAATTTCGAGGACGAAATTTCATAAGGAGGGGAGGTTGTAAGACCCCAAATTATTAATAAATGAAATTTAATTTCCTCTATTTATTATTCTGAAATAGTAAGGGTTGATTTGATTAATGTGGTTAGTTATGGGTAAAATGCGCAAATATTTTAAATAAGCAAGTGGTTATAAAATATTCATTGTTGTCGGGGAATATTCGCTTGGTCGTGGAATATTCTTACTGTCGGAGAATATTCGTACGACGGCGCAGTCTTTTATGGGCCCCATAACGGAAAGCGATTGGATGAAGAAAACGACAAAAATAAGTTGTTTATAAATAACGGCGTAGTTGTTATCGTTAATACTGTTGGAATACCCGGCGGTTAAAACACGGTAATACGCGTTGTTGCACAGTAGCACACGGTATTGCACCAATTATTGATTCTTACGTAAGAAGGCACTACTCAATAATGGTTACAGTAATTACTGTTCAATATTTTATTTTATTGATTAAATAATTGCTACGTTGATATTTTATAATTGTCACTACACAGTATTTTCTATTATCGGAGCAATAATTCATATTATCTGAATAATATTATTAGATAACATTATTGGCAATGTCTAGAAAGTTCTGTCTAAGGAGAGGTTTGGTCGTCTAATTGCGCGCTAGTAAGGAAAAATCTTTATTGGAAAGCCCCCTCTTTCCTGGGAACGGCCTGGTTGCCAGTACTGTGATTCTGTAATATTATTTGTGTATAATTAATTATTGATTTATATGATGAGGAAAATATTGATTTTATGTGGATATAGATGGAGAAAATTTTTAATGTGACAATTGTTGAAAATTAATATGTTATCTTTTTCTGATAAAATAATTCATTTAAATATAGTATTTTAATAATATATTGATGGTGATTTTTTTACAATGAATGTGGGATATATGAGTATATGAGGAGGAAGAGTATTTTTTGTGGCATTAAATGATTAACACATGTTTTGTGTGTTGGTGGACACAATTCTTGACCGAAAATTTATTATTGACTGTAAAATCGCCCGTTTGTGGATTTCGGTCAATTTTTGTTTGGAATTTAGAAAAACTTTCTTCTGTAAAGTTGTAGAGAATTGAAATTCATATAAAAACTCACGTGATTCGAATTTTCTGATAAAAGGGCTATTTATTATGAATTATTGAAGTTCTGAAGTTCTGAAGTTCCGAAATAATTGATTTTTAGAAGTTTTATTTATTATTTTGAAGAAAACCGTTTTTTGGCATTTAAGTGGGCTAACATGTGATATAAATGGGCTGAGATCATATGTCTAGAGGTGGGCTAAGGAAAATTTGATAAATATATTAATATTATATTAAATTTTCTGCTTTGGTGTTCTAAGCATATTCCTATAAATAGGGTGCTTAGGTTAGAATTGAAAATCACACCAGAAACACAAGTTTCTCTCTATTTCTCTCTCTATATCGAGCGTATTCTTGTGAGTATTTGATACTTTGAGTGTTCCTATATGGTACAAGTTTCCTTCAGCACTATATCTAGTATTCCAGTCAGAAGTATCGTCTTTCCGAGGTAAGGGATGTTATTTCTTCTTAAATGATATTATTTTCTTCAATATCATTATGCCGAAGTATTGATCTGAACTTTTTATCAAATTTAGAACTTTTCATATCGGGGTTACTATTCATGAGTTACTATTCACGAGTTACTATTCACCGAAAAATGAAATTTTCTTCTTTTCGTCCAAAATATCTATTATGGATACTAGCTTTGATTGTATCTATGTTTTGATCATTCTTGAATTTTACTCCACTATGATTATTTATGAGGTATTTTTGGACATGGAATAGCTGATATACGAATCCTTAATATTTATTATTTTGTTTCACTGGATTCGTTTCCTTTAAAATATTTTTCATCATCCTCAGTCCTAAATGATGATATAATTGAATACCTTTGGCCTGTAGTGCAAAGATGAATGATTTCTGATGAATATCTTTGGCCCGTAGTGCAAAGATGAACATGTGTTGAGATGAACATGACCAACTGATGAATATCTTTGGCTTGTAGTGCAAATATGAATATTGATTGATGTTACAGGGATAAAATATTGATGATGGACTTTTAAATTCATAGATAATAGTAGATTTCATTCTCTACATAACTCTTCTATGAATTATTATTTTCCGCTGCGAATATTGATTTAAAACTTGTTGTCTATTGTATTCTATTATATTTTTCCCGGTTGAAGATTAACGATAATTTGTTCTATGTTATCTTAGTCATAATATTCTTTACTGAGCTAGTTGAGCTCACCCTTTTTCTTTTTGTTCCATTTTTCTCAAGAGGCGAGAATGTAGCGAGTACTAGTCGGGGTATGGAATGAAGGTTCTAGGAAGTTGTTTTAGTAGTCCTCACCATTTTTTTTATAAAATATTGTACCAATAATTGTAATGAGGACTTATTTGAGTGTGGATATTGTCTAGATGACAATATTTATTTTTAAACTCACAGTTCTTATGTTGTAATAGTAAAGATGTAATTGTTTCTGTACCATGTTATTGACGATTCAGAATGGGTGTTGTATACCTATTTTGGGGGCGTCACACCTTACATAAAGGAATAGTCAAAAACTGTTTTAGAAATGAGAATCTTTGGGAAGTGCTCAAGGAAACCTTTGTACATGGGAGGCCGTACTTCTAGGTTGTGATAGATATCATATGGCCACAGAATTATCCTTGGTTAACCCAATATACCCCAAAGAAAAACGAGAAGATTACTATCATATTCTTCCCAATGGTGAGTCTTCTCTTGACATATCATTATCTCTACTGTCTCTAATTGAGAATTATACTTCAAACAAACACCAAGATTATATAGGTAGTGCTCGTATATATACTCAGTAAGTGGATGAGCACAATCCTGTCTTATGATGACACGAAGCTGTATGTCATTAGACATCTTATATGATAGTGACAAACCACCCTTCCAACGTTGGGTTCGCTTCACCCTAGATGATTCACCAAATATAACTCCTAAATGATGACCACCGTTCTATTCCCCTGTTACCCCCGCTCGACCCAGCTACACTCTTATTACCTGAAAGGAATTGTGAACAGAAGGGTGAGCACAACTAGCCTAGTAAAGAATATCATGACTAAAGATAAATAAATTATCAATAGTCTTCATCAGAATTAAATCAGAGATTTAGAAAATATGGTAGATGATAAAAATTTTCAACCACAGTTGCAGCGGAACGACCAATCCATTAGAAGAGTCAAATAGACCATAAAGTCTATTATCTTCTCCATGTTAAAAGTCCACCAACAATGTTTTATCCCTGTAACATCAATCAACAATTCCTGTCCACAATCACGTGTATAACTCATAATCGTAATTGTAGTTCTAAATTCCATTTCTCATCCAGGACAAAGATAATTTTTATCACCTGAAACATCAAAGATCATGGTTACACCAAATCACAGTTCATGTTCATAATCATACTAATAAATCCATCTTTGCACTACGGCCAAAGATATTCAACAACAGTTTATCTTTGCACTACAGGCCAAAGATATTCATCAACAGACCATCTTTGCACTACAGGCCAAAGATATTCAACAACAGTTCATCTTTGCACTACGGGCCAAAGATATTCATCAACAATTTATATTTGCACTACAGGCCAAATATATTCATATCTCAAAGAAATATATAATCATTTCAGAATTTATATAAACAATAATTATAACCATGTTGATGAATTCACCTTTGCACTTAAGCTTAAGATATTCAATTATAAAGTCAATGGTCATGATCATACCAGTAACAATTCAACTTTGCACTACAGGCCAAAGAGAACCCTAGTCATGATCATACGAATAATCTACCCATCTTTACACTTCAGTGAAAGAAAATTTCAACATCAGGGTTATAAAAATGTTATATATGATAATAAAATCAATATAATCAATATATAGTTTTAATCTCAAGAGTAATATTCATAACTCAACTATAATTTGGTTAGAAAAAGAAATCAATTTTGTCGTGAATAGTAACTCATGAATAGTAACTCGTGAATATTAACCCCGACACAAAAAGGTAAAAATTCCACAATAAAATCCATACCAATATTTCAGTATAATGATATTGAAAGAATAATATTTCTTAAGCTTATAAACAATTTATTTTAATTGTTTACACTTTACTAAATAATGCATTTAATCATCTTAAAATGCCAAACTCATAATATTTTATCACCAATAACCAAAAACCCTTATCAAAAATCTGCATATACCTCATATAGGATTCTCAAGCCGTAAAATTCTATTTTTCAATTTTCTTACTTCACATAACATATTTAATTCATTTACTTATAAGTAGACTATTTTCATTAAAAATACCAAATCAGTTCCAAAAATATTTCTTTTCTGAGATTTAGCAGAATATAGTCTCATATTGAACATATATTTTTTTCAGAATTTTTAAAATTCATTTACTATTTTTCATATGACCAAAATAGCCGAATATTTAGACATTTATCAAAAATTGTACTTTTGTCCAAAAATTCTGAAATTTACAGAGTATACTTCTATCATATACATGTACTCCCAATAAAAATTTTATCAATTTTAGAGTTAACCACAAGGAATTATAAGCGGTTACTTTTAAAATAGTCTTTTCTCATAAAATTCATAACTCTTAATCTATACATCCAAAAATCACCTTTTTTGGACACAATCAATAAAACTCATCAAAATATCATTTCAAATTTTTCCAGAATTTTTTGAAGGTCAGAAAAATTACGAAACTGAAAAATATAACAACCCTTAAAATCCCTTACTATCCCTTACCTCAAAAATGCAGTATTTCTGACTGGAATGCAAAGCCGAAGGAAACTTGCACTGAATAGCAACTCTCAAAGTATCTAAATACTCACAAAATATGCTTCATAATATAGAGAGAGAAAGAGAGAAAGCTTATTGTAAGACCCCGAATTTTATAAAATAAAAGTATTCAATTTTTCTTATAATTACAATTCAGTAAATGGTTAAATTGATAAAAAGTTAAAGTTATGTGTGAAATGTGAAAATTTTTCAAAATAAGTAAGTGGTTATAAGTAATCATTGTTGTCGGGGAATATTCGTTTGGTCGTGGAATATTCTTTCTGTCGGGGAATATTCGTACGACGGCGCAGCCATTTGTGGGCCCCATAACAGAATAACTGTCGGGTGAAGAAAACGACAAATTTGAGTTTTTACAAATAACGACGTAGTTGTTACCGTTAACACTGTTGGAATTCCCGGTGGTTAAAATACAGTAATACGCGTTATTGCACAGTAGCACACGGTATTGCATAGTATTTTTGAAATTATTGATTATTACGTAAGAAGGCACTACTCAATAATTGTTACAGTAATTACTGTTCAATATTTTATTTTATTGATTCAATAATTGCTACGTTAAAATTTTATATTATTGTTGTTCAATAATTGTCACTGCACAATATTTCCCATTATCAGATCAATAATTCATATTATTTGAATAATATTATTAGATAACATTATTGGCAATGTCTAGAAAGTTCTGTCTAAGGAGAGGTTTGGTCACCTAATTGCGCGCCAGTAAGGAAAAATTCTTATTGGAAAGCCCCCTCTTTCCTGGGAACGGCCTGGTTGTCATAAATGTGATTCTGTAATATTATTTGTGAATAATTAATTATTGATTCATATGATAAGGAAATATTTATTTTATGTGGATATAAATGAGGGTTATATTTTTGTGGTTAAAAATGAAGGAGTTAATGTTGAGGTGTTTTATCTGTATTTTTGTCAGAACGGAGGTATTGAAAATAAAATTAGGGTTTTTAAGATATTTTGCGAGGGTTATAATTTTTAATCGGACCGTTGGATCGTGGTAATATTTGGATATGTTATACATATATAAGTTGAGTATATGTCCACAAATTTTGAACCGTTAAAAATGAACGTATGATTTGTTATGAATTTTACGAGATGACTGGTTCAGAAAGTGTTGAATTTTCGGAGTTAATCATTTTGGTGGAAAATTCTAGAATTGGCGGGCCCCACTCTTGGTTGGTGAATAAATGTGCTGAGATTTTTATTCAAATGTGGTGGGTGGGAATAGTAGCAGGTAAAGCCATCAGGTTGCAGGTTAAGTCTGCTTCGGCGTGCTAACATTTTCCTATAAATAGAGGGCTAAGTTAGAATTGAAAATCACACCAGAAACATAAGCTTTCTCTCTTTCTCTCTCTATATTATGAAGCATATTTTGTGAGTATTTAGATACTGTGAGAGTTGCTATTCAGTGCAAGTTTCCTTCGGCTTTGCATTCCAGTTAGAAATACTGCACTTTTGAGGTAAGGGATAGTAAGGGATTTTAAGGGTTGTTATGTTTTTCAGTTTCGTAATTTTTCTGACCTTCAAAAATTCTGGAAAAATTTGAAATGATATTTTGATGAGTTTTCTTGATTGTGTCCAAAAATGGTGATTTTTGGATGTATAGATTGAGAGTTATGAATTTTATGAGAAAAGACTATTTTAAAAGTAATCGCTTATAATTCCTTGTGGTTAACTCCAAAATTGATGAAATTTTTATTGAGAGTACATGTATATGATAGAAGTATACTATGTAAATTTCAGAATTTTTGGACAAGAGTACAATTTTTGATAAATGTCTAAATATTCGGCTGTTTTGGCCATATGAAAAATAGTAAATGACTTTTAAAAATTCTGAGAAAAATATATGTTCACTATGGGACTATATTATGCTAAATCCCAGAAAAGAAATATTTTTGGAACTGATTTGGTATTTTTCATGAAAATGGTCTAGTTATGAGTAAATGAATTAAATATGTTTTGTGAAGTAAGAAAATTGAAAAATAGGATTTTATGACTTGAGAATCCTATATGAGGTATATGCAGATTTTTGATGAGGGTTTTGGTTATTGGTGATAAAATCTTATGAGTTTGGCATTTTAAAATGATTAAATGCATTATTTAGTAAAGTGTAAACAATTAAAATAAATTGTTTATAAGCTTAAGAAATATTATTCTTTCAATATCATTATACCGAAATATTGGTATGTATTTTATTGTAGAATTTCTATCTTTTTATGTCACTATTCACGAGTTACTATTCACGAGTTACTATTCACGAGTTACTATTCACGATAAAATTGGTTTCCTTTTTCTAACCAAATTATAGTTAATTTATGAATATTACTCTTGAGATTAAATCTATATGTTGATCATATTATTTTTATTATCATATATAACATTTTTATAACCCTGATGTTGAAATTCTCTTTCACTTGAGTGTAAAGATGGGTAGATTATTGGTATGATCATGACTTTGGGTTCTCTTTGGCCAGTAGTGCAAAGTTGAATTATTGACTAGTATGATCATGACCATTGAATTTATAATTGAATATCTTCAGCTTAAGTGCAAAGGTGAAATGATCAACATGGTTATAATTATTGTTTATATAAATGATTATATATTTCTTTGAGATATTAATATATTTGGCCTGTAGTGCAAATATGAACTGTTGATGAATATATTTGGCCATAGTGCAAATATGAACTGTTGAGGAATATCTTTGGCCTGTAGTGCAAAGATGAAATATTGATGAATATCTTTGGCCTGTAGTGCAAAGATGAATTGTTGATGAATATCTTTGGCTCGTAGTGGAAAGATGACATGTTGTTGAATATCTTTGGCCAGTAGTGCAAAGATGAGCAGGTGTTGAGATGAACATGACCAACTGGTGATACAAATGAATATCTTTGGCCGTAGTGCAAAGATGAAGTTATTAGTATGATTATGAACAGGAAATGTGATTTGGTGTAACCATGATCTTTGATGTTTCAGGTAAAGATAGGTGATGAAAATTATCTTCGTCCTGGATGCGAAGAAGAATTTAGAATTACAATTATGATTATGAGTTATTCATATAATTGTGAAAAAGAATTGTTGATTGATGTTACAGGGATAAAACATTGTTGGTGGATTTTTAACATGGAGGAGATAATAGACTTTATGGTCTATTTGACTCCTTTAATGGATTGCTCGTTCCGCTGCAACTATGGTTGAAATTTTTATCATCTACCATATGTTCTAAATCTCTGATTTATTACTGGTGAAGACTATTGATAATTTATTTATCTTTAGTCATGATATTCTTTACTGGGCTAGTTGTGCTCACCCTTTTGTTTCACAATTCCTTTCAGGTAATAAGAGTGTAGCTGGGTCGAGCGGGGGTAACAAGGGAATAGAACGGTGGTCATCATTTAGTAGTTATATTTGGTGAAGAAAATAAGGTGAGGCGAACCCAACGTTAGAATGGTGTTTTGTCACTATCATATAAGATGTCTAATGACATACAACCTCGTGTCATCATAAGACAGAGTTGTGCTCATCCACTTGCTGAGTATATCTACGAACACTATTTATATAATCTTGGTGTTTGTTTGAAGTATAATTCTCAATTAGAGACAGTGGAGATAATGATAAGTCAAGAGAAGACTTACCATTGGGAAGAATATGATAGTAAACTTCTCGTTTTTCTTTGGGGTATATTGGGTCAACCAAGGATAATTCTGTGGCCATATGATATCTATCACAACCTAGAAGCATGGTCTCCCATGTACAAAGGTTTCCTTGAGCACTTCCCAAAGATTCTAGTTTCTAAAACAGTTTTTGACTGTATCTTTATGTAAGGTACCTTTGTGAGGTGCTGATACATGATGGTGTCCAATGTCACATTTGGTATATATTTGTATTCAACTCACAGCATATGTGTTGTTGTATTTTGCACGACAATTGTTGTAATAAAGTTGTAGTTGTTTTCTGTACCATGTATTTGACGACTCAGAATGGGTTGGGTGGAATGGACCTATTTTGGGGGCGTCACACTTATGTTTCTGGTGTGATTTTCAATTCTAACTTAGCTATCTATTTATAGGAAAATGTTAGCACGACGAAGCAGACTTAACCTGCAACCTGATGGCTTTACCTGCTACTATTCCCACCCACCACATTTGAATAAAAATCTCAGCACATTTCTTCACCAACCAAGAGTGGGGCCCACCAATTTTAAAATTTTCCACCAAAATCATTAACTCCGAAAATTCAACAATTTCTGAACCAGTCATCTCGTAAAATTCATAACAAATCATACATTCATTTTTAATGGTTCAAAATTTGTGGATATATACTCAACTTATATATGTATAACATATCCAAAAATTACCACGATCCAACGGTCGGATTAAAAATTATAACCCCCGCAAAATATCTCAAAAATCCTAATTTGATTTTCAATACCTCCGTTCTGACAAAAATACAGATAAAATACCTCAACATTAACTCCTTTTTTTTTAACCACAAAAATATATCCCTCATTTATATCCACATAAAATAAATATTTCCTTATCATATGAATCAATAATTAATTATTCACAAATAATATTGCAGAATCACATTTATGACAACCAGGCCGTTCCCAGGAAAGAGGGGGCTTTCCAATAAGAATTTTTCCTTACTGGCGCGCAATTAGGTGACCAAACCTATCCTTAGACAGAACTTTCTAGACATTACCAATAATGTTATCTAATAATATTATTCAAATAATATGAATTATTGATCTGATAATGGGAAATACTGTGCAGTGACAATTATTGAAATAACAATAATATAAAATATCAACACAGCAATTATTGAATCAATAAAATAAAATATTGAACAGTAATTACTGTAATAATTATTGAGTAGTGTCTTCTTACGTAAGAATCAATAATTTTAAAAATACTGTTCAATACCGTGTATTACTGTATTTTAACCACCGGGTATTCCAACAGTGTTAACGGTAACAACTACGCCGTTAATTATAAAAACTCAATTTTTGTTGTTATCTTCATCCGACCGTTTTTTGTTATGGGGCCCACAAACAGTTATGCCATCGTACGAATATTTCCCGACAGAAAGAATATTCCACGACCAACGAATATTCCCCGACAACAATGATTATTTTATAACCACTTGTTTATTTTGAAAAAAAATTCATATATAACCCTTAACTTTAACTTTTATCAATTTAACCATTTACTGAATAGGAAAATTGAACACTTTTATTTCATAAAATTCGGGGTCTTACACCTAGCACCAGTAAGGGAAAGGGAAAGATACTGAAGACTTGTAATATGTTGACAGTTATTTACCAGACTTTAATTTGATTGATGTAATGAAGTATTTATTTAATTTCCGCATTTGAATGATTGTAATTAAAGGTTAGATAACCTGAGAGATTTTTTTTATGTAATCCCTTAAGGGAAGGTTTATTATTCAATTTTTATTATGATTGGGTAATTAGATATGAATGATTTGATTAAGTGAACACCGAATCTTGAGGTAATGAAGTACCGAGATTTGGGGGTGTCGCAGTTAACATTTATATAACGCAGTAAATAAAACCATAATAAAATCATCCATTTATTCAATCAAATATAATATCGAAACGTTAAGCAATTATATCAAATAATTGGCCTCTAGGGCACTAACTCTAACAAAACCAATGTTCAGTGTTCTTGATAAAATATTGAGTATGATTAACGCTAGATGAGTATCTTGAAAATTCTTAGAAACTGATCATCTCCATGAATGAACCAGATGCAAATAAGCAATTGAGTTGATTCCTACTCTGAGAACATTCAAGATCTGTGAACACAACCAAGCACAGAGTGAAACAGTCAAAGAAAAAGATTGTCCTATCAAAATACTTAATCATCCACACACTCATCATCATGCATCATAAATATCATATCTAAATCTGATGCATAAATATGATTGTTGGTGCCAATGTAATGTAAATTCAAGCATATGAGGAACTAGGATTTTGAGAAAATCTAATCCAGCAGGACCCAAATTATCAGGGGTACCAAAAATAGAAATTTACCTAACCTACAGGTACTTGGTCTATATGATCACACAAGGAACACTAAAGAAGATAGCTTCGATTACGAGGATTCAACCAGCTGCAAGGTCAGCTGCATTAAAGGGAAAACGCAACCATAAATCAAAGAAGTCTTCACTTGTCTCGATCGAAGTGTCCAGACTTGCCAACCCATCAGAGGTGGATGCTGCAACGGCTATTTCATATCAAGACAAAAGAGTTCTACTGGTTGTATCCATGGAAAGCATATCATTCCAAAGGGAACATCTTAGAAGTCTGAATGATAGAACCTACATTCGTAGTGACTGATCAGCAAATCATGGAGTGACCAGTTCGAAAGTACTCTACGAATCCAATAAAACTGATTTAATTATAAAAATACTAGATCAGTTCAGAAGATTCCAGGTAGAAGGAGAAGTAGAAAGGTGACCTTGTAAGGATCTAAATGCAGAAGCCAACCCATCTACTTCCAAGACAGAGGTATTAACTATGGGAGCAACAGTATGCTAAAGTCTAGCAATGCCAAAACTAAGGAGGAACACATTGAAGCTAAATCCTTCAAATCTCTCAAAAACTAAAGACAGCTAAACCTGATGCAAAGGCAAGAATGATGAGGATATGAAGATCATGAGGAACTATCCACCAATCGGTCCTCAAGAATTTAGAGAAGCTTAAATGATTCCTGAAATGAAACTCTGGATTATCCAAACAAGTCCTCTCCCAGTAACATAGTCCCAAAACTCTGTGGCTGATGTACCAAATGAATTCTTACTCCTAGTCGTAAAGTCCCTAAAACTCTAAGACTGATCATCAAGTCTCACCATCTCAATCTGAGATTCCCCACGATCAACATTCTAATCGTAGAGTATAAGCATACTAACTCTACGATTGCAATACTTCTTAGTACACTCTCCTGAACATACAAGTGACATAGCTGAAAGCACTTCACCCTCTTCCACTGACAAAGGCCACCATCAAGTATGTCCAATGATGGTGAACAAACTCTAACAAAAAACCTATCGTGATGACATTCTTACCACCAAGTATATACAGTCCTTTTGGTAAACGCCTCAGGGACAAACCTGACCCTTAGTTCAGTCTAAGAGGTTGGCCCTTCTTGAGCTACCTTAATAACCCAGAAGGAATGCTAAGTTAGATCTCATCACAAGAACCAGGCCAGACAATGATCGTAGAGTATGATCAGCAGTAAACTCAACAATCGTAGAGCAGTCTCGACGATCGTAGTCTTCCCAAAGGATACACTAGCTCAGGGGGAGCTAAGGGCAGATCAGTATTTTCCACATTATTTAAAATCATGGTGCCCGACAGAACTCGACAAGTGTCCCACTATGCAGATCGTGTGGAAGGAAGTCACAAATACAGTCTGAAAAGGCATTTTGAAAATTCACCTCAGAATTTCAGTGCCCGAACTCTCTTGGGGCGCATCAGTGGTTAAGCCATTAAACTCCAAGATGGGGATTAGTGGCAAATCACTTACTAAAACATCTCTTCGAAGACGATCGTTGAGTTGACAAAGAAAATCGTAGAGTCCATAACTATCTCATCAAGCTACCCTACGTACTGAATAAGTCAACGGTCAGTCTACGTCATTAATGATTATTTTCTTTAAAAAAAAGAAAAATCAAAACTGAAAAACTAATCAGTTTATGGGGAGTTACAGTTTCTTACTGGGTATCGTGCAACCTGTAATTTTTTGATACATCATAGCTTATGCAAAGTCAGAAAGAACGGTCATAAAGACAAATTCAAAATCTCCAAACAGTTATCAAAAGCTATCGAATTTCTCTCCCTCCCTTTTTCAAACCCTAAAATCCTCTTCAAGGTCAAAATCCATCAAACCTCGAGCTTCGCCCAAATCGCATTCAACTATCCTTCATAAGATTCCTGAAATTAATTACCCATATACTTCGAACCCTCAAAATGGAAGAGTGGTGTGTTATAACTGGAATCCAACTCGACTTCAAGAAGTTCGAAGGATCAGAAAAGAAGTTTAAGGACATACTTGAGCTTGTAAAGAATGCTGGGTTTTTAGAGTGCTTGGAAGCTAACACTCTAGTCTATACCAATCTAGTGAAGAAATTCTATTCAAATGTAACGGTAAACTCTGGGCTTCTATCCACAAAGGTCAAAGGAGTAAGCCTGAAGATAAAAGCATTAGACATCAACCAGTGCCTAGGGTTTCCTGACCAAGGTCTGATAAACCTCGAGGAAGTTGACATTGAAGAAGGCAAGAAGTTAATGCGCTAAAGAAGGAATGTAAATATGAAAGACATGAAGAAGAAAGAGTTTCTTGAGGAGTTTGAATTCCTAGCTGAGATTGCTGGAAAATGTATCTTATGCAAAGATACTGCACATGATATTGTTAGTGATCTGCATCTGAGAATCATGAATGCAATTGTCATGAAAGTAAATGAACTTCGGAGCTCTTCTAATTGATTGGTTGTCCAATTGGCTGGAAAAAGCTAAGATAAAGAATTCTACAAATAAACCCCTTACAAAGGTTTTTCATGGAAGACTCTTGAGCATTATACTGAAGAAGAAACTGAAAAGTAAGATAAGGGATGATGAGGGAGAACCACTAAATGTTTATAAAATGATGTCCCCATAGCTGTTTGAAAACTAGAATAAAAATCCAATGGAAAATAAAAGGCTAATGACATCTGGCAGCAGCAACAAAGTCTATGCAAAAGAAATGAAAATCAAGTTGTCTCAATTTGATGACTCTGTACCTGTAGCAGCCACTCCAGCAAAGAAGAAAGCTAAGATTGTGAAGAAGTCTACAGAGGTTCCACCAAGTAGTCTCTCCACTGACAAAAAGAGACGTGGAGCAGGAAAGAAAAAAACATCAATTGCAGCACAACAAAAAAGGAGAAAGAGTAATTGATTGCTTCAAAGAACTAATCAGAAGAAAGAAGGAGGCTCGGTATCAAAAGTAATTGATCTCAGTAGCAGTGATGAAGATGACAAATTTGAGTCAATGGGAGAAGATATGAAAGGCAAAAGGAGGATGATTTTTGACAACACCAGCAGTGAAAGAACTGCAAACACAAATACAAATGAGTCTATGACAGAAGAAGATAAAGAAAGTAAAGAAGAAGAGGAAATGACTGTTGAGTCAAACAATTCTGAGAATGGCACTAAAGAAGAGTCAAGTGATAAAATTAGCTGGAAGGATCCATTGATGAATCAGTTGAAATGACCCAGCATGATGAAGAGATGGAGACAAACTCCAGTTCTGTAGATCAGGAATCAGTAGACTATTATGTTCCCTCTTCAGCAAGAGTTCGTAGAAGATTAGTGGTGGAAGTCTTTGATGAACCTCAAGATGCGCTACCAGAAAGATGGATAAATCATGGAAATGAACGACTTAAAGTAGTAACAATAATGTCTACTAAAGATCTGTTTAACAATTGGAAAGACATGGACTTAGATTGTACTACAATATTGTACGATCCTAACAATCTCTGATGAAATGGTTCTACCCACGGATGCCCTGGCTAAAGGCATATACTGGTAAAGATGTGAGTTACTTCAGCTGGTGTTACTCATATTTTCTGAACTTGGAGCTGGTGTCTCAAAACTTTCCAAGAGTAAAGAAGTTTGCAACAAAGCTGATCAAAGACTAGTTTCACTTCAAGGTTTATCGACATATTTCAATGCAGACATATTTGCATATTCATTCATTAAGATCATAATTAAATCTTATATAAATAGGAATATCATTCACATGCTTATTCCTAACAATCTCCCTCTATTTGATTATGACAAAAACAATAAGTGAATATGTATGAGATGAATGAATGTTAAGATACAGTGAGCTACTATATTGCTAGAACAGATAATATGAATGATATATTAAAAAGTATTTGATTACAGCTGAACGACTTATCTCTCAAAATCAAAGAGAGAGATAAAATCTATCTAAAGTTTATCAATGATCAGAAGGAAGAAGCTCTGCAAGCTCAAAAGGATAATACAGATCAAATCATGTCCCTCTCTAACAAGATTGACCTCCTAAAGTAGTCTCTCTCTCTCTCTCTACAGTTAGAGATAAGCCAACAAGAACTCAAGACTAAAGTTAGCAACTCATCTTATCTGATAGAGCAGCTTATGATAAATGTCCAACAGCTTTCCCAAATGATTCATGACAAAAAGGGGGAGAAAAAGAGGTATTCAAGAAAGAGCAAGGAGCGAAGAATGAAGGTTGAAGAAAAGAGAAAGAGCGGGAAAGAAAAGAAGAAGAAGAAGCAGGTCAAAATAGCAGCAAGTGTATCATCATCTGAGGAGGAGCCAAAACAAAGTCTGAAGAGCAAAGCAGAAAACAAAGAAGAAGAGCATGCATCTGAGTTAGAGCATCATGAAGATGAAGTTGAGCATGCATCTCAGGGGGAGCAGGAACCAGGAGATCAAGAAGAAATAAAGTCATCATCTCAGGGGGAGCAGGAGCTAGAAGATCAAACAGATGAGTAGCAAAAATAGAGGAGATCCAGGAGACACACATGAAGAAGAAGGTATATCTCTATATGTAATAGTTAACTCTGGATCTAGAATTTAGGTTTACTTTTCAGCTGTAATCAAATGCTTTTTAATATATCATTCATATTATTTGTTCTAGCAATACAGTAGCTCACTGTATCTTAAGATTCATTCATCTCATACATATGCACTTATTATTTTTGTCATAATCAAATAGGGGGAGATTGTTAGAAATAAGCATGTGAATGATATTCCTATTTATATAAGATTTAATTATGATCTTAATGAATGAATATGAAAATATGTTTGCATTGAAATAAGTTGTAAAGTCCTTGAATAGATAATAGGAATATATGTACAAGGACTTAGACTGAAATGATCAAATATGTTAGGTTGATTCTACATGAATAAAACAACTTTGTAAAGTCCTTAAAAAGAATATGATGTACAAGGACTATATATATAGAAAGATCAAGCTTGTTAGGTTGATCTTATATGATGTAATAGATAGGCATGCCTGATCATCGAATATTGCACCAGTCTTCGAAGTTTGCCAGGTGAAACAAAGAATTCAAAGACTATCAAGGCAGAATCGTATCTATCAAACCAGCCGAGGGATTGCAGAAATTAAGGCAGAATCGTAGAGTATCGAGGAAGTGGCTATAGATCGTAGTATGCCTTGGAGGGCCTCACTCAGAATCGTAGAGTTGGTCCAAGCACCTGCCAAGCCAAGTCAAAAATCGTAAACCACACTTAAAGTCGTAGAGTCTACTGATCAAACAAGAGGCAGAAATTGTAGTCGAGCTAGATTAGACAAGAACAACAAGTGTTAAAACAGAAATCATAGTCTGATGTATAATCTGCTCTTGGAGTCGTAGTGTCTGCAGAACCAAAGCTAGATCGTAGTCTGCAGAACAAAGTCTTTGACAAAGCCTATCAGTGCTCATAACGCTAAGGAAGAATCGTAGTGTTAACACGATTCTCAACACACGAGCACTCCCAAAGCATCCAAAGAATGAAGCCTCTAATCAGAACTGTAAAAGATGCAATCTACCTGAAGGAAGCTAGAGATCATTCACCTAATGGCTTGCAGGAAAACAGAAGATCGAAGCACAGATTCAGTCAGCATCCTGATTGAGTAGTGAAGCCATTTGAGGGAAGTCTTCCACAAGCAACAGTAAGAAGACTTCAGATAACTTGATTGACAAAAGGAAGTCAGCAATGCAGTAGCAGAAAAACAAGAGATGACGATCTTAGGTGTAACTATAATCGTAGTGTTTGCCAGATTAGAAGCAAGAACTGATGGGGTCTAAAACAGAGATACTGGCCAACCTATACAGAATAGACAAAGAAGATTAAGCATGGGTCAGACCATTGATGATATATGAATGGGAGATCACAAGGAGAAAGAGAGTTGAGCATGACCAATCTGATAAGTATTGAAGTTAAGGAGGGCCAGAGTATTCAGACAAGTTATCAGTACCTAATGTAAGTCAAGGCAAGCAGAAGTGGTAAAGCACTGCACGAATGAAGAAAGAGAAGTTCTGCATTGTAAATTTAGAGAACACTCTCAAAATCGTAGAGTTTAGTCATCTGCATCAGAATCGTAGAGTTCAGTCATCTAAGTATTAAAGCCTTGACAACGTCTCAATACAAAAACTGACATTCGAACGTTGGGTATTGAAAGCATTGCAGAAGGACAACTTCTGATGTTCTAATCAAGCAATCAAAAAGAAGAAATAAAGGTGACTACCAGCCTGACACATTAAAGTGACATTTCTGATGTGGTAGGTGAAATAGTAGACTGCAGTGTCAGAAAAGTGAAGAAGGGGATGTCATGTCACATCTGCAGTCTGCACCAAATAACTCAAAATCTGCGAATCAATTCAAACAGCTTCGAACGGCTATAATCCAATGGGAAGCTTATGAAAGGCTATTTAACAAATAAAGCTCAAAAGAAGAAAGGGTTGGTTGTTGTTAAGTTGTTGACTCTACGAGTTCTACAGAGTAAAATCAAAATAAGTCTCAGTGGCAGTGCGACTACGAAAGTAGAAGTGAAGCAAGGTAAGAGAAGAGCTTTAACAGAAAAAGGCTTCACTCAACAACTATGAGAATGCCATTGAAAATGGCAACTATGCTGAGAGCCGAGAAGGCCAAGAAAATACCTTTGAAAAGATTGGCAGATCAGAGAGGAGATTCAAAGAGTCAGTCTACAAATCACCATGAACCATCGAGAGCTGAAGAAGAACAAATACATAACCAAATCTGTATACAAGTCAACAAAGGTTTGAGGAATGCTAAATGCCAGACTGAGTCTACCAAAGATGTAAAGACTTAGCAAACCTCATGTGGTGAAGGAGTGCAAGTAGAGATCAGATAAGGACCAACCACAAGATTAGCTGCACCAAGGAAGGAGTGGCAAACTGCTAAGTACTCAAAGAAATCGAGCTTCATGAACAACTTAGCAGTCTGTCCAATGGTGATCCAGTCTCGATGCAGAATCCAAAGAGGATCACAACAAGCTGCTAAGCATCAAGGATGAACAAGCTTAAAGTCATCTTAGCAGCTCAGCACCAATAACAACAACAACAACAACAAGCTAGGGGCTGAAGGGTCCTTATCCAAGGGACTAAACTGAGTTCCAAGGCTGCAGGCCTTGAAGAGTTCTTAGTGAGCTAAAGTTTCAAGTCTGCTGGACTTGAAGAGTTCTTGGTGAACTAGAGTTCCAAGGCTGCTGGCCTTAAAAGAATCTTAGTGATTCAAAGATGTAAAGACTTCCTTAGTGGAATCCCTGCTTGTTGAAGCAGAAAAGTGGATTAGGAGCTTGAGTCTCTGAACCACTTAAAATCCCTTGTGTTTTTTACATACTGCTATTTACATTATGAATCTATAACTGCTATAATTTCCATTAACATGATAACTACCTACTTCTATACTAACTCTAGAAAAATGGTCAACATAACATATATGAAGGGGAACCTTAACTTATTTCGCTGTGTTTAAAATAATTCTTAAGTTTGTCATCTGCTATTTACTTAGCAATGTAAACTAAAATGGAAAAGATTTTTGAAATCGAAAAGGATCTATTCAACCCCCCCTTCTAGATCTATTGTGTGCCCTCTAGGAACTAATATATACTTCCAAAAATTGACTGACCCGAAGAGATGGGGAGCCAACCTCCACGGGAACCAATGCATCAAAACTATAAGGCGATCTAAAAGACGAATCTCCCGTAGTAGTCCTTGGCGTGGTTCGATAAGCCCATAATACACTAAGCAATTCTTCAAGTCACCTTCCTTTCGCCTCATCAAGTCTTCTTTTTATACCATTTAGGAGGGTCCTGTTGGTCACTTCAACCTGCCCATTCGACTGTGGATGCGCAACCGAAGTCTTCCAAAGCTGAATACCCAACTCTTTCAAGAACGCCTCAAACTTCGAACTCATAAATTGTCGTCCATTATCAGAAACCAACACCATAGGAATGCCGAACTGGAACACAACACACTCCTTTAGAAACTTCATACATTCTTGCTCTGTGATCGTCCGAAGAGGCTTGGCTTCCACCCACTTAGTCATATAATCGATTACTACTATGATAAGACTAATTTGCCCCTTAGCCTTTGGCGACGGACCCAATATGATAAAACTGAATACAAATCTTTTGGTGGCTGCTGTGGGATCGGACTATTCAACTGGCACTTCAGACACTTCTTTACATACTCGTTTCTTCTTTAAAGATCTTCGGCCAATAATACCCCTACCAAAGCACCTTATATGCTAACGACTTTGCTACCATATGATCCCCATAAATCCCTTCATGAATCTCTCGAAGAACATACTCAGTTTTAGATGGAACCAAGCACTTTAACAAAGGAGACGAATAAGCCCGTCGATAAAGATCTCCATTAATAAGCATGAAATTTGAGCTTTTGTGCTTAACTTTCTTTTCTAACATCCGATCTGAAGGTAGGATGCCATCTGCCAAATAGTCGAGGTAAGGGGACATCCAACAATTAGATCGTTCAATATACAATACCTCCATATGCTGAACACTCGGCTGGTTTAAAACCTCTAAATAAATCGACCTGCTAAACGTACTTGGTTCGGTCGTAGCTAACTTTGCCAGTGCATCAGCTATTGCATTATCATATCTGTCTATTCCTTGAAAAACATAAGAATCAAAACACTGAAGTCGATCCTTTAACTCTGCCAGATACTTCACTATTTGAGCACCTCGAGCCTCATATTCCCCTAAAACCTGCTTTAACACCAACTGAGAGTTACTAAAAATAACCAACTTCTGTACCTCAAGACTCTTCGCCAGCCGTAACCCTGCCAGTACTACTTTGTACTAGGCCTCATTATTCATCGTCTTAAACCCGAACCAGATTGCCTACTACATATTAAACCCTTTCGAACTAGTCAAAATTACCCAGCACCACTGATATCCAAAGTCAACGACCCATCCGCATACAGTATCCATGAGTTTTGTGACAGCCGAAGTACTGCAACCAGCTGTTCGGATCCTTCAACCTGATCCAAACTATTGTCCGATTCAGAGAACGAACATTCCACCACAAAATCAGCTAACGCCTGACCCATAATTGTTGTCCGAGGATGATACTCCAGAATAAACTATGACAGTTCCATTGTCCACGCAACAAGCCTTCTTGAAACCTGTGGTCTTCCCAACACCTTCTTCAACGGCTGATCTATATACACCACTATTAACCGACCTTGGAAGTACTGTCGAAGCTTCCGACTGGCTATTATTAAGGCAAAGGCAAACTTCTCAAGGTTCGAATACCTTGTCTCAGCGTCCCTTAAGGCATGGTTCACATAGTAAATCGGGTGCTGCTTACCCCCAATCTCCCGCACCAAAACTGCTCCCACAACCAACGAACTCCCTGCCAAAGACAAGTACAGAGGTTCGGCAGGAACTGGTTTCACCAACAAAGGAGCCGAAGACAAATACCTTTTTATCCCCTGAAAAGCGTCTTCACATTCCGAAATCCACTGCAAACTCTTCATATTCTTCGACCCTTTCAACGTATCGAAGAATGGTAAGCATCTTTCTGTAGACTTAGACATGAACCTCCTCAAAGCTACAATCCGACCTGTTAAACGCTGAACATCTTTCTAAAATTGTGGGGACTTCATGTCCAAAATAGCTTGAATATTCTCGGGATTAGCCTCAATCCCCCTCTTGCTGACTAGATTACCCAAGAACTTTCCTGCACCCAGTTCGAAGGTACACTTGGTCTGATTTAACCTCAAATTATAATGTCGAACAGTTTGAAAATAATCCTCCAAATCATCCAGATGACCACGAACTGACATGCTTTTGACGATCATGTCATCCATATAGACCTCCATGCTTCGTCCCAACTGCTTCGTGAACACGTAATTTAACATCCTTTGATAAGTAGCCCCCGCATTTAATAAGCCAAAAGTCATCTTCGTGTAGGCATATATCGATCGATGAGTGATGAAAGCTGTCTTCGGGATGTCCTCCTTACACATTGAGATCTGATGGTATCCCGAAAAAGCATCCATAAAGCTAAGTACATCATACCTCGAAGTCGCATCGACAAGTTGGTTGATGTGTGGCAGGGGTAAAAGTCCTTCGTGCACGCCTTATTCAGATCAATATAATCTATACAAACTCGTCACTTACCATTCTGCTTCTGCACCAACACAACATTCACCATCCACTCCGAATAGTCAATTTTGAATATGAAGTCCGCAACCAAGAGTTTTGCGATCTCCTCATCAATTATCTTCTACCTTTCTGGAGAAAAAATTCTCCTCTTTTGTCGAACCGACCTCTTCATCGAGTCCACGTGTAGCCTATGCTCAGTAACCTTTCGATCCACCCTAGGCATGTTACTGGTAACCCAAGCGAAGATATCCACATAGCACTAAAGCAATTCCACCAAGTTTGTCCAAAAAGGTTCCGACAATCCTGACCCGATCCTTATAGTCTTATTCTTCTTCCCGGGGATCAACTCAACCTCTTCAGTTTCTTCTGCAGGCATGACTAAAGGTTCAATGCTACTTTATGTAAACGGCTCGATCTCAATAGCCATCGCTTGCTTCTGCTTAATGACCCCCACTCCTGAAGTGATCAGTGTTAGAGTTTATACCCTAGAGGCCAATTATTTGATATAATTGCTTAACATTTTGATATTATATTTGATTGAATAAATACATGATTTTATTATGATTTTATTTACTGCGTTATATAAATGTTAACATAATAAAATTCCTTAGAATACTGATACAAATTATATAGTTTCAAGTATGTGACTTGAACATGAGATTATATAATTACAATTAGTATCATTGCTCTTAAATATCCTTAGTCGAGTATCAATGTTGATGGGACAACACTGATACATTGAGACTAGTATGTGGATTGACTGATGACCAAATCTCATTGGTCATAAATATATGAGATATTGAGTTAATGCATAGGTACATGTTAGAGAACGATATACTGGACAGACCCACCATGAGAATTCTACGTGGAGCATTATGCAAAGTGTCATTAGCGATTCTCACAGTGACAATGATGTAACGATCCTCCGACCTGAAATCACTATATTACTACACGGGAATTTATGTACTTTGATATCATCAAAGGTCACCTTTAATAGGGTGGACAATAAAGATAATTATTGGGTACATCATGAATTGTGTGAGGAATATGAGTGATCTAGATGGAATTTAACCCTCTTATATATTAGAGGTGATATACATAGGCCTCTTGATTGAGTAGGACTATGAAATACATGGTCATGCTCAAATAGTGATTTGTTTCATATAGTCTACTCATTGATCAAGAAAACTCAGATTAAATTATGAAGAGTATAACGCATTCCATGACTCGAGTTTAATCTAGGATGTCCAGGTTAAAAGGATTAAATTATATTAAAACATTGGTCACAAAAAGGTTGCATCGAATCATCGATCTTGTTATTACTTGGGTAGCAGTGATGCATTACTAGATGTCGCTCACTGTTTATAATTTTATAATATGATTTTAAAATTATTGTCAACGTAATAATAACCTATAGGGTCACACACATAGAATGTAATTAAAAGGGAATTAATTTAAATTGTAATGATTTAAATATGTCAATATGATTGATAGTATTTAAATCACGAATTTAAATTAATAGGATAATTTATATATATATATATATATATATATATATATATATATATATATATATATATAATTCGAATTTTATTTTAGATTAGGTTTTTTGATTAATTCCTTTTTGACTTATATATATATATATATATATATATATATATATATATATATATATATATATATATATATATATATATCAGCCATTTTAGGTGATGATCATTAACTTAAAAATCCTAGCACCTCTTAGAGAGAGACTAGAGAGAAAAGTTTCGAAAATCCATATCCTTGGTGGCTAGTACCACGTCTCCTTTTACTGCAGATTGTGTGACGATTCGTGGGACGTTCGTGTGGATACCGTAGAGACGCAGTTCCGTTGGATTGCGTTGGAGATTTGAAGCCGTTTCAGAATTTTCTATAATCGGTATAATATCTAACCACTGAATTATTTTCTGTTTCGCATGGATCTTGTTTTGGGTTTCGGAGATTATTTTGTAAAAAAAATTTATTCCGTTGTGCGTTTTTGTGCCAAAATCCCAATAATCAGAGCATTTATGTAGCATCTTCTTGCCAAATCCAAATCACCAGCGACATCCCCAACTCCATGCGGCGTAGGAAACTTAACCTTGAAGTGGGGAATCGACGTTACTACGTAAAGAGCTGTCAGAGTGGGCCTTCCTAGAATTTCATTGTACGACGAATCCACATGCACCATATAGAATTTGCACATGATTTCCACCTGCTGCGGAGCCATTCCGAAGACAACTGGAAACTTAATCGTCCCTGCAACTCTGACTGGCTCGTTACTGAACCCATACAATGGAGACACTTGCTCGATCTCCATCTTCCTCCCATCCAGGTTCATCCTTTGGTAAGCGTGTGCATACAGCATATCCACCGAAGACCCATTGTCTATCATCATCCGCTTCATATCCATCGAACCCACCTGTGAAATAATACTCAATGCTCCCTCGTGTGGTTCGATCAATTCTGAAGGGAAATCATCATCAGTGAATGAGATCACTGAACCAGGGTACGCCCTTTCACGCCGTGCAGGTTTGTCTGCTACTGACAGTACCGTATCCAAGAATCCACGTCGCTTCCTTCCAGTAAATTTCCCCATAGTTCCACCGGTGATCACATCCACAACCTGATGTGTCACCTGAGCCTGATCTGGTTGTACAGGTTGACTGATCTGAACAGGTGCACTATTCCCATGGTGTGTTCTCGGGGCCTCTCGTCCAGCCACATACTGGACCAATGCCCCATTCTGCACATTCTTTTCTATCATTTCCTTCAAACCCCGACAGCCCTCTGTGGCATGTCGTGCCGCCTGATGGTAATCACAGTACTTATTCGAATTCCCCGTACTTGGTTTTATGTTATCTCTGGGCGGCTCGAAGTAGGGTTGCCCTCTTTCCAAAGTGCCCTTCTTCAAACTGTTCAAGGCTTCCTCCACCACTATGAAGCCTTCAGCTTTATCGAATGCTTTGGTCAGGCTCTTCGGGTGATTGAATATCAGCTTCTTCACCAATTTCTCTGATTTCACCAAATCCAACCCATTCTAAAAGAGCTCTACAGCCTGAAGGTCATTAAGGTCTATCACCTGACCCACCACTTCTTTGAACCTTTTCACGTATTGGCCCAACGTCTCATTGGAATGTTGTCTGATCTGTGACAACGATCCCGTGGGTTTTCTTCTTCTCTTGTTACTCCCGAACCGGGCATGGAACTTGTCGCGCAGCTCTTCCCATGACGAGACTGAGTTCGGGGCTAAGGTCATTATGACACCCCCAAATCAGGGCACTTCAATTTTCACGGGATTTGGTGTTCACTGTACAAACATCATATGTCTATCTACCCATAATAATTGAAAACCAAAAAATAGATAGAATTAAATCCTCTCCTTAAGGAGTTACAACATCTGAAAATAAATACAACAATCCCAGGTCATACTAACCTTAAATCTCAAATGCAAAAACATAATCAAATATTAAGTCTTACACAAATTAAACATAAGTCTGAAACATAACAAAACAAATAAACAACAAGTCTTCATCACTTGTTAATCTTGTCATTGCCTTTGTTAGTGGAAGGCTCGTCGGACATTTCTTTCTTAACTGTAATGTTATTATTACGCAAGAGTGAGCACAATTGCCCACAAGTATAATAATATAACAACAATATAATAACATGCGGGTGAATCAAAGACATCTGGAATAAGAAACTCAACTTTTGAATCAAGAATGAATAACAAGAATCAAAAGAACTTCTGAGGGTCATAAGACCTTGAACTACGTTCTAGGTTGTCAAGTGTTTATACTAGAAACCTTTAACAGTCATAAGACTATGGACTCTTCTTCTCATACTTAGGGGGATCAGCCCTCAGTATCATGTTGTGCATAATATCTCAACGCTAAAGCATAAGTAATCCCCTATAACAGGGTTGTTCATCTCAATTTGACATTAGAGTCCGCACCAAAAAAAGTTTGGTTTGGATAAATTCAATAATAGTTATGAAATTTAGAATGCTCATCAACTAAGGGCTAGTCGAATCATTAAGGGTTCACTAGTCTTACAAGGTTACAAAATGAACTGATACTCAATTTAAACAAAAATTCTAAAAAGGTATACAATCGAATAGGTATTGTATGACTGAATTCAGGCTTTAAAAGAATTATAGCATCTAATATGAAATCTTGAACTTGAACAATTAAGAACAAGAACTTACTCGCTATAGAATACAATTCTAAGACTTGATCACTGAGTGATTTAGAATTTAAGGAACTTGCTTAACAAAAATAATTTAGAAATAGAATATTTACTCAATATAAAAGCAAGGTTTAGAAACGTGCCTCTTGCACAAGCTACGATTAATTCACGTTCTTTATTAAATCCTAAATATCAATACATTCACAATACCCATTAATCAAAAGTTCGATATACCTATCGAATCCCAACATTAGTCTTTAAATATGTTATTGGACTTTTAAGTCTTAGTAATTAATCACATAACGTAAGTTAACTAACATATAATTATATGCTTGACATGTCTTCATGTTCATTACATTAGGTTTTAAAAACACATTTTCAAACTTGAACACTTAGAAAAACTTTTGAAGTTCTGCAGATAGGGCGCGGGCGCGCTACCTTTGTTCTCTAAAACTGCGTGGGCGCGCTGCACGGCGCGGGTGCGCTGCATTTGCTCTTTAAAGAGGCACGGGCACGCTGTACGGCGCGGGTGTGCTCTATTCGTTCTTTGGAGCGGCGCGGCCGCGCTATGACGCAGACCCAGATTCTGCAGTTCGCGAAAAAATACAGAGCAAGCCAAAATCTACCAATTTCTTTATTCATACATGAATTTAAACATACCCAGACACTATAATATACACATAATCATTACTCAACCTTCCTAGCATGATTTTAACAGGTTAAAATATACAATTACTTGAATCAATTCATGTAATTTCAGTGTTCTTGGTGATTTTGAAAATATTGAACATGAAACAGAAAAATTAGAATTACGGGTTCGTTATAACACCAAATTTATCCACTCGAAGTTTGATTTCTTCGTTTTAACATACATAAGGATACACAAGTGTAAATTTGTGATACAACATATGATTAGCACATTAAATTTGTAGGTAAGGGCCATATGGCCAAATATATACTTTTATACTCTGTAACCTTTAAAATAAACCAATTACTATAAATTTATATACAATTGATGTTATAAAAACATACATATATATGACAAAAACATATTATGATGGCATATTAGCATATATATATATATATATATATATATACACAATTATTACTCTTAGCAACTACAAAGACTTTAATGACGTAAATTAAAATTTGAGTTTAAGGGTTTACCCTTAATTACTCCGCTTGGATCACACAAGGATGATAATCACTTTTAATTTTCTACAATTCTTCTCCTTTACTCTCACTGAACCTCAAATTCTCTCTGTGAACTTGTTTATTCCAGACTTAGAAAATAAAAGAAAGTGTATATAATTATAAGAACTGACGCTGTGTGGTCAGTTAATCTGATCATGGGTTAAATGCTCCCAACTTCCCATAGGGCCTTGTTTGGCTATTCTTAACAAACTCATTTCCATTTAATTTAATTAACTCTTATAATATAGTTTTAATCATGTCACACCCAATTACACAATAAAACAAATATCTTATTTAATTTAATATAAATAAAATATAATAATTTCTCATTAATTCACATAGTCACATAATTAATTTTCTCATTAATTCACATAGTCACATAATTAATTTTCTCATTTATTAATTATGTCAAATTGTTAATTCTCTAATTAATTATTAATTAAAGTAATAATTGTGCTTATTAAATAATTCATTTAATTTAATAAGCTCACTTAAATACATACTTTGAATAATAAAATTCTCCATATTAATTTAATCAATATAACACATATAATTAAATTAATCTACCACAATTTCATCAATTAATTATTTAATCCAATAATTAAATCATCGAAAAATATTTATTTAATTCAATAAATATTCAAATTAAATTACAAAATCTCATTTGTCACAACTTTCCCCCCTTAAAAGGATTCTGTCCCCAGAACCACGACTCAATCAATTCGTCTCGTTACATTCTCCCCCTTACAAAGATTATGTCCCCATAATCGCTTACACATAAATTAAGTAAATAAATGAGGATAATTCTTCATCATATTCTCTTCGAGTTCCCACGTAACTTTTTCAGCGTTGTGGTTCCTCCAAATTACCTTAACAGAAGTTATTACTTTATTTTTGACTACAATTTGAACTGGAATTTCTTCATAAGATAAATCTTTCTCAAAATGTAGGGGTTTATATTCAATCACGTGCTTGTAATCGGGTTTGTCGGGTCGTAAAACTGAAACATGGAATACGTTGTGGACATTTTCGAGTGCTGGAGGTAAGGGTACCTCATACACAACTTCTCCAATCCTTCGCAGTACCTCAAAGGGTCCAATGAACCTTGGGGTTAATTTCTCCTTCTTTCCAAATCTGATCTTTCCTTTCTAGGGATAGACTTTTAGAAACACATAACTACCCGATTCAAACTCAACCTTTTTATGATGTGGATCGGCGTATTTCTTTTGCCTATCTTGAGCTGCTATCAGCCTTGTTCGGATCACTTTGACTATCTCTGTTGTCTGCTGTACCAGTTCTGGACCTAGTAATTGTCTCTCGCCAACTTCATCCCAATATAGCGAAATTCTGCATTTTCTGCCGTATAACGCTTCATAAGGCAGCATGCCAATACTAGCGTGGTAACTGTTATTGTAGCCGAACTCTACGAGCGGTAGATGATCATCCCAATTTCTTTTAAAGTCCATTATACAAGCCCTTAACATATCTTCTAATGTCTGAATCGTTCTTTCACTCTACCCGTCTATTTGAGGGTGATATGCCGTACTCATTCTCAACTGCGTACCCATGTATTCCTGTAGTCGTTTCCAAAAGTTTGATGTAAAGCGCAGATCCCTATCGGAAATAATTTACACCGGGACTCCGTGTGTTGAAACAATCTCTTTTACATATAACTGGCAAAGTTAAATTTGATCCTGATCAGAAGAAAATGTGCAAAATTTGTCAGTCGATCAACGATAACCCATACTGCGTCATAGCCTTTCTGAGTTGTCGGAAGGCCAACTACGAAATCTATCGTAATGTGTTCCCATTTCTATTCTGGGATTTCTAACGGTTATAGCAACCCACTTGGCCTCTGATGCTCTGCTTTCACTTTCTGACATGTCATGCACTTGGCAACCCATTCTGCAACATCTCGTTTCAAATTTGGCCACCAAAAATATTGTCGAAGATCTTGGTACATCTTGGTACTACCAGGGTGAATCGAATATCGTGAGCTATGAGCCTCGCTCAAAATGTCTTCCTTAATCTCTAGTACTGGCGGTACCCAAATTCTACTTTTAAATCTCAGTATTCCTTCATTGTCCATCTTGAATCTCGGTTCGGTTCCTTCGGATATCTTCTTTTTCACCTTTTTACATTCTTCGTCTTGAAGTTGAGCCTCCTTAACTTTATCCAATAGGGTTGTACCAGATTACATCTGGAACAGCTTCTCATCAATTTCCATAGGATACTTCACTTCCAATTCCTACTTCTCCATGGCTGAAATTAGCTCCTTCTAAGCGGTCAACATCATCAATTCCTCCCGACCCTTTCTACTTAAGGCATCGGCAACCACGTTTGCCTTACCCGGATGGTATAAAATTTCACAATCATAGTCCTTAATTAACTACAACCACCTTCTTTGGCGTATATTCAAGTACTTTTGTGTAAAAATATATTTCAGACTCTTGTGGTCTGTATATATTTCACACTTCTCCCCATAGAGATACTGTCTCCAGATCTTCAAAGCAAAAATCACGGCAGTTAACTCCAAATTGTGGGTCAAAAACCCTTCTCATAATCCTTCAATTGTCGTGACCCATACGCAATGACTCTGCCATTTTGCATAAGCACACAGCCAAGTCCTTTATGCGACACATCACTGTAAACAACAAAATTTCCTGTATTATTCAGAAGAGATAACACAGGTACTGTACTCAATCTCTTCTTTAGTTCTTGAAAGATTTTCTCACACTTCTCTGTCCAAACAAATTTCACAGCTTTTCGAGTCAAATTCGTTAACGGAGTTGCGATCTTGGAAAAGTCTTGAATGAATCTTCTATAATATCCTGTCAATCCAAGAAAACTTCGTACTTCCGACGGCGTTCTCGGCTGATCCCAATTTATCACGGCTTCGACTTTGGATGGATCTACCGAAATTCTATCTTTATCGATCACATGTCCAAGAAATTGTACCCGCTCGATCCAAAATTTGCATTTCAAAAACTTGGCATACAACTTCTCCCTTCTCAACGCCTCTAACGTTACCTTCAAATGCTCTTCATGTTCTTCCTTGGTTTTTGAATATACCAAAATGTCATCTATAAATACCACTACGAATTTGTCCAAAAACGGTTTGAACACTCCATTCATTAAGCCCATAAATGCTACAGGAGCATTCATTAGACCAAATGACATTACCAAAAATTCGTAGTGACCATATCGTGTTCTGAACACTGTCTTCGGTACATCCTATGGCCTCACCTTCAGTTGATGATAACCACTCCTCAAGTCTATCTTTGAAAAGTATCTTGCTCCCTTCAATTGATCAAACAGGTGTTCGATCCTCGGTAATGGATATCTATTCTTAATTGTGACCTTATTCAGTTCTCTATAGTCGATGCAGAGTCGCATCGTCCCTTCTTTCCTCTTTACAAATAATATTGGCGCTCCCCACAGTGATACGCTCGGTTGAATGTACTTCTTGTCCAATAATTCTTGTAGTTGTACCATCAATTATTTCATCTCTACCGGTGCCATTCGATACGGTGCCTTCGATATTGTAACCGTTCCTGGCGCCAAATCGATCACAAATTCAACCTCTCTATCTGGCGGAAGTCCTGACAAATCGTCCTGATATACGTCTGTGAAGTCCCTCACTACTGGTATCTCCTTTACTTTCGGATTCTCTTTACGACTGTCGACTATGTAAGCTAGATATCCTTCACAACCTTGTCTTAACAACTTCCTAACCTGCATCATCGTCAGATAACTCGCTTGTCTAGGCGACTTGCTACCATAAAACACAACCTTTGACAGAGTCATAAGGTTAATACGCTTCTTCTGACAATCAACTACAGCCCCGTAATTGAACAACCAATCCATTCCCAAGATAACGTCAAATTCCCCAAGTCTGATAGGGATAAGGTCTACGTTCATAATATTACCCTTAATATCCATCCTACAGTTCTTATGTACGTACTTAACAGGGATTATTTCTCTATTCGCAATTTTTATGTTCATGGGGTATTCTAACTCATCCTTAGGCAATTCTAAGTTCTTAGCAAAGTCATCGGACATAAATGAACAAGTAGCACCCGAATCGAATAATACATAAGCATTAACTTTATTGATCGGAATGATACCTGACATTACATCACGAGACTGCACAGCATCCTGCACTATCATGTTAAAAGTCCTGGCGGTTGGTCTGTTAGTTGTAGTTGGTCCCGTGATACTCAAAGCACTTCCACCGTTGTTTCCCCTATTTCCTCCTAATCATGCCCCTCCAGACCCCTTCTTAGGACAGTCTCTTGCCAGATGGTCCTTTGAGCCACAAGTGAAGCAGGCACCCTTCTTCGATTTAGGACAGTTAGGTGCTATGTGGCCTTCCTGACCACAATTGTAGCACACTCGTTTTCCCTTCATGCAAACTCCTAGATGAGATTTCCCGCAGGTCGAGCATGCTTCAATCCTCTTCTTCTGACCTTCTTGTTGATTTCCAGTTGATGAGTTATCGGACCACCTTCTCTTCTGCTTGTTACTTCCTCCCGTATTACTTCCACTGGCCTTATTAATTCCCTCATTCTCACTCTTCTTCTTCTTCTGATCCTGATTATACTTAGTCACCGCATCGCTCCCGCCTTCTGCGAGTATGGCCTTCTCCAGTACTCCAGTAAACGTCTTCATCTGAAATATCGACACTTCACTATACAACCAGGGCTTCAGTCTTTGTTCAAACCTTCTTGCTTTTATCTTATCCGTGTGCACTTGATATGTGGCGAACCTAGCCAACTCATTGAATCTTGCTACATAATCTGGCACGGACATATTTCCTTGCTTCAACTCCAGAAATTGTACCTCCATTTGGTTCTGCGAGCTTGTCGTACATCTCAGCACTGATAGAGTTCGGTGGGAACTCATCTTCTTCCTCAGGATCCTCCTCTGGATCAGTCTCAGGCTCATGCTCCTGACCAACAACAGTGATCAACGGAGATGGCTCTCTCTATACCAACTGCTCCCTAACGACATGAATGTCTTGGGGCTCCTCCTCCGTAGGTACTCGGGCTCCCCAACTCGACTAGGTCCTCTAATATCCGACATCCTGATAACACAATTTTAAGTTGTAGATACAAAGTTGTACTAGCGAGCACATAATTTATCATATAAGCACATAAAGTCTTTTATTATCTTCAATGAATTAAGAATTTCATTTCTTAGAACTCGATAAGAGTTTACCACCACTATGTTCTTCCTATAAGGCTACTACCTAAGGTTGTTCCCCCACCTAAGGTTCATAACCTACAGCTTTGATACCAACCTGTGACACCCCCAAATCCGGGTATTTTAATTTTCACAGAATTTGGTGTTCACTGTACAAACATCATATATCTATCTACCCATAATAATTGAAAACGAAAAAAATAGATAGAATTAAATCCTCTCCTTAAGGAGTTACAACATCTAAAAATAAATACAATAATCCCAGATCATTCTAACCTTAAATCTCAAATGCGGAAACATGATCAAATATTAAGTCTTACACAAATTAAACATAAGTCTGAAACATAACATAACAAATAAATAGCAAGTCTTCAACACTTGTTAATCTTGCCCTTATCTTTGCTAGTGGAAGGCTCATTGGACCTTTCGTTCTTAACTGCAATGTTATTATTACGCAAGAGTGAGCACGATTGCCCACAAGTATAATAATATAACAACAATATAATAACATGCGGGTGAATTAAAGACTTCTGAAATAAGAAACGTAACTTTTGAATCAAGAATGAATAACAAGAATCAAAAGAACTTCCGAGGGTCATAAGACCTTGAACTACGTCCTATGTTGTCAAGTGTTTATACTTGAAACTTTTAACAGTCATAAGACTATGGACTCTTCTTCTCGTACTTAGGGGGATTAGCCCTCAGTACCATATTGGGCACAATATCTCAACGCTAAAGCATAAGTAATCCCCTATAACAGGGTTGTTCATCTCAGTTTGATATTAGAGTCTGCGCCAAAGGAAGTTTGGTTTGGATAAATTCAACAATAGTTCTGAAATTTAGAACGCTCATCAACTATGGGCTAGTCGAATCATTAAGGGTTCGCTAGTCTTACAAGGTTTCAAAATGAACTGATACTCAATTTGAATAAAAATTCTAAAAAGGTATACAATCGAATAGGTATTGTATGACTGAATTCATGCTTTAAAAGAATTATAGCATCTAATATGAAATCTTGAACTTGAACAATTAAGAACAAGAACTTACTCGCTAAAGAATACAATTCTAAGACTTGATCACTGAGTGATTTAGAATTTAAGGAACTTGCTTCACAACAATAATTTAGAAATAGAATATTTACTCAATATAAAAGCAAGGTTTAAAAACTTGCCTCTTGCACAAGCTACGATTAATTCATGTTCTTTATTAAATCCTATATATCAATACATTCACAATACCCATTAATCAAAAGTTCGATATACCTATCGAATCCTAACATTAGTCTTTGAATATGTTATTGGACTTTTAAGTCTTATTAATTAATCACATAACGTAAGTTAACTAACATATTATTATATGCTTGACATGTCTTCATGTTCATTACATTAGGTTTTAAAAACATATTTTCAAACTTGAACACTTAGAAAAACTTCTGAAGTTTTGCAGGTAGGGCGCGGGCGCGCTACCTTTGTTCTCTGAAACTGCGTGGACGTGCTACATTTGCTCTTTAAAGAGGCACGGGCGCGCTGTACGGCGCGGGCGCGCTCCATTCGTTCTTTGGAGCGGCACGGCCGCGCTACGACGCAGACCTAGATTCTGCAATTCGCGAAAAAATACAGAGCAAGCCAAAATCTACCAATTTCTTTATTCATACATGAATTTAAACATACCCATACACTATAATATGCACATAATCATTATTCAACATTCCTAGCATGATTTTAACAGGTTAAAACATATAATTACTTGAATTAATTCATATAATTTCAGTGTTCTTGGTGATTTTAAAAATATTGAACATGAAATATGTGAGACCCCAGATTTTATGAATAAATATTTAATTTTCTCAAAATAATTATGGTGTGGATTTGATATAATATTATAGTTGTGGGTATTATTTATAAATTTTGCAAAGTACGCAAGTTGTTATATAATATTCGATTGGTCGGGAAATATTCGTTTTAACAGGAAATATTCGTACAACGACACAATCATTGGTGGACCCCACAACGGAATTATTGTCGGATTGAGAAAACGACAAAAATACTTTATAAAAATAACGGCGAAAGTTTTACCGTTGATACTGTTGAACTACTCGGTAGTAAAAGTACAGTAATACGCGTTGTTGCATAGTAGCACACGGTATTGATTATTGATATTTATGTGAGAAGTCGCTCAGTTTGATTCAATTATTGTTGATTAATAATATGAGTTATTATAACGATAATGACGTTTTGTTTTATTCGTATTATTAACGTAATAAAACAGAAACATCTTTTTATATAAAACAGAATACTTTATTAAAGTTATTCTATAAATAAAATATATTATATTTTATTATGCATAGTGTTGCATAGTGTTTTGCATAGTGTTGCATAGTGTTTGCATAGTAAAAATCTTTTTATATAAATAGAATATATTATATTTTATTTAAAAGATTTTTCTTTAAATATGGACCGTCAGATTAAAGTAATCAATCTGGACCGTTCATAGATTAGTTACTATGCATTCTATTTTTCTATAAATAGCAGCTCATTCCTTTATTATTTCTTACGAATTCACTGAAATCTAGAGAGAGAAACTATAGAGAGAAACTATAGAGAGAGAGAAGAAGAGTATTCTGCTACTTAACTACTTCCTTACTTCAGCTCTTCTTTAAAACGGTAAGGGGTGTTATTCTTTCTTATTCATGAAGAGAACTGTTGTTATTCCATTTCTTATTATTCTGTTGGAATAACCTGTATACGCGGATCTACCCTATACTTGGTGACATTCTTCTATTATTCTGTTGGAACATCCTGTCTGTGTGTTTTACATCGGACCTGGTTCCGTTTTTATTATTATTCTGTTGGAACATCCTGTCTGTGTGTTTTACACCGGACCTGGTTTCGTCTTGTTATTATTCTGTTGGAACATCCTGTCTGTGTATTTTACACCGGACCTGGTTCCATTATTTATTATTCTGTCGGAATATCCTGTCTGTGCGTTTACGCCGGACCTGGTTCCATTATTTATTATTCTGTTAAGAATAACCTGTCTGTGCGTTTACGCCGGACCTGGTTCCATTATTTATTATTCTGTTGGAATAACCTGTCTGTGCGGTCTATCGCATGCATGGCGATTTCTTTTGTTATTTCATTCTTTATTATACTCAGTTGGTTAAGTTTTGACTTCTATACTCCATAAAATTTGTGGAATATCCTTGATAATTGTGTTTCATCCAGTATCTTTTCATGAAAATATTCTTCTAAGCATTCTTAAATTTTACTCCACAACGGAGTATCATGTTGACAATTTGGACGTTGTTAATTCTTGGATAAATTAATTCTTGAACTTGTTTTATTGAATTCTTATATCATTGTCATCATCCTCATGTTTATAAAATGTTGAAAGTCATCTGTGGCCTGTAGTGCATAGATGGACTTGGTATGATTATGACCAGGGATTATTCGGTATAATCATGACCGTAATGTTACAAATGATGTGGTAAAAGTCATCATTGGCCCGTAGTGCATTGATGGACAGTTGTTGGCATGATCATGACCATTGATGAATACACAAATATCCTTGGCCCGTAGTGCATGGAATTTGTGGTCGTGACCCTAACGAATATCATTGGCCGTAGTGCAGGGATGATGTGAATTATTTATTAAGCTGAGTCTCAGCGATAAAAGTGATGAAAAAATTTTTAAATCATAAAAGATAGTAGAATTTATTTTCTACTTGACTCTTTTAATGGATTGCTTGTTCCGCTGCAGTTAAACTTGATGTCTATTATATTTTATCAATTTAACATTGTTGAAGGCTAATGATAATTTATTCTGCATTATCTTAGTCATAATATTTCTTACTGGGCTAGTTGAGCTCACCCTTTCTTTCACTGTTCTCTTCAGGAAATGAGAACGTAGCTGGGGCAAGTCGGAGAACGGAGTGATGGTTCGAATGATAGTATTAGTTAGTAGTCCTCACTATTCTATGTAATAGTGTGTTAATAAATGTAAGGAGGACTCATTTTGAGTATGCATACTCTCTAGAAGATAATATTTGTATTCAAACTCACAGTTTATGTTTTGTCGTATTGTACACGACAGTTGTATTAGTAAGTTGTATTTGTATTCTGTACTTTGTATCTGACGACCCAAGATGGGTGATGTATACCTAATTTTGGGGGCGTCACAAAATAGAAAAATTGGCATTACGGATTCGTTATAACACCAAATTTGTCCATTCGAAGTTTGATTTCTTCGTTTTAACATACATAAGGATACACAAGTGTAAATTTATGATACAACATATGATTAGCGCATTAAATTTGTACGTAAGGGCCATATGGCCAAATATATACTTTTATACTTTGTAACCTTTAAAATAATCCAATTACTATAAATTTATATACAATTGATGTTATGAAAACATACATATATATGACAAAAACATATTATGATGGCATATTAACATATATATACGCAATTATTACTCTTAGCAACTACAAAGACTTGAACACCATTATTTTATAAAAACTTTAATGACGTAAATTAAAACTTGAGTTTAAGGGTTTACCCTTGATTACTCCGCTTGGATCACACAAGGATGATAATCACTTTTAATTTTCTACAATTCTTCTCCTTTACTCTCACTGATCCTTAAATTCTCTTTGTGAACTTGTTTATTCCAAACTTAGAAAATAAAAGAAAGTGTATATAATTATAAGAACTGACGTTGTGTGGTCAATTAATCCGATCATGGGTTAACTGCTCCCAACTTACCATAGGGCCTTGTTTGGCTATTCTTAACAAACTCATTTCCATTTAATTTAATCAATCCTTATAATATAGTTTTAATCATGTCACACCCAATTACACAATAAAACAAATATCTTATTTAATTTAATTTAAATAAAATATAATAATTTCTCATTAATTCACATAGTCACATAATTAATTTTCTCATTAATTCATATAGTCGCATAATTAATTTTCTCATTTATTAATTATGTCAAATTGTTAATTCTCTAATTAATTATTAATTAAAGTAATATTTATGCTTATTAAATAATTCATTTAATTCAATAAGCTCACTTAAATACATGCTTTGAATAATAAAATTCTCCATATTAATTTAATCAATATAACACATATAATTAAATTAATCTACCACAATTTCATCAATTAATTATTTAATCAAATAATTAAATCATCGAAAAATATTTATTTAATTCAATAAATATTCAAATTAAATTACAAAATCTCATTTGTCACAACTTTCCCCCCTTAAAAGGATTCTATCCCCAGAATCACGACTCAATCAATTTATCTTGTTACATTCTCCCCCTTACAAAGATTCTGTCCCAGAATCGCTTACACATAAATTAAGTAAATAAATGAGGATAATTCTTCATCATATTCTCTTCGAATTCTCACGTAACTTTTTCAGCGTTGTGGTTCCTCCAAATTACCTTAACAAAAGGTATTATTTTATTTTTGACTACAATTTGAACTGGAATTTCTTCATAAGATAAATCTTTCTCAAAATGTAGGGGTTTATATTCAATCACGTGCTTGTAATCGGGTTTGTAGGGTCGTAAAACTGAAACATGAAAGACGTTGTGGACATTTTCGAGTGCTGGAGGTAAGGCTACCTCATACGCAACTTCTCCAATCCTTCGTAGTATGTCAAAGGGTCCAATGAACCTTGGGCTTAATTTCTCCTTCTTTCCAAATCTGATCTTTCCCTTCCAGGGAGAGACTTTTAGAAACACATAACTACCCGATTCAAACTCAATCTTTTTATGATGTGGATCGGCGTATTTATTTTGCCTATCTTGAGCTGCTACCTGTCTTTTTCGGATTACTTTGACTATCTCTGCTGTCTTCTGTACCAATTCTAGACCTAGTAATTGTCTCTCGCCAACTTCATCCCAATATAGCGAAGTTCTGCACTTTCTGCCGTATAACGCTTCATAAGGCGGCATGCCGATACTAGCGTGGTAACTGTTATTGTAGCCGAACTCTACGAGCGGTAGATGATCATCCCAATTTCTTTTAAAGTCCATTATACAAGCTCTTAACATATCTTCTAATGTCTGAATCATTCTTTCACTTTGCCCGTCTGTTTGAGGGTGATATGCCGTACTCATTCTCAACTGTGTACCCATGTATTCCTGTAGTCGTTTCCAAAAGTTTGATGTAAAGCGCGGATCCCTATCGAAAATAATTGACACCGGGACTCCGTGTCTTGAAACAATCTCTTTTACATATAACTGGCAAAGTTAAATTTGATCCTGATCGGAAGAAAATGTGCGAAATTTTTCAGTCGATCAACGATAACCCATACTGCGTCATAGCGTTTCTGAGTTGTAGGAAGGCCAACTACGAAATCTATCGTAATGTGTTCCCATTTCCATTCTGGGATTTCTAACGGTTGTAGTAACCCACTTGGCCTCTGATGCTCTGCTTTCACTTTCTGACATGTCATGCACTTGGCAACCCACTCTGCAACATCTCGTTTCAAATTTGGCCACCAGAAATGTTGTCGAAGATCTTGGTACATCTTGGTACTACCAAGGTGAATTGAATATCGTGAGCTATGAGCCTCGCTCAAAATGTCTTCCTTAATCTCTGGTACTGGTGGTACCCAAATTCTACTTTTAAATCTCAGTATTCCTTCATTGTCCATCTTGAATCTCGGTTCGGTTCCTTCGGATATCTTCTTTTTCAACTTTTTACATTCTTCGTCTTGAAGTTGAGCCTCCTTAACTTTATCCAGTAGGGTTGTACCAGATTGCATCTGGAACAGGTTCTCATCAATTTTCATAGGATACTTCACTTCCAATTCCAACTTCTCCATGGTTAAAATTAGCTCCTTCTAAGTGGTCAACATCATTAATTCCTCCCGGCCCTTTCTACTTAAGGCGTCGGTAACCACATTTGCCTTACCCGGATGGTATAAAATCTCACAATCATAGTCCTTAATTAACTACAACCACCTTCTTTGGCGCATATTCAAGTCCTTTTATGTAAAAATATATTTCAGACTCTTGTGGTCTGTATATATTTCACACTTCTCCCCATAGAGATATTGTCTCCAGATCTTCAAAGCAAAAACCACGGCAGCTAACTCCAAATCGTGGGTCGGAAACCCTTCTCATAATCCTTCAATTGTCGTGACGCATACGCAATGACTCTGTCATTTTGCATAAGCACACAACCAAGTCCTTTATGCTACACGTCACTGTAAACAACAAAATTTCCTGTATTATTCAGAAGAGATAACACAGGTACTGTACTCAATCTCTTCTTTAGTTCTTAAAAAATTTTCTCACACTTCTCCGTCCAAACAAATTTCAAAGCTTTTCGAGTCAAATTCGTTAACGAAGTTGCGATCTTGGAAAAGTCTTGAATGAATCTTCTATAATATCCTGCCAATCCAAGAAAACTTCGTACTTCCGACGGCGTTCTCGGCTGATCCCAGTTTATCACGGTTTCGACTTTGGATGGATCTATCGAAATTCTGTCTTTATCGATCACATGTCCAAGAAATTGTACCCGCTCGATCCAAAATTCGCATTTCAAAAACTTGGCATACAACTTCTCCCTTCTCAACGCCTCTAACATTACCTTCAAATGTTCTTCATGTTCTTCCTTGGTTTTCGAATATACCAAAATGTCATCAATAAATACCACTACGAATTTTTCCAAAAACGGTTTGAACACTCCATTCATTATGCCCATAAATGCTGCAGGAGCATTCGTTAGACCAAATGACATTACCAAAAATTTATAGTGACCATATCATGTTCTGAACACTGTCTTCGGTACATCCTATGGTCTCACCTTCAGTTGATGATAACCACTCCTCAAGTCTATCTTTGAAAAGTATCTTGCTCCCTTCAATTGGTCAAACAGGTCGTCGATCCTCGGTAATGGATATCTATTCTTAATTGTGACCTTATTCAGTTCTCTATAGTCGATGCAGAGTCGCATTGTCCCTTCCTTCTTCTTTACAAATAACACTGGCGCTCCCCACAGTGATACGCTTGGTTGAATGTACTTCTTGTCCAATAATTCTTGTAGTTGTACCATCAATTATTTCATCTCTACCGGTGCCATTCGATACAGTGCCTTCGATATTGTAACCATTCCTGGCGCCAAATCGATCACAAATTCAACCTCTCTATCTGGCGGAAGTCCTGACAAATCGTCCTGAAATACATCTGTGAAGTCCCTCACTACTGGTATCTCCTCCACTTTCGAATTCTCTTTACGACTGTCGACTATGTAAGCTAGATATCCTACACAGCCTTATCTTAACAACTTCCTAACCTGCATCATCGTCAGACAACTCGCTTGTCTAGGCGACTTGCTACCATAAAACACAACCTTTGACGGAGTCATAAGGTTAATACGCTTCTTCTGACAATTAATTACAGCCCCGTAATTGAACAACCAATCCATTCCCAAGATAACGTTAAATTCCCCAAGTCTGATAGGGATAAGGTCTACGTTCATAATATTACCCTTAATATCCATCCTACAGTTCTTATATACGTACTTAACAGGGATTATTTCTCTATTCGCAATTTCTATGTTCATGGGGTATTCTAACTCATCCTTAGGCAATTCTAAGTTCTTAGCAAAGTCATCGGATATAAATGAACAAGTAGCACCTGAATAGAATAATACATAAGTATTAACTTTATTGATCAGAATGATACCTGACACCACATCACGAGACTGCACAGCATCCTGCACTATCATGTTGAAAGTCCTGGCGGTTGGTCTGTTGGTTGCGGTTGGTCCCGTGATACTCAAAGCACTTCCACTGTTGTTTCCCCTATTTTCGCCTAATCCTGCCCCTCCCGACCCCTTCTTAGGACAGTCTCTTGCCAGATGGTCCTTTAAGCCACAAGTGAAGCAGGCACCTGTAAGACCCTAAATTATTAATAAATAAAATTTAATTTCCTCTATTTATTATTTTGAAATAGTAAGGGTTAAATTAATTAATGAGGTTAGTTATGGGTAAAATGCGCAAATATTTCAAATAAGCAGGTGATTATAAAATATTTATTGTTATCGAAGAATATTCGTTTGGTCGTGGAATATTCTTCATGTCGGGGAATATTCGTACGACAGTGCAGTCTTTTGTGGGCCCCATAACGGAAAGCGATTGGATGAAGAAAACGACAAGTATAAGTTGTTTATAAATAACGGCGTAGTTGTTACCGTTAATACTGTTGGAATACCCGGTGGTTAAAACACGGTAATACGCGTTGTTGCACAATAGCACACTGTATTGCACCAATTATTGATTCTTACGTAAGAAGGCACTACTCAATAATTGTTATAGTAATTACTGTTCAATTTTTTATTTTATTGATTCAATAATTGCTACGTTGATATTTTATATTATTGTTGTTTCAATAATTGTCACTACACAGTATTTTTTATTATCGGAGCAATAATTCATATTATCTGAATAATATTATTAGATAACATTATTGGCAATGTCTAGAAAGTTCTGTCTAAGGAGAGGTTTGGTCACCTAATTACGCACCAGTAAGGAGAAATTCTTATTGGAAAGCCCCCTCTTTCCTGGGAACGGCCTGGTTGCCAGTACTGTGATTCTGTAATATTATTTGTGAATAATTAATTATTGATTTATATGATGAGGAAAATATTCATTTTATATTGATATAGATGGAGAAAATTTTTAAAGTGACAATTGTTAAAAATCGATATTTTATCTTTTCTGATAAAATAATATTTTATTATATTATTATAATATAATAATGATGATATTTTTTACAATGAATGTGGGATATATGAGTATATGAGGAGAAAGAGTATTTTTGTTTGTAAAAGTTGTTTAAAACATGTTAAACATGTCTGTGGGCCCATTTCTTGACTGAAATTTGATTATAGCCTGTAAAATCGCCCGTTTATGAATTTCGGTCAATTTCTGTTTGGAATTTAGAAAAACTTTCTTCTGCAAAGTTGTCGGATAAAATGGCTATTTATTATGAATTATTGAAGTTCCGAAGTTCTGAAATAATTAATTTTTGGAATTTAAAATATTTTAAATATAAAAAACATTTTTTGTATTGTTGGTGGGTTGTCAAACATGCTGAATTGGATGATTCAAAGGTTGGCGTGAAAATTAATATATATATTATTATTTTATTAAATTTTCTGCTTTGGTGTTTTAAGCATTTTCCTATAAATAGGGTGCTTATGATAGAATTGAAAATCACACCAGAAACTAAAGATTTCTCTCTCTTTCTCTCTCTATAATATCGAGCGTATTTTGTGAGTATTTTTGTACTTTGAGTGTTGCTATACGGTACAAGTTCCTTCAGCACTATATCTGATATTCCAACCAGAAGTACTATTTTGCTGAGGTAAGGGATATTATTTTATTCGAAAATGATATTATTTCTTCAATATCATTATGCCGAAATATTGGTTGAAAATTTTTATTAAATTTGGAACTTTTCATGTCGGGGTTACAATTCATAAGTTACTATTCACGAGTTACTATTCACCGAAAAATAAAATTTTCTTATTTTCGTCCAAAATATCTATTCTGAATACTAGCTTTGATTGTATCCATGTTTTGATCATTCTTGAATTTTACTTCACTATGATTACTTATGAGGTATTTTTGGACATGGAATAGCTGAAATACGAATCCTTAATATTTATTCTTTTGTTTCACTGGATTCATTTTTTTTAAAAATATTTTTCATCATCCTCAGTCCTAAATGATGATATAACTGAATATCTTTGGCCTGTAGTGCAAAGATGAATGATTTCTGATGAATATCTTTGGCCCGTAGTGCAAAGATGAACAGATGTTTAGATGAACATGACCAACTGATGAATCTCTTTGGCTTATAGTGCAAAGATGAATATTAATTGATGTTACAGGGATAACATATTGATGATGGACTTTTAAATTCATAGATAATAGTAGATTTCATTCTCTACGTAACTCTTCTATGAATTATTATTTCCTCTGCGAATATTGATTTAAAACTTGATGTCTATTGTATTCTATTAGATTTTTCCTTGTTGAAGACTAACGATAATTTGTTCTGTATTATCTTAGTCATAATGTTCTTTACTGGGCTAGTTGAGCTCACCCTTTTCCTTTTTGTTCCATTTTTCTCAGGAGGCGAGAATGTAGCGAGTACTAGTCGGGGTATGGAATAATGGTTCTAGAAGTTATTTTAGTACTCCTCACCATTTTTGTGAAATAATGTATCAACAATTGTAATGAGGACTTATTTGAGTGTGGATATTGTCTAGATGACAATATTTGTATTTAAACTCACATTTCTTATATTGTAATAATAAAGATGTAGTTATTTTTGTACCATGTATTTTGGCGACTCAGAATGGGTGTTATATACCTATTTTGGGGGCGTCACAGTTGGTATCAGAGCTTAGGGATATGATCTCTGGCAGAGATCGGGGAATAGAACTAGGAGGGGAGAGACGAGTAAATCCTTCGCTAGTGTGTCCTACCTAAGCTTATTTGTTGATCGGTCATAATATAGGGGTATTATGTGATTTGTTAATTTATTTAATTAACCCTTGTTTTATGACAGTATTTGAGAATGTCGACTGAGAATGTTAACAGTGGAGTAAATGAGACCGTGGAGACACCTGTGCTCACCAATGAGGAGAACGTGCAACAGGCTGGCAATGTTCCTCCTGTGAACAACACCAATGAGCAGATGATGAATGATGGGATATTTAGAAGCTTTTTGCAATTCATGCAAAACCAGACGAGGGAGACTCGTGTTCAAAATATAGGAGGAAATGATAGCAATTCACGGTTTGTCACAGCCAAGCAGTTCAAAGAATTGGGACCACCAGAATTTAAGGGAAAGCCGGATTCGATCATGGCGGAAACGTGGGTCAAGAAAATTACCAAGATATTCGATGTCTTGGGATGCACGGAGGAACAAAAGGTTCTATTCGCCACCTTTATGTTCCGTGGCGAGGCAGACTACTGGTGGGAGTCTGTGAAGCGTACCCATCCAGCCGCACTCAGCATGTCTTGGGAGACATTTCATAAACTGTTCAATGACAAGTATTTTCCTGAAAGTATTCGTCATATGAAGGAGGTAGAGTTTATTAGACTGGAGCAGAATAACATGACGGTGTCCCAGTACGAGACGAAGTTTGCAGAGTTGTCCAGGTTTGCACCTCATTTGGTGGAGAATGAGGAATGTATGGTGCGGATGTTTCTGAGAGGTTTGAAACCCGGCATACGCCAATATCTCATTTCTCATAAATTTTCTCTCTATTCAGATGTTGTCAACAGGGCTCAATTACTAGAGCGAGATAACGAGTACGGTCAATCGAGGGACCACAACCAGGATCATATCGGTGACAGCAGTCATCAGAACAATGATAACCAGCGGAGAAAGAAAAATACAGATAAGAACGGCAACCACTCTGGTGGTAATCGTGGCTATGAAAATAGAAGAAGCGAGTCGGGAGGAGATTTTAAAAAGAGGAGATTCAACAATGACAATACGAAGACGTCAGCACCAGCAGCAACTGGTTCCAAGGGAGGAGAACGACCACCGGTTATATGCTATAAGTGCGAAAAAGAAGGACATATCAGACCAAACTGCCCACAACAGTTTAAGGTATGTTATAATTATGGAAAGGAATGACATATCGCTCGAGATTGCACTGTAGCGAAACCAAGTCCAGCGGGGATGGTGACTCAAAAATCTGTCCTAGAAAAGACAAAGTCAAGGGTTCCTGGAAGATCGTTTATTGTGACTGGTCAACATGTGAGGAACTCAAACGAGGTGATCACGGGTAAGCTAATCATAAATTCATGCGAAGTTTATACCTTGCTAGATACCGGTGCTACCCATTCATTTATTTCTCCTACTTGTGCTCAACGTTTAAACTTGACTCTGAAGAAGTTAAACTTTGATTTATCTGTGGAGACTCCATTAGGAGAAACTTTCATCACATCCACTGTTTATAAATCTTGTTTGATCCAAGTTGGCACCATCACCTTACCTGTTAACCTTATCTCTTTAAAGATACTTGCTTTTGATGTGATTTTAGGGATTGATTGGTTAACTACTCATTATGCCAAAATTGATTGTTTTCGTAAGGTTGTTAGTTTTCATATTCCTAACCAACCTGTTGTGCGAATTCAAACAACTAAGCCATTAAAATCAATCACTGTTATATCAAGTCATAAAGCTATTCGTTTATTAAAAAATGGATGTCAAGCTTTCTTAGCCCATGTTATGGATTTGAATAAAGACACGTCATATTTGAATAAAATTCCTGTTGTTATTGACTTTCCTGACGTATTTCCTGAAGAACTTTTCGGTCTACCCCCAGAACGTGAAGTTGAATTCTTTATTGATCTTGAACCTGGTACAAAGCCCATTTCTAAAACCCCATATCGAATGGCTCCTATTGAACTTCAGGAGTTAAAGGTCTAACTACAGGAGTTGTTGGACATCGGTTTCATTCGTCCTAGTACATCTCCTTGGGGTGCTCCTATTTTATTTGTAAAGAAGAAAGACGGGAGTATGCAACTTTGTATTGATTACCGGGAATTAAACCATGTCACTATCAAGAATAGGTATCCGCTACCTCGTATTGATGACCTGTTTGACCAGTTACAAGGAGCACAATTCTTTTCAAAGATCGATCTTCGTTCTGGATATCATCAGCTGAAGGTTAAAACTGAGAATATTCCGAAGACTGCCTTCAGAACTCGGTACGGGCATTATGAATTCCTAGTCATGTCTTTTGGATTGACTAATGCTCCTGCGGCTTTCATGGATATGATGAACCGAGTATTCAAGGATTATTTGGATCAGTTCGTTGTTGTCTTTATTGATGACATCCTCATATATTCCAAAAGCCGTGAAGATCATGAGCACCATTTGAAGCTGGTACTCCAAAGGCTGCGTAAAAATAAGTTATATGCTAAGTTGAAGAAATGCAAGTTCTGGCTTGAGGAAGTAGCATTCCTAGGGCACGTGGGGTCAAAACATGGAGTATCTGTTGACCCGACGAAGATTGAAGCAATACAAAGTTGGGAGCAACCAAAGACGGTGACCGAAGTACGTAGCTTTCTGGGCTTAGCTGGTTATTATCGGAGATTCGTGGAAGGGTTTTCTCGAATCGCTACCCCATTAACTCAGCTGACTCGGAAGGATATCAAATTCGTATGGAGCGAGGAATGCGAGAAGAGTTTTCAAGAGCTTAAGAGGAGACTCATTTCGACACCTGTTTTGACCATACCATCTGGTTCGGATGGATTTGTTATCTACAACGATGCTTCAGGCAAAGGGCTAGGATGTGTTCTCATGCAACGTGGGAAAGTCATAGCCTATGCCTCGCGACAACTTAAAGAATATGAGAGGAATTATCCTACTCATGATCTAGAGTTGGCAGCAGTCATTTTTGCGCTAAAGATCTGGAGGCACTATCTATATGGGGAGAAAGTGGAGATATATTCAGACCATAAAAGCCTCAAATATTTCTTCACTCAAAAAGAACTCAACATGCGGCAACGACGTTAGCTCGAGCTGTTGAAAGATTACGACCACACTATTCAATACCATCCTGGAAAAGCAAAACGTGGTAGCTGACGCGTTGAGTAGAAGATCATATGCAGGAACGAGTGCGATGATGTCAAGTATACGCGTAGAACCAACTTTAATCGATAAAGTTAAAGTTGCTCAAGCCACAGACCCGGAGCTGATGCGTATGAAGAAGAAAGTGCAAGAAGGTGCTATTCCAGAAGCAAGAATCGATGAAGAAAGAATACTTCGAGTCCACTCCAGACTTTGTGTTCCTAACGATTCTGATTTGAAGTACAAGATCATGATGGAAGCACACAATACACCATTTGCAATCTATCTTGGAAGTACTAAAATGTATCGTGATCTTCGACATACATTTTGGTGGAACAATATGAAGAGAGAGATTGCAAAGTTTATCTCGAGGTGTTTAACTTGTCAACGTGTAAAGGCGGAGCATCAAGTGCCAAAGGGTCCGTTGCAACCACTTGAGATTCCAAAATGGAAGTGGGAACACATTACCATGGATTTCATTATGGGTCTTCCCACGGTTTCTCAAGGCATAAATGCTATTTGGGTTATTGTTGATAGATTAACCAAGTCTGCTCATTTCTTGCCGATACGGGAGACTTATTCCCTTGAACGTCTTGCTCGTATGTACGTAGATGAGATTGTGAGACTGCATGGCATGCCAGTATCCATAGTTTCAAATCGTGACCCAAGATTCACTTCAAGATTTTGGGTTAGCTTACAAAAATCTATGGGCACAGATTTACGATTTAGTTCGGCATACCATCCTCAAACGGACGGGCAATCAGAGAGGACTATTCAAACTCTTGAAGATCTATTAAGACTTTGTGTCCTAGATTTAAAGGGAGTTGGGATAAGTACCTACCATTGGTGGAATTCTCCTACAATAACAGTTATCAGGCAAGTATAGGTGTGGCTCCATTTGAAGCATTGTATGGACGAAAGTGCCGCTCTCCAGTATGTTGGGATGAGGTGGGAGAAGCAATGTTGTTCGGACCAGAGTTGGTACGAATGACTACAGAGAAGATCCAAACGATTCGACAACGTATACAAACGGCACAGGATCGACAAAAGAGTTATGCAGATCTTCATCGAAAGGACGTGGAATTTGACATTGGGGATCATGTATTATTGTGTGTGGCTCCATGGAAAGGAGTTACAAGATTTGGGAAGAGAGAAAAGCTCAATCCATGATTTATTGGTCCATTTTAGATTCTTGACCGAGTAGGAAATGTGGCCTATAGACTCGCGTTACCTCCAAGTATGTCTCGTGTTCATAATGTTTTTCATATATCTGTGTTACACCAAATCACAGTTCCTGTTCATAATCATACTAATAAATCCATCTTTGCACTACGGCCAAAGATATTTAACAACAGTTTATCTTTGCACTACAGGCCAAAGATATTCATCAACAGACCATCTTTGCACTACAGGCCAAAGATATTCAACAACAGTTCATCTTTGCACTACGGGCCAAAGATATTCATCAACAATTTATATTTGCACTACAGGCAAAATATATTCATATCTCAAAGAAATATATAATCATTTCAGAATTTATATAAACAATAATTATAACCATGTTGATAAATTCACCTTTGCACTTAAGCTTAAGATATTCAATTATAAAGTCAATGGTCATGATCATACCAGTAACAATTCAACTTTGCACTACAGGCCAAAGAGAACCCTAGTCATGATCATACCAATAATCTACCCATCTTTACACTTCAGTGAAAGAGAATTTCAACATCAGGGTTATAAAAATGTTATATATGATAATAAAATCAATATAATCAATACATAGTTTTAATCTCAAGAGTAATATTTATAACTCAACTATAATTAGGTTAGAAAAAGAAACCAATTTTGTCGTGAATAGTAACTCGTGAATAGTAACTTATGAATAGTAACTCATGAATAGTAACCTCGACACAAAAAAGTAGAAATTCCACAATAAAATCCATATCAATATTTCGGTATAATGATATTGAAAGAATAACATTTCTTAAGTTTATAAATAATTTATTTTAATTGTTTACAATTTACTAAATAATGCATTTAATCATCTTAAAATGCCAAACTCATAATATTTCATCACCAATAACTAAAAACCCTCATCAAAAATCTGCATATACCTCATATAGGATTCTCAAGCCATAAAATCCTATTTTCCAATTTTCTTACTTCACATAACATATTTAATTCATTTACTTATAACTAGACTATTTTCATGAAAAATACCAAATCAGTTCCAAAAATATTTCTTTTCTGGGATTTAGCAGAATATAGTCTCATATTGAACATATATTTTTTTCAAAAATTTTAAAATTCATTTACTATTTTTTATATGACCAAAATAGCCAAATATTTAGACATTTATCAAAAATTGTACTTTTGTCAAAAAATTCTGAAATTTACAGAGTATACTTCTATCATATACATGTACTCCCAATAAAAATTTCATCAATTTTAGAGTTAATCACAAGGAATTATAAGCGGTTACTTTTAAAATAGTCTTTTCTCATAAAATTCATAACTCTTAATCTATACATCCAAAAATTACCATTTTTGGACACAATCAATAAAACTCATCAAAATATCATTTTAAATTTTTTCAGAATTTTTTGAAGGACAAAAAAATTACGAAACTGAAAAATATAACAACCGTTAAAATCTCTTACTATCCTTTACCTCAAAAATGTAGTATTTCTGACTGGAATGCAAAGCCGAAGTAAACTTGCACTGAATAGCAACTCTCAAAGTATCTAAATACTCACAAAATATGCTTCATAATATAGAGAGAGAAAGAAAGAAAGCTTATGTTTCTGGTGTGATTTTCAATTCTAACTTAGCTCTCTATTTATAGGAAAATGTTAGCACGACGAAGCAGACTTAACCTGCAACCTGATGGCTTTACCTGCTACTATTCCCACCCACCACATTTGAATAAAAATCTCTGCACATTTCTTCACCAACCAAGAGTGGGGCCCACCAATTCCAACTATAATTTTTGAACCAGTCATCTCGTAAAATTCATAACAAATCATACGTTCATTTTTAATGGTTCAAAATTTGTGGACATATACTCAACTTATATATGTATAACATATCCAAAAATTACCACGATCCAACGGTCGGATTAAAAATTATAACCCCGCAAAATATCTCAGAAATCCTAATTTGATTTTCAATACCTCCGTTCCGACAAAAATACAGATAAATACCTCAACATTAACTCCTTTTTTTTAACCACAAAAATATATCTCTCATTTATATCCACATAAAATAAATATTTCCTTATCATATGAATCAATAATTAATTATTCACAAATAATATTACAGAATCACATTTATGACAACCAGGCCGTTCCCAGGAAAGAGGGGGCTTTCCAATAAGAATTTCTCCTTACTGGCGCGCAATTAGGTGACCAAACCTCTCCTTAGACAGAACTTTCTAGACATTGCCAATAATGTTATCTAATAATATTATTCAAATAATATGAATTATTGATCTGATAATGGGAAATACTGTGCAGTGACAATTATTGAAATAACAATAATATAAAATATCAACACAGCAATTATTGAATCAATAAAATAAAATATTGAACAGTAATTACTGTAACAATTATTGAGTAGTGTCTTCTTACGTAAGAATCAATAATTTCAAAAATACTGTTCAATACCGTGTATTACTGTATTTTAACCACCGAGTATTCCAACAGTGTTAACGGTAACAACTACGCCGTTAATTATAAAAACTCAATTTTTGTTGTTATCTTCATCCGACCGTTTTTCGTTATGGGGCCCACAAACAGTTATGCCATCGTACGAATATTCCCCGACAGAAAGAATATTCCACGACCAACGAATATTCCCCGACAACAATGATTATTTTATAACCACTTGTTTATTTTGAAAAAAAATTCATATATAACCCTTAACTTTAACTTTTATCAATTTAACCATTTACTGAATAGGAAAATTGAACACTTTTATTTCATAAAATTCAGAGTCTTACAATCTCCCCTCCTTATGAAATTTCGTCCCCGAAATTTACGTACCTGGTAATTCAAAGAGTTGAGAATACCTTGCTTTCATTTCAGATTCTATCTTTTATGTCATCATGATTTCTCCATTGCTCATCTCCTGTATTTCAGATATCATTCTAGAATACAGCTTCAAAATAAGGGTTAATTAGATAAATTAACATATCACATAATATCCCGATATTAACACTGACCAACAAATAAGCTTAGGTAGAACACATTACCGAAGGATTTACTCATCTCTCACCTCCTAGTTATATTTCCCGATCTCCGCCAGAGACCATATCCCTAAGCTCTGATACCAACTGTAACATTAGACACCATCATGTGTCAGCACCTCACAAAGGAACCTATCAGCTTGCCACCGCAGAACGGCGTCCCCTACGGAGAGTCTGGCTTCGGTGCATTCCCCATCAACAGAATGGCACCAGATAGAGGCTCGGGGCTCTTTACTTATGGCTCTGATACCAACTATGACATTGGACACCATCATGTGTCAGCACCTCACAAAGGTACCTATCAGATTGCCACCGCAGAACGGCGTCCCCTACAGAGAGTCTGGCTTTGGTGCATTCCCCATCAACAGGATGTCACCAGATAGAGGCTCGGGGCTCTTTACTTATGGCTCTGATACCAACTGTGACAACCCCAAAACAAGTCCATTCCATCCAACCTATTCTGAGTCGCCAAATACATGGTACAGAAAACAACTAAACTTTATTACAATAATTGTCGTGCAAAATGCAACAACACATATGCTGTGAGTTTGGATACAAATATATACCAAATGTGACTCATGTCCCAACCGTGGACAACACATCACAATGACACCTTATGTAAGACCCCAAATTATTAATACATAAAATTTAATTTCCTCTATTTATTATTCTGAAATAGTAAGGGTTGATTTGATTAATGTGGTTAGTTATGGGTAAAATGCGCAAATATTTTAAATAAGAAAGTGGTTATAAAATATTCATTATTGTCGGAGAATATTCGCTTGGTCGTGGAATATTTTTACTGTCGAAGAATATTCGTACGACGGCGCAGTCTTTTGTGGGCCCCATAACGGAAAGCGATTGGATGAAGAAAACGACAAAAATAAGTTGTTTATAAATAACGGCGTAGTTGTTACCGTTAATACTGTTGGAATACCCGGTGGTTAAAACACGGTAATACGCGTTGTTGCACAGTAGCACACGGTATTGCACCAATTATTGATTCTTACGTAAGAAGGCACTACTCAATAATGGTTACAGTAATTACTGTTCAATATTTTATTTTATTGATTAAATAATTGCTACGTTGATATTTTATAATTGTCACTACACAATATTTTCCATTATCGGAGCAATAATTCATATTATCTGAATAATATTATTAGATAATATTATTGGCAATGTCTAGAAAGTTCTGTCTAAGGAGAGGTTTGGTCATCTAATTGCGCGCCAGTAAGGAGAAATCCTTATTAGAAAGCCCCCTCTTTCCTGGGAACGGCCTGGTTGCCAGTACTGTGATTCTGTAATATTATTTGTGTATAATTAATTATTAATTTATATGATGAAGAAAATATTGATTTTATGTGGATATAGATGGAAAAAAATTTTAATGTGACAATTGTTGAAAATTAATATTTTATCTTTTTCTGATAAAATAATTCATTTAAATATATTATTTTAATAATATATTGATGGTGATATTTTTATAATGAATGTGGAATATATGAGTATATGAGGAGAAAGAGTATTTTTTGTGGCATTAAATGATTAACACATGTTTTGTGTGTTGGTGGACACAATTCTTGACCGAAAATTTATTATTGACTGTAAAATCGTCCGTTTGTGGATTTAGGTCAATTTTTGTTTGGAATTTGGAAAAATTTTCTTCTGCAAAGTTGTAGAGAATTGAAATTCATATAAAAACTCGCGAGATTCGAATTTTCTGATAAAAGGGCTATTTATTATGAATTATTGAAGTTTGAAGTTCCGAAATAATTAATTTTTGGAAGTTTTATTTATTATTTTGAAGAAAAACGTTTTTTGGCATTTAAGTGGGCTAACATGTGATATAAATGGGCTGAGATCAGATGTCTAGAGGTGGGCTAAGGAAAATTTGATAAATATATTAATATTTTATTAAATTTTCTGCTTTGATGTTCTAAGCATTTTCCTATAAATAGGGTACTTAGGTTAGAATTGAAAATCACACCAGAAACACAAGTTTCTCACTATTTCTCTTTCTATATCGAGCGTATTCTTGTGAGTATTTGATACTTTGAGTGTTGCTATACGGTACAAGTTTCCTTCAGCACTATATCTAGTATTCCAGTCAGAAGTATCGTCTTTCCGAGGTAAGGGATGTTATTTCTTCTTAAATGATATTATTTTCTCCAATATCATTATGCCGAAGTATTGATCTGAACTTTTTATCAAATTTAGAACTTTTCATGTCGGGATTACTATTCATGAGTTACTATTCACGAGTTACTATTCACCGAAAAATGAAATTTTCTTCTTTTCGTCCAAAATATCTATTATGGATACTAGCTTTGATTGTATCCATGTTTTGATCATTCTTGAATTTTACTCCACTATGATTATTTATGAGGTATTTTTGGACATGGAATAGCTGAAATACGAATCCTTAATATTTATTATTTTGTTTCACTGGATTCGTTTCCTTTAAAATATTTTTCATCATCCTCAATCCTAAATGATGATATAATTGAATATCTTTGGCCTGTAGTGCAAAGATGAATGATTTCTGATGAATATCTTTGGCCCGTAGTGCAAAGATGAACAGGTGTTGAGATGAACATGACCAACTGATGAATATCTTTGGCTTGTAGTGCAAAGATGAATATTGATTGATGTTTCAGGGATAAAATATTGATGATGGACTTTTAAATTCATAGATAATAGTAGATTTCATTCTCTACGTAACTCTTCTATGAATTATTATTTTTCGCTTCGAATATTGATTTAAAACTTGTTGTCTATTGTATTCTATTATATTTTTTCCTGTTGAAGATTAACGATAATTTGTTCTATGTTATCTTAGTCATAATGTTCTTTACTGGGCTAGTTGAGCTCACCCTTTTCCTTTTTGTTCCATTTTTCTCAGGAGGCGAGAATGTAGCGAGTACTAGTCGGGGTATGGAATGAAGGTTCTAGGAAGTTTTTTTAGTAGTCCTCACCATTTTTTTTGTAAAATATTGTATCAATAATTGTAATGAGGACTTATTTGAGTGTGGATATTGTCTAGATGACAATATTTGTATTTAAACTCACAGTTCTTATGTTGTAATAGTAAAGATGTAGTTATTTCTGTACCATGTTATTGACGACTCAGAATGGGTGTTGTATACCTATTTTGGGGGCGTCACAGTTGGTATCAGAGCTTAGGGATATGATCTCTGGCGGAGATCGGGGAATAGAACTAGGAGGGGAGAGACGAGTAAATCCTTCGCTAGTGTGTCCTACCTAAGCTTATTTGTTGGTCGGTCAAAATATAGGGATATTATGTGATTTGTTAATTTGTTAAATTAACCCTTGTTTTATGGCAGTATTTGAGAATGTCGACTGAGAATGTTAACAGTGGAGTAAATGAAACCGTAGAGACACCTGTACTCACCAACGAGGAGAACGTGCAACAGGCTGGCAATGTTCCTCCTGTGAACAACACCACTGAGCAGACGGTGAGCGATGAGATGTTTAGAAGTTTTTTGTGGTTCATGCAAAACCAGACGAAAGGAGATTCTTGTTCAAAATATAGGAAGAAACAATGGCAACGCACAGCTGGTCACAGCCAAGCAGTTCAAAGAGTTGGGACCACCAGAATTTAAGGGAAAGCCGGATCCTATCATGGCGGAAACGTGGTTCAAGCAAATTACCAAGATATTCGATGTCTTGGAATGCACGGAGGAACAGAAGGTTCCATTCGCCACCTTTATGTTCCGTGGCGAGGCAGACTACTGGTGGGAGTCTGTGAAACGTACCCATCCAGCCGCACTCAGCATGTCTTGGGAGACATTTCAGAAACTGTTCAATGAAAAATACTTTCTTGAAAGTGTTCGTCATATAAAGGAAGTGGAGTTTATTAGACTGGAGCAGAACAACATGACGGTGTCCCAGTACGAGGCGAAGTTTGCAGAGTTGTCCAGGTTTGCACCTTATTTGGTGGAGAATGAGGAACGTATAACGCGGATGTTTCTGAGAGGTTTGAAACCCGGCATACGTCAATATCTCATTTCTCATAAATTTTCTCTCTATTCAGATGTTGTCAACAGGGCTCAATTATTAGAGCGAGATAACGAGTATGGTCAACCGAAGGACCACAACCAGGATCATACCGGTGACAACAGTCATCAAAACAATGATAACCAGCGGAGAAAAAAAATACAGACAAGAACGGCAACCACTCTGGTGGTAATCGTGGCCATGAAAATAGAAGAAGTGATTCGGGAGGAGATTTTAAAAAGAGGAGATTCAACAATGATAATACGAAGACGTCAGCACCAGCAACAACTGGTTCCAAGGGAGGAGAACGACCACCGGTCATATGCTATAAATGTGGAAAAGAGGGACATATCAGCCCAAACTGTCCACAACAGTTCAAGGTATGCTATAATTGTGGAAATGAAGGACATATCGCTCGAGATTGTACGGTAGCAAAACCAAGTTCAGCGGGGACGGTGACTCAAAAGGCTGCCCCAGAAAAGTCAAAGTTAACGGTTCCTGGAAGAGCGTTTGTCGTGACTGGTCAACATGCGAGGAACCCAAACGAGGTGATCACGGGTAAGTTAATCATAAATTCATGTGAAGTTTATACCTTACTAGATACCGGTGCTACCCATTCATTTATTTCTCCTGCTTGTGCTCAACGTTTAAACTTGACTCTGGAGAAATTAGACTTTGATTTATCTATGGAGACTCCGTTAGGGGAAACTTTCATCACATCCACTGTTTATAAATCTTGTTTGATCCAAGTTGGCACCATCACCTTACTTGTTGACCTTATCTCTTTAAAGATACTTGCATTTGACGTGATTTTAGGAATTGATTGGTTAACTACTCATCATGCCAAAATTGATTGTTTTCGTTAGGTGGTTAGTTTTCATATTCCTAATCAACCTGTTGTGCGAATTCAAGCAACTAAGCCATTAAAATCAATCACTGTTATATCAAGCCATAAAGCCATTCATTTATTAAAAAATGGATGTCAAGCTTTCTTAGCCCATGTTATGGATTTGAATAAAGACACGTCAAATTTGAATAATATTCCTGTTGTTAGTAACTTTCCTGACGTATTTCCTGAAGAACTTTCCAGTCTACCCCTAGAACGTGAAGTTTAATTCTTTATTGATCTTGAACCTGGTACAAAGCCCATTTCTAAAAGCCCATATCGAATGGCTCCTATTAAACTTCAGGAGTTAAAAGTCCAACTACAAGAGTTGTTGGACATCGGCTTCATTCGTCCTAGTACATCTCCTTGGGGTGCTCCTGTTTTATTTGTAAAGAAAAAAGATGGGAGTATGCGATTTTGTATCGATTACCGGGAATTAAACCATGTCACCATCAAGAATAGGTATCCGCTACCTCATATTGATGACCTGTTTGACCGGTTACAAGGAGCACAATTCTTTTCAAAAATCGATCTTCGTTCTGGATATCATCAGCTGAAGGTTAAAACTGAGGATATTCCGAAGACTGCCTTTAGAACTCGGTACGGGCATTATGAATTCTTAGTCATGTCTTTTGGATTGCCTAATGCTCCTGCGGCTTTCATGGATATGATGAACCGAGTATTAAAGGATTATTTGGATCAGTTCGTTGTTGTCTTTATTGATGACATCCTCATATATTCCAAAAGCCGTGAAGATCATGAGCACCATTTGAAGCTGGTACTCCAAAGGCTGCGTGAAAACAAGTTATATGCTAAGTTGAAGAAATGCGAGTTCTGGCTTGAGGAAGTAGCATTCCTAGGACACGTGGTGTCAAAACATGGAGTATCTGTGGACCCGGCGAAGATTGAAGCAATACAAAGCTGGGAGCAACCGAAGACGGTGACCGATGTATGTAGCTTTCTGGGCTTAGCTGGTTATTATTGGAGATTCGTAGAAGAGTTTTCTCGAATTGCTACCCCGTTAACTCAGCTGACTCGGAAGGATATCAAATTCGTATGGAGCGAAGAATGCGAGAAGAGTTTCCAAGAGCTTAAGAGGAGACTCATTTCGGCACCTGTTCTGACAATACCATCTGGTTCGGATGGATTTGTTATCTACAGCGATGCTTCAGGCAAAGGATTAGGATGTGTTCTCATGCAACGTGGGAAAGTCATAGCCTATGCCTCGCGACAACTTAAAGAATATGAGAGGAATTATCCTACTCATGATCTAGAGTTGGCAGCAGTCGTTTTCGCGCTAAAGATCTGGAGGCACTATCTATATGGGGAGAAAGTGGAGATATATTCAGACCATAAAAGGTTCAAATATTTCTTCACTCAAAAAGAACTCAACATGCGGCAATGACGTTGGCTCGATCTGTTGAAAGATTATGACCACACTATTCAATACCATCCTGGAAAAGCAAACGTGGTAGCTGACGCGTTGAGTAGAAGATCATATGCAGGAACGAGTGTGATGATGTCAAGTATACGCGTAGAACCGACTTTAATCGATAAAGTTAAAGTTGCTCAAGCTATAGACCCGGAGCTGATGCGTATGAAGAAGAAAGTGCAAGAAGGTGCTATTCCAGAAGCAAGAATCGATGAAGAAGGAATACTTCGAGTCCACTCCAGACTTTGTGTTCTTAACGATTCTGATTTGAAGTACAAGATCATGATGGAGGCACACAATACACCATTTGCAATCTATCTTGGAAGTACTAAAATGTATCGTGATCTTCGACATACATTTTGGTGGAACAATATGAAGAGAGAGATTGCAAAGTTTATCTCGAGGTGTTTAACTTGTCAACGTGTAAAGGCAGAGCATCAAGTGCCAAAGGGTCCGTTGCAACCACTTGAGATTCCAAAATGGAAGTGAGAACACATTATCATGGATTTCATTATGGGTCTTCCCACGGTTTCTCAAGGCATAAATGCTATTTGGGTTATTGTTGATAGATTAACCAAGTCTGCTCATTTCTTGCCGATACGGGAGACTTATTCCCTTGAACATCTTGCTCGTATGTACGTAGATGAGATTGTGAGACTGCATGGCATGCCAGTATCCATAGTTTCAAATCGTGACCCAAGATTCACTTCAAGATTTTGGGTTAGCTTACAAAAATCTATGGGCACAGATTTACGATTTAGTTTGGCATACCATCCTCAAACGGACTCAGAGAGGACTATTCAAACTCTTGAAGATCTATTAAGACTTTGTGTCCTAGATTTAAAGGGAGTTGGGATAAGTACCTACCATTGGTAGAATTCTCCTACAATAACAGTTATCAGGCAAGTATAGGTGTGGCTCCATTTGAAGCATTGTATGGACGAAAGTGCCGCTCTCCAGTATGTTGGGATGAGGTGGGAGAAGCAACGTTGTTCGGACCAGAGTTGGTACGAATGACTACAGAGAAGATCCAAACGATTCGACAACGTATACAAACGGCACAGGATCGACAAAAGAGTTATGCAGATCTTCATCGAAAGGACGTGGAATTTGACATTGGGGATCATGTATTATTGTGTGTGGCTCCATGGAAAGGAGTTACAAGATTTGGGAAGAGAGAAAAGCTCAATCCATGATTTATTGGTCCATTTTAGATTCTTGACCGAGTAGGAAATGTGGCCTATAGACTCGCGTTACCTCCAAGTATGTCTCGTGTTCATAATGTTTTTCATATATCTGTGTTACGTAAATATGTGAAAGACCCAAACCACATTATTGAGTTAGAACCGGACGAGATAGCTGAAGACTTAACGTACGAAGAGGTACCTATCAAGATCTTGGATAGGAAGGAGCATGTCCTACGCACGAAGGTCATACCACAAGTTAAAATTTTGTGGAGAAACCATGCTATTGAGAAAATGACCTGGGAGTTGGAAACGGAAATGAAAGCGAGGTATCCTCATCTTTTCAAAACACCAGGTACGTACGTCAATTTCGAGGACAAAATTTCATAAGGAGGGGAGGTTGTAAGACCCCAAATTATTAATAAATGAAATTTAATTTCCTCTATTTATTATTTTGAAATAGTAAGGGTTAAATTGATTAATGAGGTTAGTTATGGGTAAAATGCGCAAATATTTCAAATAAGCAGGTGGTTATAAAATATTCATTGTTGTCGGAGAATATTCGTTTGGTCGTGAATATTCTTCCTGTCGGGGAATATTCATACGACGGTGCAGTCTTTTGTGGGCCCCATAACGGAAAGCGATTGGATGAAAAAAACGACAAGTATAAGTTGTTTATAAATAACGGCGTAGTTGTTACCGTTAATACTGTTGGAATACCCGGTGGTTAAAACACAGTAATACGCGTTGTTGCACAATAGCACACTATATTGCACCAATTATTGATTCTTACGTAAGAAGGCACTACTCAATAATTGTTATAGTAATTACTGTTCAGTTTTTTTATTGATTCAATAATTGCTACGTTGATATTTTATATTATTGTTGTTTCAATAATTGTCACTACACAGTATTTTTCATTATCGGAGCAATAATTCATATTATCTGAATAATATTATTAGATAACATTATTGGCAATGTCTAGAAAGTTCTGTCTAAGGAGAGGTTTGGTCACCTAATTACGCACCAGTAAGGAGAAATCCTTATTGGAAAGCCCCCTCTTTCCTGGGAACGGCCTGGTTGCCAGTACTGTGATTCTGTAATATTATTTGTGAATAATTAATTATTGATTTATATGATGAGAAAAATATTCATTTTATGTTGATATAGATGAAGAAAATTTTTAAAGTGACAATTGTTAAAAATCGATATTTTATCTTTTCTGATAAAATAATATTTTATTATATTATTATAATATAATAATGATGATATTTTTTACAATGAATGTGGGATATATGAGTATATGAGGAGAAAGAGTATTTTTGTTGCAAAAGTTGTTTAAAACATGTTAAACATGTCTGTGGGCCCATTTTTTGACTGAAATTTGATTATAGCCTGTAAAATCACTCGTTTATGAATTTCGGTCAATTTCTGTTTGGAATTTAGAAAAACTTTCTTCTGCAAAGTTGTAGAGAATTAAATTTCCTATAAAAAGTTTTAAAATTCGAATTTTCGGATAAAATGGCTATTTATTATGAATTATTGAAGTCCCGAAGTTTCGAAATAATTGATTTTTGGAATTTAAAATATTTTAAATATAAAAAATGTTTTTTGTATTGTTGGTGGGTTGTCAAACATGCTGAATTGGATGATTCAATGGTTGGCGTGAAAATTAATATATATATTATTATTTTATTAAATATTCTACTTTGATGGTCTAAGCATTTTTCTATAAATAGGGTGCTTAGGTTAGAATTGAAAATCACACCAGAAACTAAAGATTTCTCTCTCTTTCTCTCTCTATAATATCGAGCGTATTTTGTGAGTATTTTTGTACTTTGAGTGTTGCTATACAGTACAAGTTCCTTCAGCACTATATCTGATATTCCAACCAGAAGTACTATTTTGCTGAGATAAGGGATGTTATTTTATTCGAAAATGATATTATTTCTTCAATATCATTATGCCGAAATATTGGTTAAAAACTTTTATCAAATTTGGAACTTTTCATGTCGGGGTTACTATTCATGAGTTACTATTCACGAGTTACTATTCATCGAAAAATAAAATTTTCTTCTTTTCGTCCAAAATATCTATTCTGAATACTAGCTTTGATTGTATCCATGTTTTGATCATTCTTGAATTTTACTTCACTATGATTACTTATGAGGTATTTTTGGACATGGAATAGCTGAAATACGAATCCTTAATATTTATTCTTTTGTTTCACTGGATTCGTTTTCTATAAAATATTTTTCATCATCCTCAGTCCTAAATGATGATATAACTGAATATCTTTGGCCTGTAGTGCAAAGATGAATGATTTCTGATGAATATCTTTGGCCCGTAGTGCAAAGATGAACAGATGTTTAGATGAACATGACCAACTGATGAATATCTTTGGCTTGTAGTGTAAAGATGAATATTGATTGATGTTACAGGGATAACATATTGATGATGGACTTTTAAATTCATAGATAATAGTAGATTTCATTCTCTACATAACTCTTCTATGAATTATTATTTCCGCTGCGAATATTGATTTAAAACTTGATGTCTATTGTATTCTATTAGATTTTTCCTTGTTGAAGACTAACGATAATTTGTTCTGTATTATCTTAGTCATAATGTTCTTTACTGTGCTAGTTGAGCTCACCCTTTTTCTTTTTGTTCCATATTTCTCAGGAGGCGAGAATGTAGCGAGTACTAGTCGGGGTATGGAATGATAGTTCTAGAAGTTATTTTAGTAGTCCTCACCATTTTTGTGAAATAATGTATCAACAATTGTAATGAGGACTTATTTGAGTGTGGATATTGTCTAGATGACAATATTTGTATTTAAACTCACAGTTCTTATGTTGTAAAAATAAAGATGTAGTTGTTTCTGTACCATGTATTTTGACGACTCAGAATGGGTGTTGTATACCTATTTTGGGGGCGTCACAACACCCTTCTTCGGGTTAGGACAGTTAGGTGCTATGTGGCCTTCCTGACCACAATTGTAGCACACTCATTTTCCCTTTATGCAAACTCCTAGATGAGTTTTTCCGCAGGTCGGGCATGCTTCAATCCTCTTCTTCTGACCTTCTTGTTGATTTCTAGTTGATGAATTATCGGACCACCTTCTCTTCTGCTTGTTACTTCCTCCCGTGTTACTTCCACTGGCCTTATTAATTCCCTCATTCTCACTCTTCTTCTTCTGATCTTGATTATACAACCAGGGCTTCAGTCCTTGTTCAAACCTTCTTACTTTTATCTTATCCGTGTGCACTTGATATGTGGCGAACCTAGCCAACTCATTGAATCTTGCTGCATAATCTAGCACGGACATATTTCCTTGCTTCAACTCCAAAAATTGTACCTCCATTTGGTTCTGCGAGCTTGTCGTACATCTCAGCACTGATAGAGTTCGGTGGGAACTCAACTTCTTCCTCAGGATCCTCCTCTGGATCAGTCTCAGGCTCATGCTCCTGACCAACAACAGTGATCAACGGAGATGGCTCTCTCTATACCAACTGCTCCCTAATGACATGAATGTCTCGGGGCTCCTCCTCCTTAGGTACTCGGGCTACCCAACTCGACTAGCTCCTCCAATATCCGACATCCTGACAACACAATTTTAAGTTGTAGTTACAAAGCTGTACTAGCAAGCACATAATTCATCACATAAGCACATAAAGTCTTTTATTATCTTCAATGAATTAAGAATTTCATTTCTTAGAACTCGATAAGAGTTTACCACCACTATGTTCTTCCTATAAGGCTACTACCTAAGGTTGTTCCCCCACCTAAGGTTTATAACCTACAGTTTTGATACCAACCTGTGACACCCCCAAATCCGGGTATTTTAATTTTCACGGGATTTGGTGTTCACTGTACAAACATCATATATCTATCTACCCATAATAATTGAAAACGAAAAAAATAGATAGAATTAAATCCTCTCCTTAAGGAGCTACAACATCTAAAAATAAATACAACAATCCCAGATCATACTAACCTTAAATCTCAAATGTGGAAATATGATCAAATATTAAGTCTTACACAAATTAAACATAAGTCTGAAACATAACATTACAAATAAATAGCAAGTCTTCATCACTTGTTAATCTTGCCCTTGCCTTTGCTAGTGGAAGGCTCGTCGGACCTTTCGTTCTTAACTGTAATGTTATTATTACGCAAGAGTGAGCACGATGCCCACAAATATAATAATATAACAACAATATAATAACATGCGGGTGAATTAAAAACTTCTAGAATAAGAAACTCAACTTTTGAATCAAGAATGAATAACAAGAATCAAAAGAACTTCCGAGGGTCATAAGACCTTGAACTACGTCCTAGGTTGTCAAGTGTTCATACTTGAAACCTTTAACAGTCATAAGACTATGGACTCTTCTTCTCGTACTTAGGGGGATTAACCCTCAGTACCATATTGTGCACAATATCTCAACGCTAAAGTATAAGTAATCCCCTATAACAGGGTTGTTCATCTCAGTTTGACATTAGAGTCTGCACCAAAGGAAGTTTGGTTTGGATAAATTCAACAATAGTTCTAAAATTTAGAACGCTCATCAACTATGGGCTAGTCGAATCATTAAGGTTTCGCTAGTCTTACAAGGTTTCAAAATGAACTGATACTCAATTTGAATAAAAATTCTAAAAAGGTATACAATCGAATAAGTATTGTATGACTGAATTCATGCTTTAAAAGAATTATAGCATCTAATATGAAATTTTGAACTTGAACAATTAAGAACAAGAACTTACTCGCTATAGAATACAATTCTAAGACTTGATCACTGAGTGATTTAGAATTTAAGGAACTTGCTTAACAACAATAATTTAGAAATAGAATATTTACTCAATATAAAAGCAAGGTTTAGAAACTTGCCTCTTGCACAAGCTACGATTAATTCATGTTCTTTATTAAATCCTATATATCAATACATTCACAATACCCATTAATCAAAAGTTCGATATACCTATCGAATCCCAACATTAGTGTTTGAATATGTTATTGGACTTTTAAGTCTTATTAATTAATCACATAACGTAAGTTAACTAACATATTATTATATGTTTGACATGTCTTCATGTTCATTACATTAGGTTTTAAAAACACATTTTCAAACTTGAACACTTAGAAAAACTTCTGAAGTTTTGCAGGTAGGGCACGGGCGCGCTACCTTTGTTCTCTGAAACTGCGTGGGCGCTACATTTGCTCTTTAAAGAGGCGCGGCCGCGCTGTACGGCGCGGGTGCGCTCCATTCGTTCATTGGAGCGGCGCGGCCGCGCTACGACGCAGACCTAGATTCTGGAATTCGCGAAAAAATGCAGAGCAAGCCAAAATCTACCAATTTCTTTATTCATACATGAATTTAGACATACCCAGACACTATAATATACACATAATCATTATTCAACATTCCTAGCATGATTTTAACAGGTTAAAACATATAATTACTTGAATTAATTCATGTAATTTCAGTGTTCTTGGTGATTTTGAAAATATTGAACATGAAATAGAAAAATTGGCATTACGGATTCGTTATAACACCAAATTTGTCCATTCGAAGTTTGATTTCTTCGTTTTAACATATATAAGGATACACAAGTGTAAATTTATGATACAACATATGATTAGCGCATTAAATTTGTACGTAAGGGCCATATGGTCAAATATATACTTTTATACTCTGTAACCTTTAAAATAACTCAATTACTATAAATTTATATACAATTGATGTTATGAAAACATACATATATATGACAAAAACATATTATGATGGCATATTAGCATATATATACGCAATTATTACTCTTAGCAACTACAAAGACTTGAAAACCATTATTTTATAAAAACTTTAATGACGTAAATTAAAACTTGAGTTTAAGGGTTTACCCTTGATTACTCCGCTTGGATCACACAAGGATGATAATCACTTTTAATTTTCTACAATTCTTCTCCTTTTCTCTCACTGATCCTTAAATTCTATCTGTGAACTTGTTTATTCCAAACTTAGAAAATAAAAGAAAGTGTATATAATTATAAGAACTGACGTTGTGTGGTCAGTTAATCCGATCATGGGTTAACTGCTCCCAACTTACCATATGGCCTTGTTTGGCTATTCTTAACAAACTCATTTCCATTTAATTTAATCAATCCTTATAATATAGTTTTAATCATGTCACGCCCAATTACACAATAAAACAAATATCTTATTTAATTTAATTTAAATAAAATATAATAATTTCTCATTAATTCACATAGTCACATAATTAATTTTCTCATTAATTCACATAGTCACATAATTAATTTTCTCATTTATTAATTATGTCGAATTGTTAATTCTCTAATTAATTATTAATTAAAGTAATATTTGTGCTTATTAAATAATTCATTTAATTCAATAAGCTCACTTAAATACATACTTTGAATAATAAAATTCTCCATATTAATTTAATCAATATAACACATATAATTAAATTAATCTACCACAATTTCATCAATTAATTATTTAATCCAATAATTAAATCATCGAAAAATATTTATTTAATTCAATAAATATTCAAATTAAATTACAAAATCTCATTTGTCACAACTTTCCCCCTTAAAAAGATTTTGTCCCCAGAATCACGACTCAATCAATTCGTCCCGTTACAGTCATCATCCAATGTTTGGCATCTTTCCTCAAAGTTATCATGAAGGTCTAACACTTAGTCACATCTGAGTAATCATAGTAATCCATCAACTTGTCATACGCCTGACTGTGCTCGTACGAATCTCCTGAGTCATTATAACTTTCCATATAGGGGAGCTTTTTACTGGGGTCTGCCTTCTCTCAAACGATTTCCGGAGAGAAAGGGATTGCCTTTTTGCCCAAACTCACCTTCCTTTGTTTTATTTCGGCCAATTCTTTCTAAAGATCCTCCAACTTTCTACCCAGCAGTTTCATCCCATCCAGCTTTGTTGGTTCTTCTTTCTTGGGACGACCCTTCTTTTCATGGTCGGTTTGACCTTTTCCATCCGAACTATCCACCTTGGAAGGGCTTCATCTGTCATTCTTGTTGTGTCAGGAACAATCAAGGCGATGTGCCCTCTTTTGATCCCCAGGTATGCGACCACCTAATCTGCTTCGATCTCGAGAGCGGCTCCGAAGCCTACTCTCAGATCGCCTTGAACCTTCATCCCTCTGTGCCCTAGATCGTCTATCTGGAGAACTACCACACCTTCTGGATCGGTTGTAGTTGGAGGCCTCATCTTCTTGTTGGGCCACAAGGACCATTTGCTTCACAATCTCTTCCTTTTGTTGCAGTAGCACCTTCAAAGCCTCCTCCGTCTCCTGTGCCCTTTAGCCAGAGCAGATTCCCTGTCCTCCTGATCCTCTCGGTATAAGGTTTGAGGCGGTGTGCCTTCTACCCTCCTCCAATCGTTCCTAGCCCCCTTACTGGCTGTAGAGAACAGCCTCTGATTATTAAAAATTTGGGTTGACCGCTCTTAGCTAATCCTCATCTCCTCTAGGTCTGCTATGCCCTTCAGTATTACATCCATCGGATTTGGCTTTTCTTCTTGTGGCAATGGAGGTGGACATGAAAATTTCGGTGTGTATGATGGATTTGGAGCGTAATATTGGTCATCATAAATGTAGCTCCCTGAAGAATCCGGGTGATACCCCAATCTTGGTGATAGTTAGGCTCAGCATAGTTGTTGAGGTAATCACCACTATATGGTACCGGCTCAAAACTGACGGTGCATTGATGACTTGGATGATTACCAACACAATATTTACAAACTAGCGCTTTCCTCCGAATACGTTGGGCTACAACAACATCCAACCTCCTCAAAATTGTCTCAAGTTGTGCTGATAATGCAAAAAATGCATTAAGTCCATCAATTACCGTGTCCCTTGGTGGAGTCATATTTGTATATGGCCATTGATAATTGCATCCAGCCATGGTACCTGAAACGAGAGAAAAATAGAAAGATAATAAAATAAAAAATAAAAAATAAAAAATATATTTAAATTAAGACTAATTTGATTGAAGCTAATATTGACAAAAAAATATTAAACTAATTCCCCGGCAACGGCGTCAAAAACTTGTTGGGTAAAATCTAATTACGCACAACACGCAAGTATACGTGGTCAACAAGTAATAAAGTGAAAGTAGAGTATCGTTCTCACGAGGAATTGTTTAATAAAAATCACCAAGTACTAACCCATAACCAAATCAATCTTATTTAAACGAATGAATTTCAAATTATATAATTAAACTACTATTAAATTCCACTGGTTAAATTAAGATTACGGAGATTTAAAATCACAACTTCACTTATTGCTTCATTTAAGCTAACACGCTTCTCATCAATTATTCTCTATCCTGAATTATTAATCAAGAACACTAAAGCAGATAAAACTACCTCTCGATGCATACTACTCATACTCACTTAAATCCACAGATGATAGAATTAAGCAAGACGCCCTAATTAACTAATTCACTATATCTCTATATGAATTACAATTAAAAAGGATTTAAAGTACAAGTTCTCTATAAGATTGCATGCGATGTTAGGTATATCTCTATCCTATACATAAATTATGTATTCCAACGCTATGCAGAAAACACAATCACATGCTACTATGATCAGATTTAAATATATACTTCATCTCTCGAGTTCATAAAGATTATTATGGTAATTGATGGCCAATCAATTAAACAATTAAGTCCAAATCACAATAGACAATCCTCACAATAAAACATAATAATTGAAACGAAGCATATTAAAATAAACTACACAATAAGACCCATTGTAATCTCAAACAAAGAATTAGTTCATGATTATTGAATTAAAACTAAGAATCCACAATTGAATAATCATTAAAAGACAAAGATAGAAGAAGATAAGAAGATAGAATCTGTTGTCTGCAGATTTGAAGCTCCCTCCTTACTCCTACTTTGAATCTTCAATGGTCTTCAAGTTACTTCAATCTCCAAATCTAATAAGAACTAGGGTTTTGATCTAATCTACTCTAATCTAATCTAATGGAATCCCCTCTCTTTTATGCCTCCCATCATGTATTTATAGGTTACAAGTCTAATTTTTTAGCTTAGGAGCAAACCTAATCCAATTTGGAGTCAAAAAGGTATCAAAATTCGACCCAAAACACGTCAAAAACTTGTTTTGGCCCGTACCCCCGCCCCGGCGGTTTTTGCACTGATAAGCTCGCCCCAGCTGGCATGCCTACTGTTTTCCAGCTTGTACCCCCACCCCGGCGGGGGTTTCCTTCACAAAAAGCCCGCCCCGGCGGGGGTCCTTTTTCTGATGCAGTGTCCTCTGGTAAAACGGCCATAACTTTTGATCCAGCAGAAGTTACGGGGTCTGCCACCTATCAAATCGAAGATATCGACGAGATCTACAACTTTCATTCTTTGAGAATTGACATATTCAGATTGGATCAAGGTGGAAATTGGGTTTGAAGTAGATGCTATGTAAATGGCAAGCATGACAACTCTTAGCTTTGATCTTTGTTGATAAAAAGGTCATAACTCTAGCATCCGAACTCCGATTGGGACGGTTCAAGATTTTCCGAAAAGCTAAGAAATAGATCTACAATAAAATTCAAGTTCCAAGCCAAGAACATGTGGATAACTTGGTGTTAAAAGTCCTTTAATCTTCCTTTCTTGTATTTGCTTGCGTATTTTAGTCCAAAAGATTTTCGAATTGCTTTCCCTTGCTTATTCATGCCAATAGTCGCCTTTTTCTTGCGTTTTCATACCAATAGTCGCTCACACAGCTCCCAAGCATATAATCTATAAAATGAACACAAAATGCATGAAAAGTAACTAAGAAACATGAGTTTGAGCAACTAATTAAAGTAACAGATACCGGATAAGTAGGTATAAAACCTACTTATCAGCCTCCTCCTGACATCATCGCGATCTCTGTCTTGAAACCCTACTGAGGTGCCTTGTGGGCCAAGCCGCTCATGGATGCTCTTTGATGGCCCCAGTCTATCTTTAATAGATCCTCTCACTACAAAAAATGGCGATTTTGCAACAAACAGTTTTCGTTACTAAATGTGCGAAATTTTGTTGCCAAATGTCATTTGCAATAATTTTTCGATCATTGAACATTTCGTTGCCCAATGAGCATTGCTAATTGTCTAGCAACAAATTTTTTTTTCTTCGTTGCAGACAGTAATATATTTCGCAACGAAATTTTGTTTTCGTGTAAAATCATAAATCATTTAGCAACGAAATATTTTGTAACAAATTTATTAAGAAATTGTTACTGAAAAACAATTTTCGTTGCAAAATACGCCTAATTGGCAACGAAAAGAATCTTTTTATATGTTAACAAAGATAAAATTTGTTGCATTTGATACACATTTACCAACGATGTTTGTCGTTGCTGAACAATATTAAAATTGTTGCCTTAATTGATTTCCGTTGCTAATTGTATACTTTTTAGTAACGATATTCGTTGCTAAATGTGCAAATTAAACCGATCATATATTAATTTGCAACAAAATTATTCGTTGTTGTTGGCTTTATTATGGATAATTATGATCGATTAACAACGACAGTTTGATACTAATTATTTTTTGAAAGCAACAAAAGTTGTCAATTAGCAACAACACTTTACGTTGTCGTTTGGTAACGAAATAGATTTTGATTGTTTCATTGCCAAATCTATTATTGGATCCTGTTATGTAATGAATATCAAAATTATTTTACAAACAAAATAAATCGTGGCTCAATGAGCCCATAACAAATTATAGTTGAAATACAAAAAAACTCAAATATTATTAACTAAATAAAATTATCCAGTCCATGATCATTTATCATCTTTACAATCAACTATCTAAACTACCAAAGTTCTTCAGTCACGTAAGGCATGAAAGGATGTAGCATTTTGAATATGTTCTCAAAAACATATAAACGAACAATCTGTGCTACTGAAGAAATTGGACGAAAACCTTCAGACTTGTTAAGCCGAGCTTTACTAGCTTCAATATACGTAAAAAGAGCTTAATTTAGACAAACTTTGACGTAGCTTCACGTATTCCGGAAACATAAAGTGGAGAAATATATTATAAATTCTACTCATTTGAGAATACCTAATAAGTCCATGCAAATATTATAAACATTCGAAAATAAAACATCTTAAAAATATTAGTAATAAACAAGTAAATACATACATATACAGAGTACAATTCTTAATTCAGATCATATTTCACATATCATATTTCAACATCTATTAATTAAAAACATTAACTACAATGTTGCAAGACATTGACTAGCCTGAATCCACAGACAGAGAGTTTTAATGTGTAATCACCAGCTATCAATATTTTTTCTTGAAAAATACAACATATACTGAAACTAATTGAAATATTTTCATATTTTTATTAGAAATGAAACACCAAAAGTAATATCCCCAAACATAAGCATCACAAGCACCAAATATACTGAAAAACGTAACAATGTACAGACAGCAGACAACTGACTCCCCTAGCAGTTGTTCAGTAAGGATTTCTTTTTACAAACAGTAAAGATTTCTAAAAGTATAACGTAAATACCCTTAGGTAAGAATACCTCTATTTACATAGCAATTGAAGTCCGCTTAGAACCATGAAGCTCCTTCAAATTGGTTATATCCTCCAATACAGGATCATCCAATCTACAAATATGAAAGGGAATTCCAAAATATTTAGTCAGTAAGAACTTGTTGGGCCATAATACTTTTCATACTGGACCGGGCCGAATGGGCTTATCCTTTGGATTATGTCACTTTTACCGTATTGGGTCAAATAACTTGGGCCTCGCTACTTGACTATAATATTGGGCTTAGTCACTGGGTTGGTCCATTATATAAGTTGTCACTTATCCTATCTTTGACCGGTAATCATCACAAAAGGTAGTAGTTGACTGTTATGTCTGCCACCTTTCTGCGTGGCATTAATGAGGATGGGACTCCGATTACCGGCGGGAGGTAACAGTGGTAACAGGTGGGAAAATAAGCTACATACTTTCGACTGAGATGACCGGGAGTGAGAGGAGGTGTCAGGAGATAGTGGGTGGCACAGTAAACCGGGTCTACGGAACGTATGGGGCAAAGATCATAAAAAGAAAAAGAGGTAACAAAACACAACACATTATTATTTTCTCACTCACTCAGACACTAGTCAATATTTTCCTCCATTGTTAATTTTGTGATCGCCTGTACTGACTCTCACGCCGGAGCTATCCCCCGACGGTCAGGCCGTCAAGCTTTTGGTGTTGACTTGTTGAACTGTGCAGGATCAGAGCGTCTTACGTGATTGGGACGTGGGAGAAGATCTTGGCGTAACATTGGCGCTAGAAGGAGGGCTGAGTTCTAGTGTCCTGAGTATTTTTCAATCACAAACCTTGTTCGTTTCACGTCGGTGTTCATGGGGAAGAGTAGGACGCCTACACCTGAAGGGCAGCCGATGGCTGCCAGTGAATCAATACCGCGAGTATCTGTGAAGGACCGTTTGGGACCTGCACTAAGTGTTCATGCCAGCACGGCGTCCAAACGATCGCATGGAGATTCTCGTCTGAGGGCTGGGAGCAAAGCCAAAAGAAGGCTAGTTTTTACAGCAGAGAAAGGGTCCGGTCATGGCCGGAAACGAGTAGAAGGCACCTCGCCTAGAACTCGATACCAGGACGACCAAGACGAAAAGACTGTCCGCTTGGCTAAGATGGCAGACGAAGCTGATAGGGCCATGGAGGCATTGGTGAAGCAACGGCATGATATAGCTGAGCAGATGTCTCGAATGACAGAGTTAAGGGACGAAGCGTCCAGCTATGTCCAATCTGAAGAACGTGGGCATCGGAGTGGGAAAGAACATGTCCATTCAGGGCGTGAGTCGCGGGGTCAACCTCGAGAAAGGAGGAGGTCCAGAAGCCCTACTCCTCAAAGATCAAAGAGGGTACATCACCCTGTCGGTTCTAGGGAGCAGAGTCAAAGCGAACGAAGAGGTCGATCCAGGGATCGTGCTCCAGAGAATGCTAAAAAGGCGCTCGTTGTTGCGCATTCCCACCACGGCAGCCGGGTTCCGAGACGAAGCAGATCTAGGGGTCGTACACCCGAAAGTCCACTGAGGGCACTCCGCTCTGTGGACCATCATCGTCATAAAAGTCCCTCGAAAGTTGGGGGTTCTATTGTAAGAAACCGGTCCACTCAGAGGAGGGAGGAGTCACCGGAAAAAGAAGCATCGTCCCAACCCGAGGGCGTGGAGTATCTGGTAAAAGAGGTGAAGGAGCTTCGGAGGCAGCTTGCCGAGGTACAGAAAGTAAAAGATACTTCGGGAAAGAAGGCATCCCCTTTTTCCGCGGAGATTCTGAAAGAAAAGGCTGACCCCACCAAGAAGTTGCCTCACATTGAAAGTTATGACGGGTCGGGGGACCCCTATGACCATAGTCAGGCGTTCGACCGACTGATGGATTATTACGACTTTAGCGATGCTGCTAAGTGTCATACTTTTGTCACGACACTCCGAAAGGATGTCAGGCAATGGATGGGGTCTTTGCCTTCGGATTCGATTTCATCTTGGGCGGATATGTGCAATAAGTTCCACGCCCGCTTCGGGAGCAACAGAAGAAGAGGGAAACCAACTGGCTCGCTGGCTCAGGTTCGGCAGTACTCGAATGAGTCTTTGGGCCAATATGTAAAGCGATTCCGTGAAGCAGTCGGCCAAGTGACAGACCTGAACGATCTACAAGTCGTGGGGCTGTTTCAGAATGGGTTAGATCTGGTCAAATCAGAAAAGTTGATGAAAAAACTAATGTTTCACCACCCGAAGAGTCTCGCAGAAGCCTTCGACAAAGCAGAAGGTTATATTGTGGTAGAGGAAGCCATGAATAGCCTCAAGCGTCCCTCTTCGGATCGACTTAAGGAGACAGATCGGGACAAACAGAGAGGGACCAGAGTAAGAATGAAGGAAATAAAGGTCGTCATGACGGCCGATCAAAGAAATACAACAATAATTGGAGACAGGGTGGAGAACGCTCGTCCGCTCCCGCTCAGAGGGTAAATAGGACATATACTGCACTCAACGCCGACAGGGCTGTTATCTTGGAGCAGATTAAGAATCAACCTATTTTTGAGCCACCTCGAGATAACTTTAAGCCCGGGAAAGGGAATTCTCGTAAGTATTGAGACTATCATCAAGCCTCGGGCCACGATACGAATGACTGTGCTAGTCTGAAAGATTTTATTGAGAGAAAGGTGCAAGACGGGGCTTTAGTTCATTATGTGGCTGTCAGAACGAATCAACAACAAGATAGAAGACCTGTTCAGGCAGCCCCACCGGTTCATTAAGTGTTCCCCTCTCCTGGACCGCCAGTAAGGCAAGTGATAGATGTCATCACTGGGGGCACTTCGGGCAAGCTTGTCGGAAAGAAGCGCCGAAGTTATCTGGATTCGGTCATGTCGGTGGCAGGTATCCTCCCGAAGACCGACAGACCCTTCCCGGGTACGGTAATTTCCTTTACGGATGAAGATTACCCTTTAGAAACCATCGAACCGCACGAGAGATCATTGGTCGTGACGGCACAAGTGGGTTCGGTGGATATGAAGCGTATGATGATCAACAATGGGTCTTCTGTGGATATCTTATATGCTCATGCTTATCAGAGGATGCATCTTGATGGGCAGAAGATGGAGATCGGACAGGAGGCTCCTTTATATGGCTTCAGCAACGATCCGGTCAAAGTGGCTGGAACCATTGAACTGCCGGTTATCTTCGGAACGGCCCCCCAACAGGTAGAAATTATTTGCAAATTTTACGTTGTGAATGTAGATTCCACTTATAATGTTATTTTGGGGAGACCCACTTTAACTGCTTTACAAGCTGTAACCTCAATCCCTCATTTCAAAATCAAATTTCCTACGGCTCATGGGGTTGGGGAAGTGAAAGGGGATTTAGATCTGGCCAGAAGATGTTATAGAAATGCCGTGATCACTTCGGGAGTAGGGGTGTCGAAGCAAAAACAGACCATGGCAATAGAGATCGAACCCTTCACAGAAAGCAGCTCAGAACCGTTGGTCATGCCAGCCGAAGAAACAGAAGTAGAGCTCGTCCCGGGCAGAGCGGACAAGACAGTGAAAATAGGTTCGGGCCTGCCGGAACCTCTCAGGACGAACCTCATTGAACTCTTGCAGTGTTATGTTGACATCTTCGCCTAGGAGCCTCAAGATATGCCGGGAGTGTGTAGGGATATCGCAGAGCATCGGCTAGAAGTGGATCCGTCGAAGAAGCCAGTTCGGCAAAAGAGGAGGATCTTTGCGCCTGAGCGCCAGAGAATCATAGATGAAGAAATTGCGAAGCTGCTAGCTGCTGACTTCATCTTTGAGATCGACTATCCACAGTGGATGGCAAATGTGGTGCTGGTCCAGAAGCAGAACGGGAAATGGCGGGTCTGCATCGACTATACAGACCTGAATAAAGCTTGCCCAAAGGATTTCTATCCATTACCCCACATTGACCAGCTCATCGATGCAACTTCGGGGTATGCCTTGTTGAGCTTCATGGATGCATTCTCTGGCTATCATCAGATCTCCATGTGTAAAGAGGATATACCGAAGACGGCGTTCATTACGCATCGTTCGGTATATGCCTACAAGAAAATTACCTTCGGCCTCATCAACGCTGGGGCCACTTTCCAGAGGATGATGAACTATGTCTTCAGGCGTCAGTTGGGCAAGAATATGGAAGTATATGTGGATGACATGATTGTTAAGAGCATGTTGGTGCACAAACATCTGGATGACCTGGAGGAATGTTTTCAGACAGTCCGTCATCACAAATTGAGACTGAATCCTGCCAAGTGCACCTTCGGATTAGGGGCTGGCAAATTTCTGGGTTATCTGGTCAGTCAGAGGGGAATTGAAGCCAATCCAGAAAAGATTCAAGCGATCCTGAACATGAAGACTCCTCAGTCATTTAAAGATGTTCAACGTCTGACTGGAAGGATTGCAGCTTTGAGGAGGTTTATGTCCAAATCGGCAGAAAGGTGTTTGCCGTTTTTTGATACGTTGAAAGGGCCGAAGAATGGCAAGACGTTCCAATGGACTTCGGAATGCGAAGATGCCTTTCAGAGCATCAAGTCCTACTTATCTTCGGCGCCTTTGTTGGTGAAGCCCGCTCCTGCTGAGTCTTTGTATTTGTACTTAGCAGCTAGTTCGTTGGCAGTAGGAGCAGTTTTGGTGCGAGAAGTTGGGGGTAAGCAGCACCCAGTTTATTATATAAGTCATGTCCTTCGGGATGCTGAAACAAGGTACCCGAACATTGAGAAGTTTGCTTTTGCTTTAATAACTGTTAGTCGGAAGCTTAGGCAGTACTTCCAGGGTAGGTTGATAATAGTCTACACAGATCAGCCTTTGAAGAAAATTATGGGCAAACCTGAGGTATCGGGAGATTAGCTGCATGGACGATGGAGTTGTCTCAGTTCTTCGTTGAATATCATCCCCGAACTCCATCAAGGGGCAGGTCTTGGCTGATTTTGTGGTCGAGTGTTCGTTTTCTGAAGCTGATGAAGCTGTAGCAGAAGCCGGAGGATCTAACAGCATAGTTGCGGTTCATCAGCAGGAGCAGAGTTCGTGGACACTGTATGCAGATGGGTCTTCTACCGCGGACGTCAACGGAGCAGGGATTATTCTGACCAGCCCGGAGGGATTCAAGGTGCAACAGGCCATCAGATTTCAGTTTAAAGCGACGAACAACGAAGCAGAGTATGAGGCAGTGTTGGCAGAATTGCGACTAGCTAAGAGTCTCGAAGTACAAAGAATAGTTATCTTCAGCGACTCTCAGTTAGTCGTTAAACAAGTTTCTGGGGAATACGAAGCCAGAGGTCATAGAATGATCAAGTATTTGACAGAATTGAAAGAACGGCTTCAGTATTTCTAGTTCTACGAATTTCAGAGGGTCGAACGTAACGACAATTTCATTGCCGATGCACTCTCCAAATTAGCCACTACGGATGTTAACGTTTTTGATGGGTCGGTTTACTTGGAAATTTTGCAACATCCTAGTGTTCATCATGAATCGGTAATGTGCGTTGACCGAACCAACTGCTGGTTGACTCCATATCTGGAGTATCTGGCAGATGGCGTTTTACCTTCGGATCAGATGCTGGCCAAGAAAATCAAGTACAAGAGTGCTAATTTCGTTCTGATAGATGGAGATCTGTTTCGAAGGGCCTTCTCGTCTCCACTATTAAAATGCTTGACTCCGTCCGAAGCTGAATATGCTCTTCGAGAAGTTCACGAGGGCATCTGTGGCGACCATATGGCTGCTAAGTCATTAGCCTACAAAGTACTTCGTCAGGGATACTACTGGCCTACCATCTTCAAGGAATTGACTGAATACGTCAAGAAGTGCGAGAAGTGTCAGCTCAACAGTCCGATCCCACATCAGCCACCAGAAGAGTTATACTCGATCTTATCTCCCATACCTTTTGCTGTCTGGAGGGTTGATATACTAGGTCCACTACCGAAAGCAAAAGGTCAGGTCAGCTTTGTTATAGTTGCCATCGACTACATGACCAAGTGGGTAGAAGCAAAACCGCTTAGGTTAATAACGGAACAGGAATGCTTAAAGTTCATCAAAGAGTCGGTAGTATTTCGGTTCGAAATTCCTAAGGTGGTGATCTCGAACAACGAACATCAGTTTGTGGGATCAAAATTCGAAGCATTTTTGAAAGAACTGGAGGTCCAGCACAAAAAGACTTCGGTAGCTCATCCTCAGTCTAATGGACAAGTCGAAGTGACCAACAAAACGCTGCTGAATGGAATCAAGCGCAGATTGGACGAAGCTAAAGGAAGATGGCCAGAAGAGCTGCTCAGCGTGTTATGGGCCTATCGGACCACTCCGAGGACCACAACGGGGGATTCACCTTTCAGACTGGCCTACGGTACTGATGCCTTAGTCCCAGTTGAAATTGGATCTCCAAGTCTTCGAGTTAGTCAGTTCAGAGAAATATACAATGATGAAGGGCTGAAAGCCAATCTTGATTTACTTGAAGAAGTCAGAGAAACAGCCTTGGTCAAACTAGCAGCCTATCAGCGAAGAGTAGCTAAGCATTATAACAAAGGGGTAAAGCTTCGCAGGTTCGAAGTAGGGGATTTCGTTCTCAGAGAAGTCGAAGCATCTACACCCCAGAATTTGGGAAAGCTGATGCCAAATTGGGAAGGGCCGTATGAAGTCATAGAAGTACCGAAGCCGGGGACTTATCGGTTGAGGGCCTTGGACGGATCAGAGATCAAGAAAATTTGGCATGCAGGCAGGCTTCGAAAGTATTTTCAGTAGCTACAATGTCAGTACACCGGAAGTCTGTAAATGTTTTTAAGTCATCATCAATAAAAATTCTCTTTTTCTCCAACAAGTCTTGTCTTCGTTGCTGTTAATGACATCGGAGTAAGGAGGTTCGGGTGGACTCGCTGACCATTAGATGGTAGCCTCATCGGCAGGTGGTCCTTATGAGTTCGTCAGGCCCTACGTGGTAGGCGAACGTCATTGGTGTATGGAGGTTCGGGTGGACTCGCTGACCATTAGATGGTAGCCTCATCGGCAGGTGGTCCTTATGAGTTCGACAGGCCCTACATGGTAGGCGAACGTCATTGGTGTATGGAGGTTCGGGTGGACTCGCTGACCATTCGATGATAGCCTCATCGGCAGGTGGTCCTTATGAGTTCGGCAGGTGGTCCTTAGACCTTGTCAGGCCCTTCGTGGTAGGCCAGTGTCATCCTTAAGACATTGTCAGGCCCTGCGTGGTAGGCAATTGTCGACCTTAAGACCTTGTCAGGCCCTTCGTGGTAGGCAAGTGTCATCCTTAAGACATTGTCAGGCCCTGCGTGGTAGGCAATTGTCGACCTTTAGACCTTGTCAGGCCCTTCGTGGTAGGCGAGTGTCATCGTTCAGACTTCATCAGGCCCTTCACGGCATCTACCTCACACTTTGATAACGAATAAGTATTCCCTTACTTTATTACCTAATTTTTTCTAAGTGTTGAGTTCGGAAGGCCACATTCTTTAATTTCATTTTGTCTGTTATACGACTTGCCTAGTTGTTAATTAACAGTTTAAGTTAAGTCCACGAAGGACCTTGTACATTTTTTAAGATTGAATCGATATTGAAGTGTTGATAAACAGTAAATACACCGAAGTCATAAGGAATAATGTTGATATTTCATTTACAAAATACTGTTTACAAAACGATAGAAACCTTTACAAGAATCCTACAGCTAAGGAAAAGAGAATCATCTTCAGGAATCAGCTTCGTCTTCCGAAGAGTCGAGAATGGTCGGATCAACCTTGGCAGTAACAAGTCGTGCCTTGTCTTTGTTTCGGCATTCGTCATACCCATCCGAGAACATTTGGACGATCTCCTCGTTCAACTCAGCTGATTTCCGATATTCTTGTTGAACTTCTCTCCGAAGATTTTCGGTCAAAGGAGGACCCGAATCTCTCAAAGCACGAAGTTCTTGAAGCTCCTTTTCGAGCTTTGCCCGTTCCTTCAGATGTCTCAAGTCCCTAGCTTCGAGTTCATGTACTTGCACAGCCAGGCTCTTGTTGGTTTTCACCGTCGTTTCGTTCTTCCCCACAAGGACCTCGTTTCGACGAACCAGGTCTATGTTCGTATTAACGGTTATTTGGTGGGTGGCCTCGGCTGTCTCCAGTTTTTCTTTCAACTTATTTACATCCTTCTGAAGGCATTCATTATTGAAAAGAGTGGTACCATGGGCCCTTCTCTCTCTATCCAGAGCCGACGCCAGAATAGCGTTCTCTCGCCGGGCTACGTCTTCTTCGGCTTTGGATCCTCTATACTGGGGAAGAAGTCTCCCGAAGACGGCATTGGCCTACAGACATTCAAAGACAGTCGGTAAATTACTAGAAGAAACAGATAATTTCCAAATATTTCAATTGAACAAACTAACCTTAGCTTGATAACTCATGCCTTCCTCGATCAAATCCCTAATCGAGCTGTTTCCGAACCGATGATCATCGGTCTCCCGAACAAAGGAGTCGAACAGCTGAAAGGAAAGTTCTCGTTAAACTCCGGCCATACAGTGGGAGAAGATGCGGCTTCTCGCCTGAAGGCGGAGGGGAAAGATCTTGTCGAAGAAGGCATTGATGGTTCGGGGGGCGGTGGTGGTTGATCTTCGGAAGGTTGTTTCCTTTTACGAGACAGAAGTGGAGACTCGGTCGGGTTTTCGAGCTCGTCTTTGGAAACGTGGATCTCCACAGGAATAACGATAGGAGGATCAACCGCAGTAGGAGGAACCCGAAGCTCATCGGCGGACAAAGGAGTCACTTTGGTCTTCCTCTTTTTAATACGAAGAGCTTGCATTCGCTCATTAGCAGGCATGTCAATCAAACTCGCTGCAGAAGCGGGTTGAGATCCTTGAGGATTTGTCCAGACTTTCCGAACAGCCCTTTTCTTTTTTTGAGGTTGGCTAGGTTCCTCTTCAACAACGAAGTGTGCCGATTGATCCTCGATGATTTGATCTTCGGAGGCCGAATGTTCCTCTGGCAGGACTTCGGCGGAAGGTTCCTCTGGAAGGACTTCGGCGGAAGGTGGTGAAGGTTTACCAGAGAGGTACCTATCCAGATCCTTTCGATCGATCGAAGTCGGTTTGATAAAAGATAATTTATGGTCATACAACCATGCTTGCTTGCTCAGGAGGCCGAAGCTCCACTCCTTCATAGGTATCTTCTCTATGATGCGCGTCATTTCTTTTATACGCTCCTCGGATATATCTCCGAAGTCTGCAGAGACGCGATCAGAAGTAGTCCAGTCCGGGATAGAAGAGATTTCGGGCCCGTTGACGAAGAACCATTTATTGTGCCATCCTCGGTTGCTCGAAGGAGTGTCCATTAGAGACCGCTTCTCGATTCTGGCATTGGGCTTGGGGGCTATTTTACTTAGCACCTTGAAGCCTTTTTTCCGAGACTTCCCTACCGAGAAGAGGGTAAAGAAAGAATCGACAGCGGGGGGAACTCCTATCTCGTAGCAGAAGGCTATGTAAGCCAGTATATGGATATATGAGTTCGGCACCAATTGGGCGAACCCAACTCCAACAAACCCTAGGAGGGTGATCAAGAAGGCATGAAGGGGAAACCTCACCCCCTTCTCTAGGAACGTTGTTGGGACGGCGGTCCAACCGTCGGGGCGCTGGTACATTCTTTCGTGGGAGGCTGTTATCCTCACCCTGTGGGTATCTGGTATTTGATAGCGAGCTCGAATGTTGTAGTGCTCAGTAACAGTGGAGGGGATGTTAGCGTCAGGAAAATCTTCCTCATTCTTGAAAAATTCGGAGGGGTTGGGAAGTGATTCTAGAGGCGGAGCTTCCTTACTCGGAGCACTAATTTGGGGGTTTGAGCTCAGAGCCTCTTTGTCAGTGTTTAAATGGGGGGTCACGGCAGAGATGGGGGTTACACGAAGTGGAGAACTCGTATCAGGGTTTGGAGATGCCATTGTTAAGAATTTGTAGAGAAAACGAAGAAATCGGAGAGAAGGAGAAAATACTGTATATCAAATTCAAATTAATCTGGTAAAGTCGTCAGAATTGGGGAAAATTGGCTTTTATAGTGGTCTTTTCAAATTTTGCACGAAAACCGAGGGCGGCGCATTAATTGGAGATAATAATGCGGGAGTGGAAGGGGTAACGTCTGATTTTGGTTTTAATGGGTTATCCAAGGTGGACTGGCGCTCGTTGGATCTCTATTTTTCGTCTTAAGGCTATTGGACACGTGTCATTTGGGCTTATGGATCCACTGGAATTAGCGACTGATTAAGTATCAGTTGGGCCTCGGTGAGATTCCTTTCTCCCCCTTTGGTTTATTACAAATCTCTTTCACTATGGACTTACACTATTTACAGTCTTCCACTAAACAGCCTGTTTAATAAAAGACTGGGGGGCAATGTTGGGCCATAATACTTTTCATACTGGACCGGGCCGAATGGGCTTATCCTTTGGATTATGTCACTTTTACCGTATTGGGTCAAATAACTTGGGCCTCGCTACTTGACTATAATATTGGGCTTAGTCACTGGGTTGGTCCATTATATAAGTTGTCACTTATCCTATCTTTGACCGGTAATCATCACAAAAGGTAGTAATTGACTGTTATGTCTGCCACCTTTCTGCATGGCATTAATGAGAATGGGACTCCGATTACCGGCGAGAGGTAACAATGGTAGCATGTGGAAAAATAAGTTACATACTTTCGGCTGAGATGACCGGGAGTGAGAGGAGATGTCAGGAGATAGTGGGTGGCACAGTAAACCGAGTCTAGGGAACGTATGGGGCAAAGATCACAAAAAGAAAAAGAGGTAACAAAACACAACACATTATTATTTTCTCACTCACTCAGACACTAGTCAATATTTTCCTCCATCGTTAACCTTGTGATCGCCTGTACTGACTCTCACGCCGGAGCTATCCCCCGACGGTCAGGCCATCAAGCTTTTGGTGTTGACTTATTGAACTGTGCAGGATCAGAGCGTCTTACGTGATTGGAACGTGGGAGAAGATCTTGGCGTTAACAGAACTCAATATAAACAAGTTGGAATCGCTTGCACTAAATTTTTTTTTATTACCTATGATAGTTATCTGTTATTTTGTTTCCACATTCTCTTAAAAATTGAAGTTCTTGTGTTGAATATTAATAGAAAGTTTCCAAGTTACAACACCTTATTTGTATTAGTATAGTCTTTATCATAGATCAATGAGTTTTATGAATTGGTATTCACACACATCCTGTTCAGCATTAATGGTGTACAAAGATTAAAGTTACGACTAGATTTGCACTGCAAGAATTGCTGATTAAAAAACATTTCTAACTCAAAACCAATACGAACAATATACATAACCTTGAAATTGGTTTCTTAAAACAAACATTTGGCAATGTTTCACTAGTTATTAAACAAGGCTTGGCATCAGCAAAGACATAAAAGAATATTGACAGTGAAACTTAAAAGAGAAACAGATAGATGGCATTTTCAAACAAATTCAGGCATTCTTCAAACTTGTAGAAGCCATAGTTTTCGTCATGTTTTAAAGGTCTTTATAGCCAATGCTATAGCCATTGTGATTTCATAACAATGAAAAATGGATCGGGACTTGTGATTGTATACCATAATAATACTCTGAAATAGGATAAAATAACTCAAAGTATTCTTAGTGACATGGTACATTTTCATAGTGAACTTAACAATTGGTAACCATGGAAGAACTAGCTTGGTTATGTGATGAATAATTAGTAACTATCTTTATGAGAATCATTAATTGTTGGGGAAAAGAATAAATAATTCCCAACATTAGTGAATGATGGAGTATATGCAAGCATACCAAGGGTATTAATCACATCTTACCACCAACTAAATATATACTTCAACAAAATATAAGAGCTTTCCATATTTTTATATAATGATAGGAATTTTGCCAATAAGATATAAAACGGTATGATTTCACCAAAATAATACTTCTATAACTCTGTTTAAAAGAAACGTAACAAGTTTTGTGGCAAGTTACGATAGTGGACGCTTCAACAACTATTCTCTGTGAACTAAGTAAGTATGTCCATATTCATCCATATCATAGACTCATTTAAATAGTATGGGTGGTGGTGCATTGTCATCCACACTTCTTGCTGTATTTCTTAGTGGGAGTCTTACCTTATTTTGTTTCCCCTTCCATTGTTGTTGTAAGACAACATAGACAGAAGTTAGATATATAATAAAGATAGACACGCAACACAACACACACACACAGAGATTAATATAGATGGGCAGGAGAGTTTTATATCATACTCCGTATAAAATAGATGCACAAATATTAGATTTCGAGATGAACAAATTTAGTTTAGAAATAACCACTTTATGATCCTCACTCCTCAGTTCAAATATATTAAATGTCTAATTTTGAATGTAGTATATTATTCTGATAATAATTGTGCATTCAATGGGATATTGTGTACCTGTATCTAATCATCCTTTGATGAACTGGAGCCAAATTAAAATATTAAAGAGTGGGCATGTAATTTATATTTTTCATACCTATCATCTGTTATTTTTTTCGTTTGTTTTTTTCTTCGAAAGTGGTCCTTACAGAGCTTTGAACGAATGCAAAGTTGATTAAAAAAAAGTGCAATAGAAACCACCCCTAGCCATAAATATGAAGTTCACTAGAATGTACCTAAAAATAGTACTGTACATGTTCAACACCCCCATAGCCATCATAATTTACCGGATCCATCTTGAAATACTACCAACAAAAAATAAGTTTTTTTAGTCTCAAATGAGGAAAAAGGAATTTCAAAATTGTGATGTCCAGAAGAATAAACATGTGAATGTACATGTATCACACAAACCAAGCAAGTCTGTATCTGATACATGAATGCAAACGTACAAGAGCAGCTTTAGTGGCAAATATTTTGGAAATGCATATTAGAGTTTCAAGAAGCATATAACTGCAAAATTTATAGTTTATGCATTTCACCAATATTCATGAGAGGTCTTACTTGATTTACTGGTGAAAATTTACTTATTTGATTTAATACATATAATGTTATTAACTTATTATTCAGGCTTTCAGGCTTTGAGTTTATTTTTTCCTGATTATTACTCCATTTGTAATTACTCAATCAACTAAGAAAAAAGTATAATAGCATATTTAAAACTTCATATCGTTTTATAATTTAAAAGCAGATATGTATCTCTAATAATTTTGAAATCGCTAAAGTACTTCAACGAAAATCACATTTTCTGACATTATTTTAAGATGAAACAAATAGGTCTTAATTAAGCTCGTCATTAAATCTTATGATGTATACTTATATCCTTCATTGACAAAGAAGACTTGAGAGGCTTTACAAAAGGAAACCAACTCCTACTGAGTACCAGTTCAGGGTATTTGACAAACACACACACACAAAAAGTTTCAATAGAAAAGAAAAACATTATGGGCTTTCATGAGATGCCTTTTCAATTACTCACCTCGATTGCACTACTACTTTTAGCAGCAAGAGTAGAAATAGCAGCTCATTCTGTTACACCATCTGAACTGGCCAAGCCCGGCTATCAATCCACCTGTAGAGATCTTACCATCCCCTTCCCATTTGGCATAAGATCGGGCTGCCACCTTGCAGACAAATTTGATTCTACAGTGTGAGGGACTAAAGAGGAAAAACTATCTAAACAATTAAGCATAAGACAATTGAGTGTATTAAAGATAGACCACAATTTTTTTCTTACCTAGTTTTTTTGAAGATTTGAACAAAGCATAAAGCCATAATCTCATTGGCATGTACACTTATAAAAGTATATCTATACAATGAAAAATAAGTAATTTTGCATGAAATGTGCTAAAGAAAAAAAGTTGTCATGTCTGGACTAGTCAATGTATGGCACCTGAATAATAGAATCCATTGAGGAAAGATAATACAAAAAATGGATTAGTCAAGCAGCAGTCTGGACTAGGATTGGTCATAGGGAAACTAAGGAAATATGTTTGCCTATAAAAACTCCTTTAATCAAGTTATCTCCAAAGAAAACATAGGAATGCTTCATTGGAGCATCTGTCACAACTATAATCTCTGCGTTTGTGGTGAGCATCTTATTAGTTTCTTGATGACAATGAACTTTGTCGCTGATATATTTATTGAATGTTGAATACATTCAATTGTTAACTAAGTCCAAAGAAATAAGCAACAATATCATTGATTACAATAAGTGATGCTGGAAGAAGGAGCCTGCATCATAGCTAAACTGTTTGAAGTTCTTTCCTTATCTTGTACTTGAATGTCAAAGTAGAATGCTCACAATTCTAGTAAGTATTTAATGTATAATACTTTTAGATACCAACTCAGGAAAAAGTTAAAATCAACTAGTTAAAATTCCAAATATAGAGCAATAAGATTCCACAAAAATCCCAGACAAAGTTAACTTATAATTGCAACTACTCGTGGATGATGGAAGGGATAAGATTTGACAAATAATTCTTCACTTGTGAGCCAAAAAATTCTGTTAAACATAATACCTAGTAATGTGTGATGCATTAAATAGAACAAAAGAAAAATAAATCAGAGGAACATTATAGAGGAGAGGATTTACTTATCATAGTACAAGTCATTCCTTGAGCAATATGCAACAGATGCCATGTTTCATTAGGCAACAGTGACCTTTCCTGCAACTGCAATCACACAAATTGAACTAGTTGGGTTCCCCTAAGCTAGTTTCACAATTCATTTTTACTTGTACTGTGTTCATGAAGATAAAAGAGGTCCACGGATATAAACCGAGAAAGTTCGTGAACAAACCTCAAACATTTCATATAGATAAATATGTTATTATATATATATATATATATATATATATATATATATATATATATATTTATGTTAATGATAATATATATTGTCCTATAAGCAATAGTAAATTCATTAAACTGAAAAGACTACCATATCAAGTTCACATGATAGTGCATATTAAAAATTCTCATTTTAATAAGCACCATGTGTAAAGGAAAATATTACTGCAGACAGGAAGTGTGACGCCCCCAAATCCGGGTATCTTCCAACCCGACAGATGGTGCTCCACTATATTAACATCAGTACCATCATTCCATTGAAATACAACAAAACGAGAGTAATTACTATATTCTTATTAAAATCAAAGTACAATCCTTCCCAGGTTCATAAACCGGTTACATCGTTCATTGTTCATAAGGTATAATACATACAACTTATTAAACTATTACACAATGCTTAAGCATCCATCTTAGCTTTGCCCTTATCCTTCTTGGCATTCTCAGTACGTTCACCTTTAACTGCAGTTATATAATTCACGCAAGAAGTGAGCATGACAGCTCAGCAAGTTTAATCAAGGATAACAGGAATACCACATTCGTGAATTATATAACAATTCCAACATAATTGAACAATAGTTATGAAGTATTATGAATCAATAATATCATAACAGTTTATAACATCAATTCCCAATGTATAGAATAGATTAGGAATTCTGAACCGGTAAATAGACCATGAACAGTAAATTTAAGTTTTCATACTTAAAAAGGAGTCCACAGCACTAAGGCGTTCATCCGTATAACTTACGAGCATTTCTAGGTGATCAACCTATAGTACTCTATGTTGATCAACACTACATTCATTAAACGTATTTACGTTTAATATTTTTGGCAAACTCGCGTGCCCATCGAAATATCGATGAAAAATACTTTTGTTTGTTCATAGACAAACCTTACCTTCACATCCGTACCAATTACTTGGCATAGGATAGCGTTAACATTTCTATATAGAATGATATGGAAAATCATCAATCTATATCTTACGAATAGTCTAGCCGAGTTTAAAATCTGGCATCGACCCTTTCTTTTAAAACAAAGCTTGCAATTCATTCAACGAATCACATAAAACTTGGCTAACATGGAAGTTAGACATGCGTTAAGAAAACTTGCCTTTCAGCGTCTTCAAATAACTTACTCAACTGACCACAGCCTTTATAGAATCTACATGATATATTCACATAGCACATCGTAATTAGTTATCAAACAACTATTCACATTGTTCCTACCAACTTCTTTCTCTTCTATGTCTTTGTTAACATAATATTTTTATTAAAGTCAACCTGACTTATTACCCTTCGTCCCGGTTTATCTCTCTATGGACGTTTTATTAACCGGACTCAACTTCCTTAATAAAGTATTACTTCGTTCATTTTACATATTTTGTTTACTTGCATTAGACTCCTAAGTTTCATATCATATATCTTAGTACAGATAGTATAGGATTAGTCTTTATACATTCATTGAGTATATAAACTCAACTCCGATTGATCCTTAACCAACTGAAGTCTAAAGCATAACTGGGTCAATTTTTCCTTACTGTCGGCGCTGCGGCGCGGCACCTTGGCGCTGGGGCGCGGCACTTGCACAACATGGGCGCTGGGGCGCGGCACGTTGGCGCTGGGGCGCGAGTTTACAGAATGCTCGGCCGAGTCTGGCGCTGCGGCGCCACCAGTTTGTACTGGTTTTGGCGCTGCTGCGCCGAGCCTGTGCACCAGTTGACAAACCAATTTTGGTTTTCTAACGAAACTCCCGGCTTCATAATTTGTTCGTTTTACATCCGAATTGACCCATTCGAATTCCTACAGGTCAGGAATTACATCCTTTACGCGTTCATATAAGAATTCAACACTTTCGAATCCGTTAAATCATAATTCACTATTGAGTTCATTTTATATACGTTCGTAAACGTTAATGAGCGTTAAATGCTCGTTTTCTTCGTTTTAAGTCGGAAACCGACGATTCTCGAACCCACGACTCTTAATCACCCTATCTCACGTGTTGACATTGAAAACCAACATTTTCAAGTCTCACAGCAACTTTCGACTAACAATCCGGAATTTCTACGTTTTCGACGTTTAACGTCTATTTTCGTAAAATTCGCCATAACTTCATTACTAATGTTCTCTAAGCCAAATCACATGGAATACTCCATGGATTTCATATCTACATCCTAACCAAGCACTATGCAATTACTAACGGATTGATTGAGTCCAATCATTTATAAACGATCAATCTCAACAATCCATATTTCCATGGTTCAAAACTATTTCAAACCTTATTTTATTTTATTTTTTTATAACCTCATGACTTACAGAGATTGAATCTATGGTAAGTCATCGTTAATCCCTTATACAAGGCGTATACCATCCCTCTATGATTCTCCAATATAAAAGACAATCAAAAAGAAATGGAGAATAAAGAACAAAGAGTATTACCTCAAGTTCCTTAAGAATCTCTTGGAAGAATAGAAGTATAAGCTTCCAAAGTGTATGTTTGCAAGTGTAGCTCTCTTTTCTCTCTCAAATAATCTAAGTTGAGTCTTGGTAAAAATCTCAATTGAATCAACCTAGCTTCCTATTTATAGAATTTAGAATGGATGGCAATTTAGACATTAAATCCCACCTCCTTACTATTCATGTGTGGTCACCAAGTAAGATACTTGGTGACCAAGCCTTATGCTTGGCTTGCACACCAAGGTGGCCGGCCCACCTCCCCTCTTGTGACATCCCATGGGTTGCCCCATGGGTTATACCCATTGGGTGACCCACCAGTTCGACCCACGGTTCGATTTTTGTGAATTGGGCTTAAGTAAATAAACATTAGGCGTTGACTTTGACTTAACCCACCTAACTCATTGGGCTTAGTCCTTCAATTGATTGGGCTACTCATAATCCAATACAAATGAATTACTCATTAAGTCATAACTTAATTCTATAATACGTATCGTATTCTACACGTATGATTCACGTATTCCTTTCGTATACCATTAGTACAATAAGCGTATTGTACCTCGTATTTACTTAACGTATTATACATAGGTACTAACTAGCACCACCAATTGTATAACACTTGAATAAAACCTAACGCCATTCCTTCTACGCATATTATTTCCTTCTCGGAAATCAATATACTCAACCCTTAGGTTTTAAGTCCGCAGGCGAAAACTTTGTTTTTGCCATAAATGAAATATTATCAGATATTCCATCTCATCACGATATTCTATCATTACGCATTTCTCGGAATTTCAAAATAATTCCTCGGACAGAAACGGATGAATAGTGTTTTTACGGAAACTTCTCAGAAAACAATTATTATCGTCTTGGAAATTCCAAACAACTATTTCTACCACGTAGCCAGAATACTAACCACATTAGCACATTCTAGGTTATAGAACGACCTTCACATAGTTTACTTCACAAAGAATTCAATTAAATTCATTTAATTCACATAATCAAATAAAAATTTAATTGTAATAAAAATCCGATTTTCTCGGGCGTTACATTCTCTCCCCCTTATAAGGATTCTGTCCCCAGAATCTTAGCTTATAATTACATAAACAAATGAGGAAAATCTTCCTTCATTTTACTTTCGAGCTCCCACGTTGCTTCTTCAACATTGTGGTTTCTCCATAACACCTTCAGTGAAGGTATGACCTTATTTCTTAAAACTTGTTCCTTCCTATCAATAATTTGAATTGGAAGTTCCTCATAGGACAAGTCCTTCTCTAACTGAATAGATTCATACTCTATCACGTGTTTATAGTCCGGTTTATAAGGACGCAACACTGACACATGAAACACATTATGAACGTGTTCCATATCTAGAGGTAAAGCTACTTCGTAAGCTACTTTCCCTATCCTTTTTAAAATCTCAAAAGGTCCTACAAACCTTGGACTTAACTTTCCTTTCTTTCCAAAACGTATTTTCCCCTTCCAAGGTGATACTTTCAGAAAAACAAAAGATCCTACATCGAATTCTCTATTTTCACTGTGAGGATCTGCATACTTCCTCTGCCGGTCTTGAGCCGCAACTAATTGAGCACGTATTAATTCTACCATGCCCGCCGTCTGCTGAACCATCTCTGGTCCCAACATCAGACGTTCACCCACCTCATCCCAACACAATGGAGTTCGGCACTTCCTACCATACAACGCTTCGTAAGGCGGCATGCCTATACTAGCGTGAAAACTATTGTTGTACGAAAATTCTACTAATGGTAGAAATTCGTCCCAACTCCCTTTGAAATCCATAACGCAAGATCTTAACATATCTTCAAGCATTTGAATTGTCCGCTCACTCTGACCATCCGTCTGAGGATGATACGCCGTACTTAATCTTAACTGCGTTCCCATTTGTTCTTGCAAACTTCTCCAAAAGTTCGATGTGAATCGTGGATCACGATCTGACACAATCGACACAGGCACTCCATGTCTGGAAATAATTTCCTTGACATACAGCTTAGCTAACTGATCTAAGTTATACCTAATTCCTATTGGTAGAAAATGAGCCGATTTCGTTAATCGATCCACTATCACCCAAATAGCATTGTATCCTTTTCTTGTGGTTGGAAGTCCCACCACAAAGTCCATCGTGATGTGCTCCCACTTTCACTCTGGAATTTCTAACGGTTGTAACAACCCGCTCAGTCGTTGATGTTCAGTCCTTAACTTTTTGACAAGTTAAGCACTTACTAACATATTCTGCTATCTCCCTCTTCATATTCGGCCACCAAAAGTTCCGACGAAGGTCTTGATACATCTTCGTACTACCGGGATGTATCGAGTACCTCGAACTATGGGCCTCCATCATAATTTCTTCTTTTAATTCGGGATCGTTAGGAACCCAAATTCTTCCCTCAAAACGAAGTAATCCCTCCTTATCGAGGTTATACTCAGTTTTTTCTTCGTCTTCTATCCTATTCAGCATCTGCTTGCACTCCTCTGCTTGCACTCCTCATTACTCAGTTGTACTCCCCTAACCCGCTCCACTATGGTAGGTTGGGTTTCCATGGAAAATAACAATTCTACCGATTCCCCCGGTAACTTAACTTCTAGTTCCATTTTTGCCATTGCTGTTACCAACTCATTCTGAGTTGTTAACATTGATAATTTCTCTCTACCCTTTCTACTTAGCGCATCCGCTACTACATTTGCTTTTCCCGGATGATATAAAATATCACAATCATAATCTTTTATTAACTCTAGCCACCTTCTCTGTCTCATGTTCAACTCCTTCTGTGTGAAGATATATTTCAGACTTTTGTGGTCCGTGTATATCTCACATTTCTCACCATAAAGATAATGTCTCCATATCTTTAGGGCAAAAACTACAGCTGCCAATTCCAGGTCATGAGTAGGATAAACCTTCTCATAATCCTTCAATTGGCGTGATGCATACGCAATGACCTTGCCATGCTGCATGAGCACGCAACCCAATCTTTTATGCGAAGCATCGCTATACACTACAAAATTCTCGGTATCGTCTGGTAAGGACAATACCGGTGCCTCACTTAATCTCTTCTTCAATTCCTGAAAACTGTTCTCACATTTTTCAGTCCACACATACTTCACTGACTTTCTTGTCAGATTGGTTAACGGAGTAGCTAATTTAGAAAAGTCTGGAATGAACCTTCTATAGTACCCTGCTAACCCCAGAAAACTCTGAATCTCAGTCGGCGTCTTCGGTTGCTCCCATTCGTTAACTGCTTCTACTTTGGCCGGATCTACGGAAATGCCATCCTTATCAATAACATGCCCTAGAAATTGCACTCTCTCAAGCCAAAATTCACACTTTGTGAATTTCGCATACAACTTCTCCTTCCTTAGCGTTTCCAAAACTATTCTTAAATGTTTCGTATGATCTTCTAGCGTCTTTGAATAGACTAGAATATCATCAATGAACACTACGACAAACTTGTCCAAATATTGTTTGAACATTCTGTTCATCATATCCATAAATGTGGCTGGCGCATTAGTCAACCCAAACGACATCACCAGAAACTCGTAGTGACCATAACGAGTTCTGAATGCGGTCTTAGGTATATCTTCCTTCCTCACCTTCAACTGATGATACCCAGTGCGCAAATCTATTTTAGAAAAATACTTTGCCCCTTTCAACTGATCAAATAGATCATCGATCCTGGGCAAAGGGTACCTATTCTTAATCGTTAACTTGTTCAACTCTCGATAGTCGTTACAAAGTCTTAACGACCCATCCTTCTTCTTTACAAACAACACCGGTGCTCCCCAAGGAGACACACTTGGTTGAATGTACTTCCTATCTAACAGTTCTTGTAATTGAACCATTAACTCCTTCATTTCAACTGGCGCCATTCGATATGGTGCCCTTGAAAGTGGTTCCGTTCCCGGTAACAAATCAATTACAAATTCTACCTCCCTATCCGATGGAATACCCGATAATTCCTCCGGAAATACATCCACGAACTCTTGCACAACTGGTATCTGATCCAAGGATGTCCCCACTCTTTGGGTATCCACCACATGGCATAGATAACCTACACACTCTTTTCTTAACATCTTCCTAGCTTGTCATAGACAGACAACAAGAGTGTCTCGGTGAATTACTACCGAAAAACACTACCTTGGTTTTCTTAGAAAGCCGAAGGTTTACACTTTTCCTATGGCAATCTATAATTGCCTCATGGTTCACCAACCAATCCATACCAAGAATTACATCAAATTCTTTTAGCCTTATCGGTACCAAATCTACCGATAACTTATTTCCCCTAATTTCTACGCAACAGTTCTTATGAATATGTTCAATGGGGATTATCTCCTCATTTGCTACCTTAACGTCTAAAGGTATAGGTAACTTCTCAGGAATTAACCCTAATCGTTTAGCAAATTCACATGCTATAAAAGAACAAGTAGCACCCGAGTCAAATAGCACATAAGCATTTATCTCATTGACCGGAATGATACCTACTACCACATCTGTTGATGCAACTGCATCTTGAACAGTCATATTAAACGTACGAGCCGAGGGTCTACCCACTAATGGTGTTGGTCCAGTAATGGCTAATTTACCACTACCAGAACTCTTATTCCCCTCTAAACCCTTCTTTGGGCAATTTCTTGCCATGTGGTCATTTGACCCACAGACAAAACACCCCTGATTTTTCTTAGGGTTAGAACAATTGGGTGACAAATGTCCCTCCTGCCCACAGTTGTAGCATACTGCTTTCCCCTTTAAACAGACTCCCATGTGAGATTTTCCGCATGTCTTACACGCTTCCGTTCTCCTTTTGGGATCTCCCTGTTTTACCCCGGTATTCCCGGGATTAAAACCCTTCCTCTTTGGCAAGTTGCCGCTTCCGCTGGCAACTTCCGCCTTACAACTTCCTTCTATCTTACTCTTAATCTTCCGCTCTTTGTGGTACTGAGACAAGGCCTCACCACCACCTTCAGCTATTATTGCCTTCTCCAGAATGGTTCCATAGGAAGCACTCTGGAAAACCGATATTCTACTATAGAGCCAAGGTTTTAAGCCTTGCTCAAATCTGCGCGCCTTCCTTTCCTCCGTATCCACCTGATGTGGAGCAAATCTTGCCAACTCATTAAATTTGGCGACATATTGGGGAACAGTCATATCCCCCTGCTTGAGTTCTAGAAACTTAATTTCCATCCTACCCTGCATGCTAGTAGGGAAATAGTTCTCGAAGAAAACCTTCTTAAACTGTTCCCACGTAACAGCCTCTGTCCTAGCCCCACCCTGGTGAGCTTCCCACCAGTAGTTGGCTTCTCCCTTCATCATGTAAGTCGCAAAAGAAGTCTTTTGCGCCTCACCTACGTTTGTTATCACAAACGCCTTTCAATTTCCCTAATCCATGTTTGGGCTTCTAGTGGATCCGTCGTTCCTCGGAACTCGGGAGGACCCACACTTTTAAAGTCCTTAAAGGTAGTTGTTCTTACTACCCCAGGAGCTACAGGAATCCCACCCCCCCCCCCACTTGGTTAAATGCAGCCGTTAATAAATTAACGAACTCTTGCATAGGGTTGTTAGGACCCCCTTGATTTTCATTATGAGACTCGGCCTCTTGGTTTCGTTGTCTCCTTCTTGGCGGCATAATTCTGATTAAATAAATAAAGTTTCGTTATTATCTATTTAATTACTCGGTTATCATTTTAAATTAACAACCATTCATACCACACAAGCATGTTAAATAAAAACGTCATTATATTAATATGCTTTCATAGTCAAAACTATTTACATCTTGTTCCCTTAGCCAAAAGCTATCACATACTATCCCGCGATTGCCTTCTACAAAAGTTGGGATTTACAAAAAGACTACCCTTAATTATACAAAAGAGGGTTTTACGTCACTACTTATATACAAAAAGTTCTAACGACCTTCTAACACTGTCGAACGGCATTTTCATATTTCTGATTTGCCAAAATCGACACTATATCTCGACTTATGGTATGTCGAGTCTGCCCGGACTCAATAGAATAACAAGCAATTTTCAGCTTGAAATCCTCATGAGCGCATTCATGAATGTATGACATCCTAGCTATTTTCTGATCTTTCTCAACCAGTTTCTGCTTTAGCTCGAGGACCTCATCCTTATAGCTATGAGCCTTATCAGTCATAAGCACTTTTTCATCGTGCTCCGACTCAAAGTCTGCCTCTGCAGATTCTTTCGCCTCATATAGGGCAGTTATCTCCTCAATCTGTGCCTCTACCTGAGTACGTAGGTGCACATTCCTATCCAACACCGCTAGATACAGTGCTCTAGTTGCATCCAAAGATGCTGGCTCCAGAGTAGGTAACACCGTGTTAATCGATGTCACCTCCATTTCCTCCTCCACATCTAGCATCTCCTTAAGGTATGATGCTAAACCCATAGTCTCCTCAGAGTATTCCTCCTCAGAGATGTACTCCTCAATATCTGAGTCTTCTATTACAACTATCGGTACCCCCATCACTAGCATTGGTACTGCCTCAACTTGGTTAACTGAGTCCTCACTTATCATTTCCACGTTTCTAAACATCAAGCTATCGGTTGACATCTACAAACACATAACACGTTGATTAGTACATAATACACAATAGTATAAGCACAAATCACATTTAATATCTTTAAGATTAATTTTCATCTTTTAATTCTTTCGATACTGAGTTATCTCAATATCTTCTTAATTCAATAGACTTGAATTTCATTTCTCGGACTTTACCTTCCTTACAAGGTTATTAGCCTAAGGTTTCCCCCCCTTAAGTTTTATAACCTAAGGCTCTGATACCAACCTGTGACGCCCCCAAATCCGGGTATCTTCCAACCCGACAGATGGTGCTCCACTATACTAACATCAATACCATCATTCCATTGAAATACAACAAAACGAGAGTAATTACTATATTCTTATTAAAATCAAAGTACAATCCTTCCCAGGTTCATAAACCGGTTACATCGTTCATTGTTCATAAGGTATAATACATACAACTTATTAAACTATTACACAATGCTTAAGCATCCATCTTAGCTTTGCCCTTATCCTTCTTGGCATTCTCAGTACGTTCACCTTTAACTGCAGTTATATAATTCACGCAAGAAGTGAGCATGACAGCTCAGCAAGTTTAATCAAGGATAACAGGAATACCACATTCGTGAATTATATAACAATTCCAACATAATTGAACAATAGTTATGAAGTATTATGAATCAATAATATCATAACAGTTTATAACATCAATTCCCAATGTATAGAATAGATTAGGAATTCTGAACCGGTAAATAGACCATGAACAGTAAATTTAAGTTTTCATACTTAAAAAGGAGTCCACAGCACTAAGGCCGTTCATCCGTATAACTTACGAGCATTTCTAGGTGATCAACCTATAGTACTCTATGTTGATCAACACTACATTCATTAAACGTATTTACGTTTAATATTTTTGGCAAACTCGCGTGCCCATCGAAATATCGATGAAAAATACTTTTGTTTGTTCATAGACAAACCTTACCTTCACATCCGTACCAATTACTTGGCATAGGATAGCGTTAACATTTCTATATAGAATGATATGGAAAATCATCAATCTATATCTTACGAATAGTCTAGCCGAGTTTAAAATCTGGCATCGACCCTTTCTTTTAAAACAAAGCTTGCAATTCATTCAACGAATCACATAAAACTTGGCTAACATGGAAGTTAGACATGCGTTAAGAAAACTTGCCTTTCAGCGTCTTCAAATAACTTACTCAACTGACCACAGCCTTTATAGAATCTACATGATATATTCACATAGCACATCGTAATTAGTTATCAAACAACTATTCACATTGTTCCTACCAACTTCTTTCTCTTCTATGTCTTTGTTAACATAATATTTTTATTAAAGTCAACCTGACTTATTACCCTTCGTCCCGGTTTATCTCTCTATGGACGTTTTATTAACCGGACTCAACTTCCTTAATAAAGTATTACTTCGTTCATTTTACATATTTTGTTTACTTGCATTAGACTCCTAAGTTTCATATCATATATCTTAGTACAGATAGTATAGGATTAGTCTTTATACATTCATTGAGTATATAAACTCAACTCCGATTGATCCTTAACCAACTGAAGTCTAAAGCATAACTGGGTCAATTTTTCCTTACTGTCGGCGCTGCGGCGCGGCACCTTGGCGCTGGGGCGCGGCACTTGCACAACATGGGCGCTGGGGCGCGGCACGTTGGCGCTGGGGCGCGAGTTTACAGAATGCTCGGCCGAGTCTGGCGCTGCGGCGCCACCATTTTGTACTGGTTTTGGCGCTGCTGCGCCGAGCCTGTGCACCAGTTGACAAACCAATTTTGGTTTTCTAACGAAACTCCCGGCTTCATAATTTGTTCGTTTTACATCCGAATTGACCCATTCGAATTCCTACAGGTCAGGAATTACATCCTTTACGCGTTCATATAAGAATTCAACACTTTCGAATCCGTTAACTCATAATTCACTATTGAGTTCATTTTATATACGTTCATAAACGTTAATGAGCGTTAAATGCTCGTTTTCTTCGTTTTAAGTCGGAAACCGACGATTCTCGAACCCACGACTCTTAATCACCCTATCTCACGTGTTGACATTGAAAACCAACATTTTCAAGTCTCACAGCAACTTTAGACTACCAATCCGGAATTTCTACGTTTTCGACGTTTAACGTCTATTTTCGTAAAATTCGCCATAACTTCATTACTAATGTTCTCTAAGCCAAATCACATGGAATACTCCATGGATTTCATATCTACATCCTAACCAAGCAATATGCAATTACTAACGGATTGATTGAGTCCAATCATTTATAAACGATCAATCTCAACTATCCATATTTCCATGGTTCAAAACTATTTCAAACCTTATTTTATTTTATTTTTTTATAACCTCATGACTTATAGAGATTGAATCTATGGTAAGTCATCGTTAATCTTTCATACAAGGCGTATACCATCCCTCTATGATTCTCCAATATAAAAGACAATCAAAAAGAAATGGAGAATAAAGAACAAAGAGTATTACCTCAAGTTCCTTAAGAATCTCTTGGAAGAATAGAAGTATAAGCTTCCAAAGTGTATGTTTGCAAGTGTAGCTCTCTTTTCTCTCTCAAATAATCTAAGTTGAGTCTTGGTAAAAATCTCAAATGAATCAACCTAGCTTCCTATTTATAGAATTTAGAATGGATGGCAATTTAGACATTAAATCCCACCTCCTTACTATTCATGCGTGGTCACCAAGTAAGATACTTGGTGACCAAGCCTTATGCTTGGCTTGCACACCAAGGTGGCCGGCCCACCTCCCCTCTTGTGACATCCCATGGGTTGCCCCATGGGTTATACCCATTGGGTGATCCACCGGTTCGACCCACGGTTCGGTTTTTGTGAATTGGGCTTAAGTAAATAAACATTGGGCGTTGACTTTGACTTAACCCACCTAACTCATTGGGCTTAGTCCTTCAATTGATTGGACTACTCATAATCCAATACAAATGAATTACTCATTAAGTCATAACTTAATTCTATAATATGTATCGTATTCTACACGTATGATTCACGTATTCCTTTCATATACCATAAGTACAATAAGCGTATTGTACCTCGTATTTACTTAACGTATTATACATAGGTACTAACTAGCACCACCAATTGTATAACACTTGAATAAAATCTAACGCCATTCCTTCTATGCATATTATTTCCTTTTCGGAAATCAATATACTCAACCCTTAGGTTTTAAGTCCGCAGGCGAAAACTTTATTTTTGCCATAAATGAAATATTATCAGATATTCCATCTCATCACGATATTCTATCATTACGCGTTTCTCAGAATTTCAAAATAATTTCTCGGACAGAAACGGATGAATAGTGTTTTTACGGAAACTTCTCAGAAAACAATTATTATCGTCTTGGAAATTTCAAACAACTATTTCTATCACGTAGCCAGAATACTAACCACGTTAGCACATTCTAGGTCATAGAACGACCTTCACATAGTTTACTTCACAAAGAATTCAATTAAATTCATTTAATTCACATAATCAAATAAATATTTAATTGTAATAAAAATCCGATTTTCTCGGGCGTTACAGGAAGCTTGAAATGCCAACAAATTATATAATAATGAATACCTGATAATTCAGAAAAAGATCAAACTAATAGGTTCTGAAGATTTTAAACCTGATAATTCTGACTAACCTCCACATAAATAAGGCCCAGCTCGAATATTTTTTTGTCTTTCAGTTAGTGACATTTCCTCAAACACCTTGAATGCATAACAGTTTATATCCATCCTAATGGGGTATGTATACATGAACCCCAATCAAACAGTAATTGCTTAAAACGACTGGCATTGCATAAAACTACTACCACAAAAGTTCATTAAAACCATCAATCTTGAGATATAATTCAAACGAATTCTAGCTAAGCACTTCTAATACAAAAAATCTTCATAACGAAAAAGTATGTTTTGAGAATAGATTTAGACTACTTACAAATAGATAAGAATTGAGAATCTCATGGGAAGAAGTAGTAGCAGAGGGACACCATGATTATAGAAGAGGGAGAAACCACGAGTACGAAATTCAGCAAATCAAACCACTAACACCCAATTACAATGAAATTAAGACATGTATTCGGTATATACACATTAAAATTTTAATATATAGAGATTGATCAATCTTGAAACCATCAATCTTGAGATATAATTAAAACGAATTCTGGCTAAGCACTTCTAATACAAAAAATATTCATAACGAAAAAGTATGTTAAACAACCTAAGAATCCAAATTTGAGAATAGATTTAGCCATTTCTCGCTGTGCTTTGTTTTTGTTTCCACCTCAGAGATTGATTGATTTGGGGGAGATTTTGGGTCTAGTGATGGGGGAGAGAAGATTTTGGAAATTTGGTGTAGAAAAAAAATTGAAAAGCCCTCCTAGCTGCTTGTTTTTCTTTTATTTTCTATTTTAATAGCTTCCCACTCTTTTTGAATGACTAATTTTTTTTCGAAATATTTTAAATTTATTTAATTTTAAATTAATAATGTAGTTAATATTTCTAAACATTTAGAAAAAAAATAAAAAATAAAATTGTTATTCAGATAAATATATTACTTTGTATTTACAATTTAAAATTTAAGATGTCATAAATTAGCAAATAGCAAACTCAATAAAACTCTTTATGTAGAGCCGATGAGTAGTATTTTAGTATTTTTAAAGGAAATATTTTTCTCAATTAATTCTAAGAAACTTATTTTCTGCAAAATAGTGACAGATTTATCTCTTGCAAAAAAAAACTCAATAATACTATATAGCGAGTAATAATTCCTTCGTAGATTATATTTTTTTTGCAAAATTTCACCGTAAATGTGACACCCCCAAATCCGGGTACTTTAATTTTCACATGATTTGGTGTTCACTATTCAAACGTCATATATCTATCTACCCATAATAAATGAAAGCATAAATAGATAGAAATAAATCATCTCCTTAAGGAATTACATCTCTGAAAAGTATAAATATCCCAGGTCATACTAACCTTAAATCTTAACTGCGGAAACATAAATAATTTATAGTTTTACATAACATCAACATAAGTCTTAACACATAAATTTAACATCACATAAAACAACAAGTCTTCATCACTTGTTAATCTTTCCCTTGCCTTTACTAGTAGAAGGCTCGTCGGATCTTTCATTCTTAACTGCAATGTTATTATTACGCAAGAGTGAGCACAATTGCCCACAAATATAAATAATGAAATAACAATATAATAACATGCGAGTGAATCAAAGACTTCTGAAATAAAAATTCAACTTCTGAATCAAGAATGAATAACAAGAATCAAAAGATTTCTGAGGGTCATAAGACCTTGAACTACGTCCTAGGTTATCAAGGGTTATACTTGAAACCTTTAACTGTGAGACCCCAGATTTTATGAATAAATATTTAATTTTTTCGAAATAATTATGGTGTGGATTTGATATAATATTATAGTTGTGGGTATTATTTATAAATTTTGCAAAGTAAGCAAGTTGTTTTAAAATATTCGTTTGGTCGGGGAATATTCTTTTTATCGGGGAATATTCGTACGACGGCACAATCATTGGTGGACCCCACAACAGAAGTATAGTCGTAGTTAGAAAACGACAAAATTATCTTTTTATAAAAATAACGGCTGAAGTGTTACCGTTAAAACTGTTAAAACTGTTGAACTACCCGGTAGTAAAAGTACAGTAATACGCGTGGTTGCATAGTAGCACACGGTATTGATTATTGATGCTTACGTGAGAAGTCACTCAGCTATACTCAATTATTGCTACAGTAATTGCTGCATCATATTTATTAAATTATTGTCATAGTATCATCTGTATAATATGTTATATTATTAAATTAATAATTGAGACGTTGTGGTAAGTTTGGTTATTTTTATGGGGGGACCATATGTCATCATTTAAGAGTCTCTTCGTCAATAGTAATTACCGTCGTCAATAGTAATTACCGTCGTCAATAGTATTTACCTTGAACAATAGTAATTACCTTCGTCAATAGTATTTACCTTGGTCAATAGTATTTACCTTGGTCAATAGTAATTACCTTCGTCAATAGTATTTACCTTGGTCAATAGTAATTACTTTCGTCAATAGTAGTTGTCCCTTCAATATTACCAAGAGTCATTTGACCCTTCGTTAGGACCAAGAGTCATTTGACCCTTCGTTAAGACCAAGAGCCACCCTCAGTTTTTCTATAAATAGAGGCCTAGGGCTTCATTATTTTTCACGAATTCATTCAAGCTATAGAGAGAGAAAGTATAGAGAGAATAAGATAGAGAGAATAAAGTATTCTGCTACTTCACTTTTCCAATATCTAATTCTTTTAAGGTAAGGGATATTATTCTTTTGTATTCAAGAAGAGAATTTCTGTTATTCCATTTCTTTATTATTCTGTTGGAATAACCTGTATATGCGGAATACCCTATACTTGGTGACATTCTTCTATTATTTTGTCTTTGTTATTCCGTTGGAACATCCTGTCTGTGTTTTACGCCGGACCTGGTTTTGTCTTTATTATTATTCTGTCGGAATATCTTGTCTGTGTGTTTTACACCGGACCTGGTTCCATTATTTATTATTCTGTCGAAATATCCTGTCTGTGTGTTTTACACCGAACCTGGTTCCATTATTTATTATTCTGTCGGAATATCCTGTCTGTGCGTTTACGCCGGACCTGGTTCCATTATTATTATTCTGTTAAGAATAACCTGTCTGCGCGGTCTATCGTATGCATGGTGATTTCTTTTGTTATTCCATTCTTTATTATACTCAGTTGATTAAAACTTTGACTTCTATACTCCATGAAATTAGTGGAATATCCTTGACATTTGCGCTTCATCTAGTATCTATTAATGAAAATATTCTCCTGATCAGTCTTGAAGTTTACTCCACAAAGCAGTATCATGTTGACAATTTGGACGTTATTAATTCCTGAATAAATTAATTCTTGAACTTGTTTTATTGAATTCTTATATCATTGTCATCATCCTCATGTTTATAAAATGTTGAAAGTTATCTGTGGCCTGTAGTGCATAGATGGACTTGGTATGATTATGACCAGGGATTATTCGGTATAATCATGACCGTAATGTTACAAATGATGTGGTAAAAGTCCTCATTGGCCCGTAGTGCATTGATGGGCAGTTGTTGGCATGATCATGACCATTAATGAATACACGAATATCCTTGGTCGTAGTGCAGGAGTGATTCGATGATGTGAATTATTTTATTAAGCTGAGTCCCAGCGATCACAGTGTTGAAAAACTTTTTAAATCATAAAAGATAGTAGAGTTTATTTTCTACTTGACTCTTTTAATGGATTACTTGTTCCGCTGCAGTTAAACTTGATGTCTATTATATTTTATCAGTTTAACATTGTTGAAGGCTAATGATAATTTATTTTACATTATCTTAGTCATAATATTTCTTACTGGGCTAGTTGAGCTCACCCTTTCTTTCACTGTTCTCTTCAGAAAATGAGAACGTAGTTGGGGCAAGTCGGGGAACGGAGTAATGGTCCGAATGATAGTATTAGTTAGTAGTCCTCACTATTCTATGTAATAGTGTGTTAATAAATGTAATGAGGACTCCTTTTGAGTATGAATACTCTCTAGAAGATAATATTTGTATTCAAACTCATAGTTTATGTTTTTCGTATTGTACACGACAGTTGTATTAGTAAGTTGTATTTGTATTCTGTACCAAGTATCTGACGACCCAAGATGGGTGATGTATACCTAATTTTGGGGGCGTCACAGTTGGTATCAGAGCTTAGGGATATGATCCCTGGCTAAGATGTGAGAATAGAACTAGGAGGGGAGAGACGGAAAATTCCTTCGCTAGTATGACCTACCTAAGTTTATTTGGTATTTAATTGGTCGGTCAAAGTATATGAATAATATGTTACATGTTAATTAACCCTTGTTTTGTTGCAGTATTTGCAAATGGCATCCGAAAATGTTGAGATAATCAATGAAGCACATGAGACCATTGAATCACCAACGATCAATGCTCAGGGTAATGTGCAACCAGAGGACAATAATCCTCATGAAAAAAATAACACCGATGAAATGGTGAATGATGGGATGGTCAGAGACTTTATGCAATTCATGCAACAACAAAATAACTCTCGGACGGTCACCGCTAAGCAATTCAAGGAGCTGGGACCACCGGAGTTTTTGGGAAAGCCAGAACCACTTAAGGCGGAGACGTGGTTAAAGCAGATCACCAAGATATTTGATGTCTTGGGATGCTCCGAGGAGCAAAAGGTTCCCTTTGCCACTTTTATGTTGCGTGAAGAGGCAGATTACTGGTGGGAATCTGCAAAACGTACCCAGCCTGACGCACTCAAGATGTCTTGGGAGAAGTTCCAAGAACTGTTCAATGACAAGTACTTTTCCGAAAGTATTCGTCACATGAAGGAGGTGGAATTTATCAAGTTGGAGCAAAACAACATGACCGTGTCGCAGTACGAAGCCAAGTTTGCCGAGTTGTCCCGATTTGCATCCCACTTGGTGGATAATGAAGAGCGAATGACGCGAATGTTTTTGCGAGGTTTGAAACCTGAGATACGTCAACATCTTATTTCTCATAAACTGTGTTTGTATTCAGATGTTGTGAATAGGGCTCAGTTAGTGGAGCGTGATAACGAGTCAACGCAACCAAAAGAGAGCAGTCGGCAAAATGATAATACTAGTGAGAGCAGTCATCGAAGCGGTGACAACAAGCGTGGAGGAAATCAACAGGCCAAAAATGGTAACCACTTCGGTGGTAATCATGGCCAGAACAATAAGAATGGACATTTTAAGAAGCGAAAATTCAACAATGATGGAAAGACGTCAGCACCAGCAACCGTTGTTAAGGATGGAGAACGACCACCTATCATATGTTTCAAATACGGAGGAGAGGGGCATATCAGTCCAAACTGCGCGATGCCGTCCAAGGCATGTTATAATTGTGGAAGAGAAGGTCACCTAGGCCGATTTTGTCGTTCACCAAAGACAAGTTTAGCTAGGATGGAGGCACCAAAGGATGTCCCAGACAAGCCAAAGCTAGTAGTTTAAGAGAGAGCATTTTTTTCGTGACGAGGAACCTGAATAAAATTATCACGGGTATGTTAGTCATAAACTCTTGCGAAGTCTATACCGTGTTAGATACCGGTTCTACTCACTCTTTTATTTCACCTAGTTGTGCTCAATATTTGAACTTAACTCCAGAGAAGTTAGACTTTGATTTCTCTGTTTAAACTCAGTTGAGAGAAATCTTTGTTACCTCCACTATTTATAAATCTTGTTCAAATCAACACTTTCACGTTACCTGTTGATCTTATCTCTTTGAAAATACTTGCATTGATGTGATTTTTGGAAATGATTGGTTAACTGCTCATCATGCTTTTCGTAAGGTTGTTAGCTTTCATATTCCTAACCAACCTATTATGCGAATTCAAGTAACCAAATCACTAAAGTCAATCATTGTCATATCAAGCCATAAGTAAAAATCCACGTTCCTGTCATTGTTGACTTCCTAGTGTGGAATGCACCGAAGCTAGACTTTCCGTAGGAGACGTTGTAAATGACGATGACAAGTTGATAGGTATCAATGTGACGTGCAATCCAAGTCTTGGATGAGGGTCATAGTTTTGAACGATATTTCTATTGTTAATAAATTTCTTGACGTATTCTTGAAGACTTCTTAGCCTACCCCAGAGCGTAAAATTGAATTTTGTATTGACCCCAGTACAAAATCCATTTCTTAAACCCTCAAATATTTCTTCAACTAAAACGAACGTATTATGCGCCAAAGACGTTGGCTCGAGCTGTTGAAGATTACGATCGTACCATTCAATAACATCCTGAAAAAGCGAACGTGGTAGCTGACGCATTGTGTAGAAGATCGTATACGGTTACAAGTGCGAATATACGAACCCACGTGAAGATAACGAATATACGATTAAAATCGACTTTAATCGATAAAGTTAAAGCCGCTCAAGCTACATACTCAGAGCTGATAAATGTGAAGAAGAAAGTTCAAGAGGGAGTTATTCTAGAAGCAAGAATCGACGAAGAGAGGAAATCTCAACTCTCGATGTAATTGACCCATTTAAAATCCTCGATCGAGTAGGAACTGTGGCTTATAGACTCGTTTTACCGCCAAGTATGTTGCGTGTTCAGAACATTTTTACGTATCGATGTTACGTAAATATGTGGATGACCCGGACGACATTATTAATTTAGAACCGGACGAAATAGCGGAGGATTTGACGTATGAAGAAGTTCATGTTCAAATCTTGGATAAGAAGGATCATATTCTACGCTCCAAGGTTATACCTCAAGTCAAAGTTTTGTGGAGAAATCACGATGTTGAGGAAATGACTTGGGAGTTAGAATCTGAAATGAAATCAAGGTATCCTCACCTGTTCGGCATACCAGGTATGTACGTAAATTTCGAGGGCGAAATTCCATAAGGAGGGGAGATTGTGAGACCCCAGATTTTATGAATAAATATTTAATTTTCTCGAAATAATTATGGTGTGGATTTGATATAATATTATAGTTGTGGGTATTATTTATAAATTTTGCAAAGTAAGCAAGTTGTTTTAAAATATTCGTTTGGTCGGGGAATATTCTTTTTGTCGGGGAATATTCGTACGACGGCACAATCATTGATGGACCCCACAACAGAAGTATAGTCGTAGTTAGAAAACGACAAAATTATCTTTCTATAAAAATAACGGCTGAGGTGTTACCGTTAAAACCGTTAAAACTGTTGAACTACCCGGTAGTAAAAGTACAGTAATACGCGTGGTTGCATAGTAGCACACGGTATTGATTATTGATGCTTACGTGAGAAGTCACTCAGCTATACTCAATTATTGCTACAGTAATTGCTGCATCATATTTATTAAATTATTATCATAGTATCATCTGTATAATATGTTATATTATTAAATCAATAATTGAGACGTTGTGGTAAGTTTGGTTATTTTTTTGGGGGGCCATATGTCATCATCTAAGAGTCTCTTCGTCAATAGTAATTACCATCGTCAATAGTAATTACCATCGTCAATAGTAATTACCGTCGTCAATAGTATTTACCTTGGACAATGGTAATTACCTTGGTCAATAGTATTTACCTTGGTCAATAGTAATTACCTTCGTCAATAGTATTTACCTTGGTCAATAGTAATTACTTTCGTCAATAGTAGTTATCCCTTCAATATTACCAAGAGTCATTTGACCCTTCGTTAGGACCAAGAGTCATTTGACCCTTCGTTAAGACCAAGAGTCACCCTCAGTTTTTCTATAAATAGAGGCCTAGGGCTTCATTATTTTTCACGAATTCATTCAAGCTATAGAGAGAGAAAGTATAGAGAGAATAAGAGAGAGAGAATAAAAGTATTCCGCTACTTCACTTTTCCAATATCCAATTCTTTTAAGGTAAGGGATACTATTCTTTTGTATTCAAGAAGAGAATTTTTGTTATTCCATTTCTTTATTATTCTGTTGGAATAACCTGTATATGCGGAATACCCTATACTTGGTGACATTCTTCTATTATTCTGTCTTTGTTATTCCGTTGGAACATCCTGTCTGTGCTTTACGCCGGACCTGGTTTCGTCTTTATTATTATTCTGTCGGAATATCCTGTCTGTGTGTTTTACACCGGACCTGGTTCCATTATTTATTATTCTGTCGAAATATCCTGTCTGTGTATTTTACACCGGACCTGGTTCCATTATTTATTATTCTGTCGGAATATCCTGTCTGTGCGTTTACGCCGGACCTGGTTCCATTATTATTATTCTGTTAAGAATAACCTGTCTGTGCGGTCTATCGCATGCATGGTGATTTCTTTTGTTATTCCATTCTTTATTATACTCAGTTGATTAAAACTTTGACTTCTATACTCCATGAAATTAGTGGAATATCCTTGACATTTGCGCTTCATCTAGTATCTATTAATGAAAATATTCTCCTGATCAGTCTTAAAGTTTACTCCACAAAGCAGTATCATGTTGACAATTTGGACGTTATTAATTCCTGGATAAATTAATTCTTGAACTTGTTTTATTGAATTCTTATATCATTGTCATCATCCTCATGTTTATAAAATGTTGAAAGTCATCTGTGGCCTGTAGTGCATAGATGGACTTGGTATGATTATGACCAGGGATTATTCGGTATAATCATGACCGCAATGTTACAAATGATGTGGTAAAAGTCCTCATTGGCCCGTAGTGCATTGATGGGCAGTTGTTGGCATGATCATGACCATTAATGAATACACGAATATCCTTGGCCGTAGTGCAGGGGTGATTCGATGATGTGGATTATTTTATTAAGCTGAGTCCCAGCGATCACAGTGTTGAAAAACCTTTTAAATCATAAAAGATAGTATAGTTTATTTTCTACTTGACTCTTTTAATGGATTACTTGTTCCGCTGCAGTTAAACTTGATGTCTATTATATTTTATCAGTTTAACATTGTTGAAGGCTAATGATAATTTATTTTACATTATCTTAGTCATAATATTTCTTACTGGGCTAGTTGAGCTCACCCTTTTTTTCACTGTTCTCTTCAGGAAATGAGAACGTAGATGGGGCAAGTCGGGGAACGGAGTGATGGTCCGAATGATAGTATTAGTTAGTAGTCCTCACTATTCTATGTAATAGTGTGTTAATAAATGTAGTGAGGACTCCTTTTGAGTATGAATACTCTCTAGAAGATAATATTTGTATTCAAACTCACAGTTTATGTTTTGTCGTATTGTACACGACAGTTGTATTAGTAAGTTGTATTTGTATTCTGTACCAAGTATCTGACGACCCAAGATGGGTGATGTATACCTAATTTTGGGGGCGTCACATTAACAGTTATAAGACTATGGACTTTTCTACTCGTACTTAGGGGGATTAGCCCTTAGTACCATACTGTGCACAATATCTTAACGCTAACGCATAAGTAATCCCTATATAGGGTTATTCATTTCAGTTTGACATTAGAGTCCGCACCAAAGGAAGTTTGGTTTGGATAAATCAATAAGAGTTCTGAAATTTAGAACGTTCATCAACTATGGACTAGTCGAATAAAATAAGGGTTCACTAGTCTAATAAGGTTCAACAATAAATGATATTTAAATTGAATAACAATCTCAAGAGGTATACAATAGAACAAGTATTGTATAACAGAATCATACTTTGAAAAGATAAATAATCTTTAATATAACAATTTGAACTTGATTTAATAATAACGAGAATTTTGCTCGAGGTAATTTATAAACTTGAATAATGATAACAAGTAGGGTTAGGAAACTTGCCTCGTGCGTAGGCTAAACGATTACTACTTCCGTTCACCATAAATCCTACACACATACCATATGTATTCACGACATTCAATTGTTACATTTTTACTTAATTATTTAATATAAACTCCAATTTATTTAACAAATCATTACCCTTCTAATTTAATTACTTAATTAAATTAGAATATTTTCATTCTCTTACTATTATTACACTCGAATAAATTATTTCATAATAATTTTTATCAAATATTTATTTTATTCCATAAATATTTCAACTAAAATATTTATTTTATTTGATAAATATTTTAATAATAATTTCTATCAAATATTTATTTTATTCCATAAATATCTCAATTAAAATATTTAATTTATTTTATAAATATTTTAATAATAATTTTATCGAATATTTATTTTATTCCATAAATGTCTCAATTAAAATATTTAATTTATTGTATAAATATTTTAATAATAATTTTCATCAAATATATATTTGTATTATTATTATTATTATTATTTATTTTTGCCCGCCGGGGCGGAGTAATTTAGTTTGGAAATGCCCGCCGGGGGCGGGGTTACCCAGACTCAGTTTCTGCAGTTCGCGAACATAACAAGACCAAATTAGGCCAAAAATCTCTCACAAGTAAAATTATACGTTCTGTGAAGAACACAGAATATGGCCATAATTTTCAATTAGTTTATTTTTACACGAATTTAGACATACCCAAACACTGTAATACACATATAACTACTACTCAACCCTTCTAGTATGATTTTAACATGTTAAAATACATAATTTTGCAGAATCAAAACATATAATTTACTATTCTTGATTTTCTTGAAAGTTTTCAACACAAAACATGAAAATCAACATTACAAGTTCATTATAACACTGAATCTGTTCATTTGAAGTTTGGTCTCTTTATTTTAATATGCATAATCCTTTACAAGCATAAATTTATGATATAGCATATGGTTGACGTATCAAATTTGGTACGTAAGGCCATATGACCATCTTTTCATACTCTGTAATTTTGAATAAACAATCTATTATGTATATTTTTATGAAACTGATGTTATGGTTCATACAATATAGTAAAAACATACTACATAACATATTACCACCTACATGTATAAATTTATAATACAACTTATGATTATCGTGTTAAATTTGGTATGTAAGGCCATATGGCCATATTTTCATACTATGTAATTTAGAAACAATCTACGACATATATTTTTATGAAACTGATGATACGATTTATACAATAGATATAATAAAACACGATATGATAACATTTATCAAGTAAATAGCACATAATCGTTACTCTTTTTTCTACTATAGAGCTTTTACAGAACATAAAAGCCATTTTCTTAAAAAAACTTAAACAACGTAAATAAAAATTGGGTTGGAGAAATTACCCAAGGCGTAGAGTGTAGATTAGTAGGAATGATTCTTTCTCCTTTCTTAGACACTTCTTAAATCAAACAACTCTCAAATTTCTCTCTGACAATTTCTCAATCTCTCTCTGATTATTTTTCTAGACTTAGCAATGAATGAAAATAAAGAAGACGTCGTATTTTATAAAAATAACTGAGAGCAGTGTGGTCAGTTAACCCAATCATGGGTTAACTGCTATTAACTCCCCATAAGGCTTCGTTTGGTTAACTTTAAATAGCTCAAATCCATTTAATTTAATAAATCGTTTATCCTATAGTTTACTAACGTCACACCCAAATATTAAATATCTTATTTAATTTAATTTAAATAAAATATGATAATTTCTCATAAATTCACATAGTCATATAATTAATTTTCTCATTAATTATAAAATAATATTAGGCTTATTAAATATTTTTTTAATTCAATAAACTCACATAATTACATACTTTGAATAATAAAATTCTCCACATTAATTTAATAAATATAACACATAGAATTAAATTAATCTACCACAATTGCATCAATTAATTATTTAATCTAATAAATAAATTATCAAAAATATTTATTACAAAATCTTGTTCGTCACAGTAAAAATGGCAACAACTATTTTTTTGTCGCCTCAATTTTGCGAAAGCAAAAAATAAATTGTGAATAATGTTTCTTTCGCTAATAACTATATTATCATTGATTTTTTTTCTTTTTATTATTCTCTCGCTAGAACATTATCATTTTCTTGGTAATTATAATTGTATAAAATGATACGATATACTAAAATTTGGCGTCATAATTTTTATTGAACCAATTTATTAGACTAATATAGTTTACTATTTTTAGGGGTATACATTCTCATTTTAATATTTCCAAAATTGTAATTGAAACTCTTTTTTTAAAGGAATCATAATTACTTATAGAGTTTATGAATAGTTATATAATGATGTAAAACATTAATAAATGAAATTATGAGTGTGATTGTAGAAAATAAAAACAATAATTAATATTTCCTTTAATTAAAATTTGTTATTTCATTTGTTTGAATGAAAAGAAGGAAATACATCTATGCAATTAGCAAATGATTATATATATATATATATATATATATATATATATATTATATATATATATATATATATATATATATATATAAATTATAAGAAAAATGGAAACGACAAGTATCAATGTATGAATTCAAATTATCAACTCCTACATGATATGTGTTTGATAATTATTTTATATCTCGGAATTAGAACAGATAAATTCATTTATGTGATTAATAAATAAATAATGATAGATAATACAATAGTAATGAAACTATAAGTATCATTGTAGAAATTCAAAATACCAACTCTTACATGATATGTGTTTGATAATTATTTCATATCTCTAAATTAGAACAATAAATACATGGAACAATTACATATTATAGTACATTTTTAAAAGTAATAACAAAAATCATACACTCATAAAATAATTACAAAAATATGACACTTCATCATATATATTTACAATACTAATATAATTAAGAGTCCTTAATTTAAGGGATTAATATTAATGTGCTAACATGGCAAAGGGTTGAATTTTTTTAAAAGGCGTGATAACTGCCATCTATCATTTATTTGGGACTCTTTAGTTACAAACCCTTTTGCATACTGAAACCCTTGTTTCTCTATTCTGTTCGTGCGTTCTTCATCTCTATTAATCGTTTCCGGTGATTTACTTTACATTTTCGTGATCTTTACTCGTTATCATCTTCGTTTAGTTGTTCGCCATCTTCGTTTAGTTGTTCGTCATTGTCGTTGTTACTCGTTATCGCTGTTGCAGTCTGGTTCAGTTGGGCTATTCTTCTCCATTAATCGACTCTGGTGTTTATTATTGTTTCAAGTGAGTATTTTCTAAATAGTTTAATGTATTATCTATTAAAGTTGTTTACTAAGAGAATGGAGTATTCATTGTTTGGGTTTGTGTTGTTTTTATGTTTTGTATAGAATGGTTGATACAAGAAAGAATGATGGAAAGAGGAAAAGAATCATGGAGGGTGATTCTGTTAAGGACTTGAAGAAGTTTGTTGTGGAGAGCAAGGGAAAGCAGAAGGGTAAGGATGTAGGTCATAAATCGAGAAAGAATGAGAATAGTTTGGTGATACATAGTGATATAAAACATTCCGAAGTGTAATTAGATTATGATTTTTATGTCCCTGTTAAGAACGAAGGTCAAGTGCTTATCCAGAAGATAATTCCAACACAAAGAATTTTAATGGTGTGTTAATTTAAATTTTGTTATTGTTAAGATCATATAAATGTTTGGTGTTAGATTTTGGTATGATGTATTGGTGTCTGAGTAACATTATAATGTCTTATGCTGTTTTGGTTACTGTCTAATGATATATTGGTTACTGTCTAAGACTGTTTTAGTTACTGTATAACATTATATTGGTTACTGTATAATGCTTAATTGGTTACTGACTAATTACTGTTTTGGTTACTGCATAATATTACTGATTAATGCTTGGTAACCAATGCATTAGACAATAACTAGCATGTTGCATGAAGGTAACTAAAACAACATTAATCAGTCACTAATTTACATTGGTTACCTTCCTGTAACATGTTGGTTACGGCCTAATGATGTCTTGGTTACTGTCTAATGCTGTCTTGGTTACTGTCCAATCGTTATACTTTCTAAAGATGTATTGGTTACTGTGTAACATTATATTGGTTACTGTATAATGCTTAATTGGTTACTGACTAATGATGTTTTGGTTACTGCATAATATTATTGACTAATGCTTGGTAACCACATGCTTGGTAACCAATGCATTAGACAGTAACCAACATGTTGCATGAAGGTAACCAAGACAACATTAATCAGTAACCAATTTACATTGGTTACCTTCATGCAACATGTTGGTTACTCTCTAATGCTGTCTTGGTTACTGTCTAATGCTATCTTGGTTACTGTCTAACCATTATACTATCTAAAGCTGTATTGGTTACTGTGTAACATTATATTGGTTACTATATAATGCTTAATTAGTTACTGACTAATGCTATTTTGGTTACTAGTCTATTGTTTTGGTTACTATCATATAACTGGTTGGTTAACTTTACAAATCTGATTTTGTTTACTTGCAGTTATGGGATCTTTATTATGAGAAATGCAATAGAAAATTCAATGGAAAAGTTATATATTGGTGCGACATGGAAGTCCCCAGCATTATTGCCAATAAATTGAATCAGAGTCAACTGGATAAGTTTAAGGCAACATGTTTTGGGAATTTTCTGGAGTTTGGTGAGCACCAAATGTATTCCCAGATTATTCACCACGCTCTTGTAAGGGAGGTTCACCAGAGGGATGACGGTGAAATATGGTTTTTGTTCGGAGAGAAAAGGGTCAGGTTTGGTTTGTCTGAGTTTTGTCTGATATCTGGGTTGAGATGGCAAGGTGAGGATGATATAACTGCATATAAAGGTATGGAGAATATGCTTATTGGTAAGTTTTTTGGGGACGAAGCTGTGACACGTAGTAGTATAGGTAGGGTATATAGGAAAGCATTTTTTGATGATGAAGACGAGGCTATTAAGATGTCAATGATTTTTTTGGTCTTTAATTTCATTATATCCACAGTTTTTGAAAATTATGTGGATGGGGCAATGGTTAATTTTTTGTGTTATGGTGATGTTAGTAGTTTTCCTTGGGGGAAAGTCGCATTTGAGATGACAAAGTACTCTTTGTGCAATGTTTTGAAGGGGCGTTTGAAGAAAGGAAGGAATGATGCTTCAACATATAATTTTTACATGGATCATTACACCAAATTGTACAAATTGAATAGGATTCCTTATGTATTCCAAGTTTTTATGTTTGAAACTATTTCGACATTCAAAACTCGGGGTATATGCAATGACAAGCATCCGTCGAATGTACGTTTATTTAGATGGAAGGAGCTAATGAAGCCCCTTTCAAATGACAAGTTGAATGATTTAGTTTTTTGTTCCGGACATGTATGATGTTTTACTACTAAGAATGTAATTGGTTACCTTTAGTTATATAATTGGTTACTGAAAACATTTTGTGAAGTTACTATCAACAAAGTAGTTAGTTTCCTTTATATACACGTTTAGTTACTGATTATTTTATATGCATGTTTATAATAACAATGTTTTTGGATACTTGAATATTCACATGTGGTTACTGATTAGATTACATTCAGGTTACTAATAACAATGTTGTTGGTTACCCGAATATACATAATTGGTTACCTTTATACATTTATTTGGTTACTACTTATTATACATTTGGTTACCTGTATATATGTATTTGGTTACTGATTATTTTTTATGATTCTTTATTTATTATTTATTTTACTGTAATTGTACATTGGTTGTTAGATGATATAATAAAGTGTACTTATTGTTTTTCAGCTGAGGATAAATAGTTTGATTCCCACGGCCAAGGAGAAGGATCGGCTTGATTTGGGCGGGCATCACTTTTTTAATGGGAAGGATGGTGACAAGAAAGTTGAAAAAAAAGTGAAGGCTAACAACATTGGTGTTGATATATCTGTTGTTAAAGAGGCAATTGATGCACGGTTTAGGTCGTTGGAGAAGAAAGTTTCTGAATTGAAGAAAGAAGTTGGAAAGTTGCGAACTGATATTAAAGATGAAATGCAGCTTTTACATGTTCAGTTATACAGGGACCTTAGGTCCATTATTAGAGATGAGCGATCAAAGACGTTGGGGACAAAAAGGTTGATGGTGATTCTGATGATGATTCTGATTCTGATTCTGATTCTGACAATGCTGGTGATGATAATGATGATGATGATAATGAAGGTGATGAAGGTGATGAAGCTGGTGATGAGGATGCTGATGTCATGGTGGAGGAGCTCCATGTTGATGAGGATGTTGAAGATGGTTCAAAAGTGAATAAGAATAATGATGGTGATGATGTGTTGAATGACGTTGAGAAGAAGGGTGGGAATGAAATTGAAATTGGTAATGAAGTTGAACGTGTTGATGAAGATGTTGATGATGGTTCAAATCTGATTAAGAAAACTGATGGTGTTGATGTGTTGATATTCGTTGAGAAGAAGGATGTGAATGTAATTGAAATTGTTAATGAAGTTGAACGTGATGTTATGGTTGTAGAACCTCATAAAATAAAAAATAATGATGATGAAGAAAATGTCAAGGTTAGACATATTTGTTTGTTTTGTTATGTGATATTTGTCTTTTGTTTTAATGATTAACTGGTTCTTTATTTTGCACAGATTGACAATAATAATGACATGCCATCTTTTAACATATTAAGCCAATGCACTGGGAAAGAGATTGTTGTGTATGATGCTGATAAGGTTGGTGTTATAATTACGTGACATCATTTTTTTACATGCTCTCTATGTTTTGGTTACCATTATATCGTGATTTGGTTACCATTATATTGTGTTTTGGCTACTATTATATGTGTTATGGTTACTATTATATTATGATTTGGTTGCTAGTTTATGTTGTTCAGGTTACTAGTATAACATGTTCATTTTAGTTTGTTGATTGTTGTACAGTCAGTTTGTTATTGCATATATTAGTTAATTGCATGTTTTTGGATTGAAAATCTAATCGTATATATTACCTTTTTATGTCAATTGAAAAAGGGGAATAAAGGTGAGGCAGCAAGCAGGTATGCACTTGATCATATGGTTCTGACCACACAGGACATAGCTAAGTGTGATGAGTTGGAGAACAGTGTCCACAAAGCCGGTGGTAGACCTGTCCGTGAACCTACAAAGAGTGCCATTTTGCGATTTTCATATATAGTAGCGTTTGGATCGACAGGTTCATCATCTACTGCAGTGGGTGCTAGTCAAACACTTACACGTCTAACTGCATTCCCCAAATCATGCATGGATATGCCCTAAAATTTTGAAGAGGCATTGTTTGAACAATGGTTCAAAATTGGACTAAACAACAGAAAAAGGTTTGTTTTTTGTTGTTAACAATGCTATAGTTTTTTATGAAACAAATAAATTTGTATTATTGTAGTAACATATGGTTAATATTAAATAAATGTTATGGTTACTATTATTTTATATTCTGCTTACTATTAGTTTATGTTTTAGTTACCTATTAGTTATGTATTGGTTGCTATTTGATTATGGTTATGATTTTAATTTTTGTTGGTTACCAGGTTAATATTTAAAATTAAGTTGTTGATGAGTATGTTAATTATTGAACATATTGAACATATTAAGTTGTTGATTAGTTTACTGATTTTGGTATGATGTATTGGTTACTGGGCAATATTATACTGTATAATACTATTTTGGTTACTGTCTAATGATGTATTGGTTACTGTATAATGCTGTATTACTTACTGTGTAACATTATATTGGTTACTGTATAATGCTTAATTGGTTATTGACTAATGCTGTTTTGGTTACTGCATAATATTAAATATTAAATAAATGTTAATATTAAATAAATGTTGTGGTTACTATTAAATAAATATTATATTTTGGTTACTATTATGTTATATTCTGGTTACTATTAGTTTATGTTTTGGTTACTATTTGATTATGGTTATGATTTTATTTTTTGTTGGTTACCAGGTTAATATTTAAAATTAAGTTGTTGATTAGTATGTTAATTATTGAACATATTGAACATATTAAGTTGTTGATTAGTTTACTGATTTTGGTATGCTGTATTGGTTACTGGGCAACATTATACTGTATAATGCTGTTTTGGTTACTGTCTAATGATGTATTATTTACTGTCTAATGATGTATTGGTTACTATGTAACATTATATTGGTTACTGTATAATGCTTAATTGGTTATTGATTAATGTTGTTTTGGTTACTGCATAATATTAAATATTAAATAAATGTTAATATTAAATGAATGTTGTGATTACTATTAAATAAATGTTATGGTTACTATTTTTTTATATTCTGGTTACTATTAGTTTATGTTTTGGTTACCTATTAGTTATGTATTGGTTACTATTTTATTATGGTTATGATTTTAATTTTTGTTGGTTATCAGGTTAATGTTTAAAATTAAGTTGTTGATGAGTATGTTAATTATTGACTGTGCAAGTTTGATTTTGAGTAGTGTGTATACTAATACTGTAATTGTTAATGTTAGCGTGTATACTAATATGCTTTTATATTGAAGGACGGACAAATTTTCCGGAAACAACGATATTATCATGCCTTCTTTTGTATTTGGGTCTATCCCAATATCATCGAAAATGTGGTTCTATAAATTAAAGACTCCTGGGCAGTGGTTAGACGACGATGTGAGTATTTTTTTAAAAATTATGTTTTTGTAGTTATGGTTACATTATTTAGTTACATTCATTACATACTTACATTTTTCAGCAACTGTTAATATCCTTTTTTTTGGTTCAGCACATCAATGTTGCGTTGTATTATTTACGTAAACTGGCCAGACATTCCGAGAGTGTTCCTGTAAGGGCAACGACCACGGATTGTTGGTTTCATAGCAAGATCACCGCTCTTTTTGAGGAGTATACAAATAAAAATCCAGATAAAATTGTTCTGTCTGGGGAGGGTGATGTTGCTGAATACATGCATGGGCTGTTTATGGATGTCAACACACCATGGAGGAACGTTGACTATGTGTTGTTCCCCATTCATATGTCATCACCGGACCATTGGTTCTTGTTGACTTTTGATGTGCATCGTAGGCGTCTAACTGTTTACAATTCTCTGCAACCAAAAAGAAAATCCATGCAAACTAAAATTATGGATGTTTGTGAGCCGTACATCTTCATTCTTCCAACTTTAATGCGCAAGAGTGGTTTTTGGAGGGATAGGTCTGACATTGACTTTAGCAGTGAACCGTATCGCAACAAAGAGGAAGATGATATAATTGAGTTGGAATTTGCAGAGGCGGTTCCTGAACAAGTTGAGGGGTAAAGGTTAAATTGTTTACATTTTTTTAATTATTACATATAGGTTGAGTTTATTTTTGATTTTTGTTGTATTTTATTTGTTTGTACAGTGATTGTGGGGTGTTCACAATTTGTTTTGCTGAGCATGTCATTCACCGGAAGTTTGATCAAAATCCTATTCCATTCCCCATTGCGCAGTATCGGAAGAAGTTATGCACAAACCTATATATTTATGCAAGGAACAAACAATTGGAGGGATATGAGACTGATAGAGAATTTCCAGGAAGATTTTGTCCATATTTTGATTAGTCCGGATTTCGTTGTTTTGTCTTTATGAATTGTGTTGGGTATTTTTTTTAATTTTTTGGGGATATTCACAACATTTTTGTATGGTTTATGATTTTGTGATGTTCATTGGATCTTATGTAGATGGGATTACATATTTGATTATATTAGCAGTAATGAAAGAGATATTGTTTGTTTGTTGGTATTTGTTTCTTTTAAGTTGTGTTTGTTCCATTATTTTGAAATATACAGTTCGTAACCAATCATGTATAAAGGGATAACCAGATAATGTTTTGATAGTAACCAGAGAGTTACAAGCTTGTATCAGGACATATATCATCTGTTAAATGTACATGTGTGAGTATACATAGGTTGCATAAACTTCAATATCATTTTCATTATAGGTTGCTGGATACACAGGTTGTTTATGTTTTGGTTTCCATTAGAAACTGGTATGGTTACTGTTATCAAATTAGGTGATTACTGTGATGGTTACTGATATGTAATTATTTGGTTACCATTAAAAACTGGTATGGTTACTATTATGTAATTATTTGGTTACCATTAAAAATTGTTGGAAGGATATGAGACTGATAGTAACTATACAACATTTTGATAGTAACCAGAAAGTTAATGCTTATATCAGTACATATATCAATTGTTAAATGTACATGTGTGAGTATACATGGGTTGCCTAAACTTCAATATCATTTTCATTACATGTTGCAGGATATTCAGGTTGTTTATGTTTTGGTTACCATAAAAAACTGGTATGGTTACTGTTATGTACATAAACAACTGGTATGGTTACTGTTATGTAATTATGTGGTTACTGTTATGGTAACTGTTATGTAATTATGTGGTTACTGTTATGGTAACTGTTATGTAATTATTTGTTTATTAGCCATGCTTGCCTAAGATGGATGTTTATTATACATGCTTACCATTAAAAACTGTTATGTAATTACTGATATTGTGACGCCCCCAAAATTAGGTATACATCACCCATCTTGGGTCGTCAGATACATAGTACAAAATACAAATACAACTGTCGTGTACAATACGACAAAACATAAACTGTGAGTTTGAATACAAATATTATCTTCTAGAGAGTATTCATACTCAAAAGGAGTCCTCATTACATTTATTAACATACCATTACATAGAATAGTGAGGACTACTAACTAATACTATCATTCGGACCATCACTCCGTTCCCCGACTTGCCCCAGCTACGTTCTCATTTCCTGAAGAGAACAGTGAAAGAAAGGGTGAGCTCAACTAGCCCAGTAAGAAATATTATGACTAAGATAATGCAGAATAAATTATCATTAGCCTTCAACAATGTTAAACTGATAAAATATAATAGACATCAAGTTTAACTGCAGCGGAAAAAGCAATCCATTAAAAGAGTCAAGTAGAAAATAAACTCTACTATCTTTTATGATTTAAAAAGTTTTTCAACACTGTGATCGCTGAGACTCAGCTTAATAAAATAATCCACATCATCGAATCACCCCTGCACTACGGCCAAGGATATTCGTGTATTCATTAATGGTCATGATCATGCCAACAACTGTCCATCAATGCACTACGGGCCAATGAGGACATTTACCACATCATTTGTAACATTACGGTCATGATTATACCGAATAATCCCTGGTCATAATCATACCAAGTCCATCTATGCACTACAGGCCACAGATGACTTTCAACATTTTATAAACATGAGGATGATGACAATGATATAAGAATTCAATAAAACAAGTTCAAGAATTAATTTATCCAGGAATTAATAACGTCCAAATTGTCAACATGATACTGCTTTGTGGAGTAAAATTCAAGAATGATCAGGAGAATATTTTCATGAATAGATACTAGATGAAGCGCAAATGTCAAGGATATTCCACAAATTTCATGGAGTATAGAAGTCAAAACTTAACCAACTGAGTATAATAAAGAATGGAATAACAAAAGAAATCACCATGCATGCGATAGACCGCACAGACAGGTTATTCCAACAGAATAATAAATAATGGAACCAGGTCCGGCGTAAACGCACAGACAGGATATTCCGACAGAATAATAAATAATGGAACCAGGTCCGGCGTAAACGCACAGACAGGATATTCCGACAGAATAATAAATAATGGAACCATGTCCGGCATAAACGCACAGACAGGATATTCCAACAGAATAATAAATAATGGAACCAGGTCCGGTGTAAAACACACAGACAGGATGTTCCAACAGAATAATAGAAGAATGTCACCAAGTATAGGGTAGACCGCGTATACAGGTTATTCCAACAGAATAATAAGAAATGGAATAACAACAGTTCTCTTCATGAATAAGAAAGAATAACACCCCTTACCGTTTTAAAGAAGAGCTGAAATAAGGAAGTAGTTAAGTAGCAGAATACTCTTCTTCTCTCTCTCTCTATAGTTTCTCTCTATAGTTTCTCTCTCTAGAGTTCAGTGAATTCGTAAGAAATAATGAAGGAATGAGCTGCTATTTATAGAAAAATAGAATGCATAGTAACTAATCTATGAACGGTCCAGATTGATTACTTTAATCTGACGGTCCATATTTAAAGAAAAATCTTTTAAATAAAATATAATATATTCTATTTATAGAATAACTTTAATAAAGTATTCTGTTTTATATAAAAAGATGTTTCTGTTTTATTACGTTAATAATACGAATAAAACAAAACGTCATTATCGCTAAATAATTCATATTATTAACTGACAATAATTGAATCAAACTGAGTGACTTCTCACATAAGCATTAATAATCAATACCGTGTGCTACTATGCAACCACACGTATTACTGTACTTTTACTACCGAGTAGTTCAACAGTAACAATGGTAAAACTTCCGCCGTTATTTTTAATAAAATATTTTTGTCGTTTTCTCAATCCGACAATAATTTCGTTGTGGGGTCCACCAATGATTGTGCCGTTGTACGAATATTCCCTGTTAAAACGAATATTCCCCGACCAATCGAATATTATATAACAACTTGCGTACTTTATAAAATTTATAAATATTACCCACAACTATAACATTATATCAAATTAACTCCATAATATTCAAAAATGATATTTATAGAAAATTCATCTTTATTTATAAAAGTTGGGGTCTTACAACCTCCCCTTCTTATGAAATTTCGCCCTCGAAATTAGGGTACGTACCTGGTATGTCGAAGAGGTAAGGATACCTTGATTTCATTTCAGATTCTAACTCCCAAGTCATTTCCTCAACATCGTGGTTTCTCCACAAAACTTTGACTTGAGGTATAACCTTGGAGCGTAGAATATGTTCCTTCTTATCCAAGATTTGAACAGGAACTTCTTCATACGTCAAATCCTCCGCTATTTCGTCCGGTTCTAACTCAATAATGTGGTTCGGGTCTTCCACATATTTGCGTAACATGGATATGTGAAAAACGTTATGAACACGAGACATACTTGGCGGTAAAGCGAGTCTATAAGCCACAGTTCCTACTCGATCGAGGATTAAAAATGGACCGATGAATCGAGGATTGAGCTTTCCTCTCTTTCCAAATCTCGTAACTCCTTTCCATGGAGCAACACGTAAGAACACATGATCTCCTACATCAAATTCCACGTCCTTTCGATGAAGATCAGCATAACTCTTTTGTCGATCTTGTGAGGTTTTTATACGTTGTCGGATCGTTTGAATCTTTTCTGTAGTCATACGTACCAACTCCGGTCCCAACAACGTTGCTTCACCCACCTCATCCCAGCATACTGGAGAACGACATTTTCTTCCATACAATGCTTCGAATGGAGCCATGCCAATACTTGCTTGATAACTGTTGTTGTAGGAAAACTCCACCAATGGTAAGAACTTGTCCCAACTTCCCTTGAAGTCAAAGACACAGAGTCTTAATAGATCTTCAAGAGTTTGAATAGTCCTCTCTGATTGTCCGTCCGTCTGAGGATGATATGCTGAACTAAATCGTAACTCCGTGCCCATAGCTTTTTGTAAACTAACCCAAAATCGTGAAGTGAATCTTGGGTCTCGGTCAGAAACTATGGATACTGGCATACCATGCAGTCTTACAATCTCGTTTATGTACATACGAGCAAGACGTTCAAGTGTATAAGTTTCTCGTATCGGTAAGAAATGAGCAGACTTGGTCAATCTATCAACAATGACCCAAATCGCATCAATACCTTGAGAAACCCTTGGAAGACCGGTAACGAAATCCATGGTAATGTGCTCCCACTTCCATTCTGGAATTTCAAGTGGTTGCAATGGACCTTTTGGTACTTGATGCTCCGCTTTGACTCGTTGACAAGTTAGACACCTTGAGATAAACAACGCTATCTCTCTCTTCATATTGCTCCACCAAAATGTATGACGAAGATCATGATACATTTTGGTACTTCCAGGATGGATTGCAAACGGTGTGTTGTGCGCCTCCATCATGATTTCATACTTTAAATCAGGGTTGTTAGGAACACAAAGTCTGGAGTTGACTCGAAGTATTCCTTCTTCATCGATTCTTGCTTCCGGCATAGAACCTTCTTGCACTTTCTTCCTCATACGCATCAGCTCCAGGTCTGTAGCTTGAGCAGCTTTAACTTTATCGATTAAAGTTGGTTCTACTCGTATATTCGCCATCATCACATGGGTCCCTGGAGTCTTTAACTCTATCTCCATCCTTTGCAAATCACACAAAATGGGTCTTTGTGTTGACAATATCGCACTCGTACTTGCATATGATCTTCTACTCAATGCGTCAGCTACCACGTTCGCTTTTCCAGGATGGTATTGAATGGTATGATCATAATCTTTCAACAGTTCAAGCCAACGTCGTTGTCGCATGTTGAGTTCCTTTTGAGTGAAGAAATATTTGAGGCTTTTATGATCCGTAAAGATCTCCACCTTCTCCCCATACAAGTAATGCCTCCAAATTTTAAGTGCAAAGACAACAGCTGCCAACTCTAGATCATGAGTAGGATAATTCCTCTCATATTCCTTGAGTTGTCTTGATGCATAGGCTATGACTTTTCCATGTTGCATGAGAACGCATCCCAACCCTTTGCTCGAAGCATCACTGTAGATGACAAATCCCTCCGAGCCAGATGGTATTGTTAGAACAGGTGCTGAAATGAGTCTCCTCTTGAGTTCTTGAAAACTCTGCTCACATTCTTCGCTCCAACCGAACTTTGTATCTTTCCGAGTCAGCTGAGTTAATGGAGTAGCGATTCGAGAAAATCCTTCCACGAATCTCCGATAATAACCAGCTAAACCAAGAAAGCTACGTACTTCGGTCACTGATTTAGGTTGCTCCCAGCTTTGAATAGCTTCAATCTTTGCCGGGTCAACCGATATTCCACGACTTGATACTACGTGCCCAAGGAATGCTACCTCTTCCAGCCAGAACTCGCATTTCTTCAACTTGGCATAAAGTTTGTATTCACGAAGCTTTTGGAGTACCAACCTCAAGTGTTGCTCATGATCTTCACGGCTTTTGGAATAAACAAGGATGTCATCGATAAAGACGACCACAAAGTGATCCAAATATTCCTTGAATACCCTGTTCATCATATCCATGAAGGCAGCAGGAGCATTAGTCAATCCAAAAGACATAACTAAGAATTCATAATGCCCATACCGAGTTCTGAAAGCCGTCTTTGGAATATCCTCAGTTCTAACCTTCAGCTGATGATATCCAGAACGAAGATCGATCTTTGAAAAGAATTGTGCTCCTTGCAACTGGTCAAACAGGTCATCAATACGTGGCAATGGGTACCTATTTTTGATGGTGACATGATTCAACTCCCGATAATCAATACAAAGTCGCATACTCCCATCTTTCTTCTTCACGAACAGAACAGGAGCACCCCAAGGAGAAGTACTAGGACGAATAAAACCAATGTCTAACAATTCCTGCAGTTGGGTCTTTAACTCCTGAAGTTCAATAGGAGCCATTCGATATGGGGCTTTGGAAATGGGTTTTGTACCGGGTTCAAGGTCGATACAAAATTCAATTTCACGCTCTGGGGGTAGGCCAGGAAGTTCTTCGGGAAATACGTCAGGAAATTTATTAACAACAGAAATATCATTCAAAGCTGACGTATTTTTGTTTAGATCTGTGACATGAGCTAAGAAAGCTTGACATCCGTTTTTCAATAAACGAATAGCTTTATGGCTTGAGATGACAGCGATTGATTTTAATGGTTTGGTTGCTTGAATTCGCATAATAGGTCGATTAGGAATATGAAAGCTAACAACCTTACGAAAACAATCAATTTTTGCATGATGAGTAGTTAACCAATCAATCCCTAGAATCACGTCAAATGCAAGTATTTTTAATGAAATAAGATCGACAGGTAATGTGTGGGTACCAACTTGAACCAAACAAGACTTATAAACCGTGGATGTAATGAAGGTTTCTCCCAATGGAGTTTCAACTGCTAAGTCAAAGTCTAATTTCTCCGGAATCAAATTTAATCGATGAGCGCAAGTAGGAGAAATAAAAGAATGGGTAGAACCGGTATCAAATAAAGTATAGACTTCGTTAGAGTTTATGATAAGCTTACCCGTGATGACCTCATTCGGGTTCCTTGCTCTCTGGGAGTTCACAACAAACGCTCTCCCTTGCACAACCGGTTTTGACTTTTCTGGGACGGCCTTTGGTGCCTCCATCCTAGCTGAATTTGTCTTCGGTAAACGACAAAATCGGGCTAAATGACCTTCTCTTCCACAATTATAACATGCTTTGGACGGCATCGCGCAGTTTGGACTGATGTGCCCCTCCCCTCCGCATTTGAAACATATGATAGGTGGTCGTTCTCCTTCCTTAACGACAGGTGCTGGTGCTGACGTCTTTCCATCATTGTTGAATCTCCTCTTCTTGAAATGCCCATTCTTATTGTTTTGGCCCTGATTACCACCGAAGTGGTTACCATTTCTGGCCTGTTGATTCCCTCCACGCTTGTTGTCACCGCTTCGATGACTGCTCTCACTGGTATTATCATTTTGCCGACTGCTCTCTTTTGGTTGCGTTGACTCGTTATCGCGCTCCACTAACTGAGCCATATTCACAACATCTGAATACAAACACAGTTTATGAGAAACAAGATGTTGACGCATCTCCGGCTTCAAACCTCTTAAAAACATCCGCGTCATTCTTTCTTCATTATCCACCAGGTGGGACGCAAACCGGGATAACTCCGCAAATTTTGCCTCGTACTGCGACACGGTCATATTATTCTGCTCCAATTTGATGAAATCCACCTCCTTCATGTGACGAATACTCTCGGGAAAGTATTTGTCGTTGAACAGCTCTTGGAACTTCTCCCAAGACATCTTCAGTGCGGCAGGTTGAGTACGCTTTATCGATTCCCACCAGTAATCTGCCTCTCCTCGCAACATAAAGGCGGCAAAGGGAACCTTTTGCTCCTCGGAGCAACCCAAGACATCAAATATCTTGGTGATCTGCTTTATCCATGTTTCAGCTACAAGTGGTTTGGGTTCTCCCTTAAACTCCGGTGGTCCCAGCTCCTTAAACTGTTTAGCGGTGACCGCCTGAGAGTTTCCAGTATTTCCACCTACGTTGTGGACAGGAGCCGCTTTCACCTGTTGTTGCATGAATTGCATAAAACCTCTGAACATTCCATCATTCATCATCTGGTCAGTGTTGTTGTTTGCATGAGGATTGTCACCTTCCTGATGCACATTATCCTGATTATTGATATGTGGTGAATCAACAGTCGCCTGTGCTCCATTGCTATTCTCAACATTCTCAGATGCCATTTTCAGATACTGCCACAAAATAAAAGTTAATTGATATGTCATATATTATCCTTATATTATGACCGACCAATTAAATACCATGCAAATAAACTTAGGTAGGTCATACTAGCGAAGGAATTCCCCGTCTCTCCCCTCCTAGTTCTATTCTCACATCTTAGCCAGGGATCATATCCCTAAGCTCTGATACCAACTGTGACGCCCCCAAAATTAGGTATACATCACCCATCTTGGGTCGTCAGATACATAGTACAAAATACAAATACAACTTACTAATACAACTGTCGTGTACAATACGACAAAACATAAACTGTGAGTTTGAATACAAATATTATCTTCTAGAGAGTATTCATACTCAAAAGGAGTCCTCATTACATTTATTAACACACCATTACATAGAATAGTGAGGACTACTAACTAATACTATCATTCGGACCATCACTCCGTTCCCCGACTTGCCCCAGCTACGTTCTCATTTCCTGAAGAGAACAGTGAAAGAAAGGGTGAGCTCAACTAGCCCAGTAAGAAATATTATGACTAAGATAATGCAGAATAAATTATCATTAGCCTTCAACAATGTTAAACTGATAAAATATAATAGACATCAAGTTTAACTGCAGCGGAACAAGCAATCCATTAAAAGAGTCAAGTAGAAAATAAACTCTACTATCTTTTATGATTTAAAAAGTTTTTCAACACTGTGATCGCTGAGACTCAGCTTAATAAAATAATCCACATCATCGAATCACCCCTGCACTACGGCCAAGGATATTCGTATATTCATTAATGGTCATGATCATGCCAACAACTGTCCATCAATGCACTACGGGCCAATGAGGACTTTTACCACATCATTTGTAACATTACGGTCATGATTATACCGAATAATCCCTGGTCATAATCATACCAAGTCCATCTATGCACTACAGGCCACAGATGACTTTCAACATTTTATAAACATGAGGATGATGACAATGATATAAGAATTCAATAAAACAAGTTCAAGAATTAATTTATCCAAGAATTAACAACGTCCAAATTGTCAACATGATACTGCTTTGTGGAGTAAAATTCAAGAATGCTTAGAAGAATATTTTCATGAAAAGATACTGGATGAAGCGCAAATATCAAGGATATTCCACAAATTTCATGGAGTATAGAAGTCAAAACTTAACCAACTGAGTATAATAAAGAATGGAATAACAAAAGAAATCACCATGCATGCGATAGACCGCACAGACAGGTTATTCCAACAGAATAATAAATAATGGAACCAGGTCCGGCGTAAACGCACAGACAGGATATTCCGACAGAATAATAAATAATGGAACCAGGTCCGGCGTAAACGCACAGACAAGATATTCCGACAGAATAATAAATAATGGAACCAGGTCCGGTGTAAACACACAGACAGGATATTCCGACAGAATAATAAATAATGGAACCAGGTCCGGTGTAAAACACACAGACAGGATGTTCCAACATAATAAAAACGGAACCAGGTCCGGTGTAAAACACACAGACAGGATGTTCCAACAGAATAATAGAAGAATGTCACCAAGTATAGGGTAGACCGCGTATACAGGTTATTCCAACAGAATAATAAGAAATGGAATAATAACAGTTCTCTTCATGAATAAGAAAGAATAACACCCCTTACCGTTTTAAAGAAGAGCTGAAATAAGGAAGTAGTTAAGTAGCAGAATACTCTTCTTCTCTCTCTCTATAGTTTCTCTCTATAGTTTCTCTCTCTAGAGTTCAGTGAATTCGTAAGAAATAATGAAGGAATGAGCTGCTATTTATAGAAAAATAGAATGCATAGTAACTAATCCATGAACGGTCCAGATTGATTACTTTAATCTGACGGTCCATATTTAAAGAAAAATCTTTTAAATAAAATATAATATATTCTATTTATAGAATAACTTTAATAAAGTATTCTGTTTTATATAAAAAGATGTTTCTGTTTTATTACGTTAATAATACGAATAAAACAAAACGTCATTATCGCTAAATAATTCATATTATTAACTGACAATAATTGAATCAAACTGAGTGACTTCTCACATAAGCATTAATAATCAATACCGTGTCCTACTATGCAACCACACATATTACTGTACTTTTACTACCGAGTAGTTCAACAGTAACAATGGTAAAACTTCCGCTGTTATTTTTAATAAAATATTTTTGTCGTTTTCTTAATCCGACAATAATTTCGTTGTGGGGTCTACCAATGATTGTGCCGTTGTACGAATATTCCCTGTTAAAACGAATATTCCCCGACCAATCGAATATTATATAACAACTTGCGTACTTTATAAAATTTATAAATATTACCCACAACTATAACATTATATCAAATTAACTCCATAATATTCAAAAATGATATTTATAGAAAATTCATCTTTATTTATAAAAGTTGGGGTCTTACAGATATGTTTGCTTTATATTGGCAACTCATAATGAAATCAGAAATCAAAATATTAATGAATAACAATTTTGGTTACTGTTCACAATCAAAAATGTTACCAACCAAGTGGTTAATGATTACTCAAAGTAAACAATTATACATTAATGTGTTTACACTATTAATTTAACTGCACTATATCAGACCCTTTTTTTTGGGTCTTAAAACCGGGGGATTATTGCATGTTTTCCTGTTGTGTCCTTTTTCTTGGCACCTGCTGCATTTGTTTTGAATTTTGATTTCAGATCCGTGTGTGTACCTCCCTTTTTTTGGTCTTACTGCTGGTCTCTTGTGTTAGGTGGTTTTATACATATGTTTCTTACTTCTTCTGATACATCCCAGTTTTCTTTGTCATCTAACGGCATGATGGAAGCTGAATATGTCTCGACCAAAGTTGCTTTAGTGTAATTTTTTGAGCAAAAATCATAACAGCTCAAAATTCGCTTGCTCATAACAACAGCAGCGTGTGGACAAGGCATCTCATGGTATTGAAATTTACGGCATGTGCATGTCTTTTGTTTGATGTCCATAATATATTGTTTAGAGACGTCGTAAACAGTGAAAATCACTAAGTTTGATGTCTCAACCTACAACACAAATTAAGTGTGTTATTTGGAATCATATTCATTGTCTGAAAACAGAATAAATATAGTAAAGTAAACAAATCAATGTTAGCCAGTAACCGAATTACATAATGTTAGTAACCAGAACATTAAACACAGTTGTACATACATATTACAGAACAGTAACCGTTTGTACCTAATATGTAATCATGAATATAAAAATGTAACCACTTGCACATCAGTACAAGTGTACATTAATATGCTTTAGCAACCAAATATACAGTAACCAATTAACTAGTACAGAACACCCAATGTATACAATCAGATTAACAGTTGCATGCTAAATATACAGTAAGCAAATAATTAGTGCATAACACCCATTGTATACAATCAGATTAACAGTTGCATGAAGGTAACCAACGTAGTCAATAAGTAACCACCAATATAAAAGAAACTATTATAAAACACAATAACATTATAATTTTACAGAGTAACTAAGTCAGTATTAATCAGTAAGCGGTATAATGTTACATAGTAACTAAATCAGCATTAATCAGTAACCATTATATTGTTACACAGTAAGCAATTCAATATTAGTTAGTAACCAATATAATGTTGCATAGTAACTAAGTTAACATTAGTCAGTAACCAAGTTAGTACTAGTCAATAATAATTGCATTTATTTTTAATGTTGTTAAAATTATCATCATATACATGTAACGAATAGTGAACAAATAGGTCTCCATAAAATGCAAATGCAACTTAGGATGCAATAATTTAAAATTTGGATTAATTACCTTAAGTATCTTTGATTTAACGATATTAGATTGCAACCTTCTCTCAGCTGTTGTTGAAAGTGTTGTGAATGTTGATATGACTGCTTGTTTGTTTGTGAAATACCATCTTTGAATCAGACAACGTAGGCATTTAATCATTGACGCAACTGGAAGATCCCTGATAAACTTGATTGCATTGTTAATAGATTCGGCGGTGTTTGAAGTCATTGTTGAGTACCTGCTTACAATCCCATGGAGCCTGGTGCACCTATCCAACTTGACCTCTTCCTCCAAATATGTCCTTATTCGAGGATCAATGTCACCAAGTTCAGCCATGTGTTTGTTGAATTGTTCAACAGTGTAAGCTCTACAAGCCCCGTTATAAGCCTGTTTAACTTGTTCTCCTTTCTTTTTGAATCTATTTTTTATATTTTTCAGTATATGATATGTGCAGGAACCATGCATAACATCCGAAAACGCAAAATTCAGTCATTGTATAATGGCTTCATGTCTATCTGAAACAATACATTGACCTTCCCTAACTCCACAAGCAATTCTCAAATTTATGAAAAACCATCTCCAAGACAATTCATTTTCGCTGTCAACTATTGAAAAAGCAATCGGAACAATGTTTCGGTTTGCATCTTGTGTGCTTGCTATCAGTAGTGTCCCCCCCGTAAGTTGATTGTATGAATGTGCCATCGATTACAATGATTGAAAAATAATGGTGACATGCTTGAATGGATGCTCCAATGGCAAAGAATAAATACTTGAAACGATCATTTGTTTCCAACTCAAGGGCTGTGACGGAACCTGATTATGCAGTAACCAAGCCAGCATTAGACATTAATATTATGCATTAACCAAGACAGAATAATGCTACACAATAACAAAGACAGCATTAGACAGTAACCAGTGTGTTGCAGGAAGGTAACAAATGTATTAGATATTTTCGCATGATCTATCTAACACAAATAGTGAGTGGTTATGCAGTAACCAAGACAACATTAGTCAGTAACCAAGACAGCATTAGACAGTAACCAAGACAGTAACTAATGTATTTAGTTATATTGGTTAACCAAGACAGTAAACAAGACAGTAACAAAATTAAAATTAACCAATGTATTTGTTGCAGGAAGGTAACCAATGTATTTATTCAGTAATATTATGCAGTAACCAATACAACAGTAGACAGTAACCAAGACAGTATTAGACAGTAACCAAGACAGTATTATACAGTATAATTGTTACACAGTGACCAAGACAGCATTATACAGTAACCAGCATGTTGCAGGAAGGTAACCAATGTATTTGATGAGTAACCATTAATATAAATATACATATGTTACCTTCATTCAACATGCTGGTTACTGATTAATGCTGTCTTGGTTACTATGTAAGAGTATATTGGTTACTGTCTAATGCTGAATTGGTTACTGATTAATGTTGTATTGGTTACTGCGTAATATTACCAACTAATGCTTGGGAACTAAATCAGTTGAATTAGGTAACCAACTAATCACGAAAAACCAATAAAATATTTTAAAGTGTTACCTGGATTTGTTTTCTTCAGCATGTGTAACCATGATGGGATCAGTGAGTAGTCGTGTGGATTTTCTCTCAGCTTTTCCAACGCTTTCTCCTTCGATCTCCATGCTTTTTGGTAAGAGATAGACACATTATATCTTGACATCATATCCACCACAATATCCGTTGGTGTGTATATTTTCTTCAAATTTATTAATTTTTGCATTATGCATTCACTGACCAGTTCGCCTGTCTGTGGTCTCCCAACAATACATTGACTGAACAAGTGTGGATGTCATTGAATTTTCTCACCTTGAATATACTGGTTTTTCGAAAACTTGATGCTCTCATCTTCCATTGGCAAATTTCATCGTATACGCACACTAGCACAAAGTCTCTATAACTTGCTCTTTGAACTTTGTGTTGTCTATTTTTCCTTATTGAATGCAGCCTCATAGCTTGTGATATGATTTTTTTGTCTTTGTAGGTTTGATGTAATTTTACTTCACGTTCATTCGGATTTGATATTACATCATCATATCGTTCTTCTGCGTATGATTTGTCATGTTGTCTGTCTCGTTGTTGTTCAATAATTTTCATTGCAAGCTGATCATCATATTACGTTCCAATTTGGCAATATTGTCTTGCTAGTGGAACTAGTGCGGAATTCCCTTGTGTTGATCTGATTGGCGTTACATCGTGAATTGTAGATTCTTCTACATTTGTCAAGTTATGCAAGATTGTTGTGCGTCCCATTCTGTGTTCAATATCTGTAATCAGTGGGAATTTACCTTGTTCATCAAATTTTCTACTCATTTCAAGAAAGAATTGTACTGTTGCTTCATCTGATATACTGATCGGTGGAATATCGCTTCTAATCTGAAATTTGATTGACAATGCTGTTGCGTTTGTGTCTAGCCGTAATGCACTGCATATTTTGTTTTGCATTTCTTTGAACGAACTAGTTGATGGAACTAGTATGCCGGTAACTTCAAATTTGGTGTATTGGTTACTATCAGACCATGTGCCGTTGAAATAAAGTACAACTAGAATCATCTGTAAGACCCCAAATAATTGATAAATGAAATTTAATTTCCTCTATTTATTATTCTGAAATAGTAAGGGTTGATTTGATTAATGTGGTTAGTTATGGGTAAAATGCGCAAATATTTTAAATAAGCAGGTGGTTATAAAATATTCATTGTTGTCCGGGAATATTCGCTTGGTCGTGGAATATTCTTACTGTCGGAGAATATTCGTACGACGGCGCAGTCTTTGTGGGCCCCATAACGGAAAGCGATTGGATGAAAAAAAACGACAAAAACAAGTTGTTTATAAATAACGGCGTAGTTGTTACCGTTAATACTGTTAGAATACCCGGTGGTTAAAGCACAGTAATACGCGTTGTTGCACAGTAGCACACGATATTGCACCAATTATTGATTCTTACGTACGAAGGCACTACTCAATAATTATTACAGTAATTACTGTTCAATATTGTATTTTATTGATTCAATAATTGCTGCGTTGATATTTTATATTACTGTTGTTTTAATAATTGTCACTACACAGTATTTTCTATTATCGGAACAATAATTCATATTATCTGAATAATATTATTAGATAACATTATTGGCAATGTCTAGAAAGTTCTGTCTAAGGAGAGGTTTGGTCATCTAATTTCGCGCCAGTAAGGAGAAATCCTTATTGGAAAGCCCCCTCTTTCTTGGGAACGGCCTGGTTGCCAGTACTGTGGTTCTGTAATATTATTTGTGTATAATTAATTATTGATTTATATGATGAGGAAAATATTGATTTTATGTGGATATAGATGGAGAAAATTTTTAATGTGACAATTATTGAAAATTAATATTTTATCTTTTTCTGATAAAATAATTCATTTAAATATATTATTTTAATAATATATTGATGGTGATATTTTTACAATGAATGTGGGATATATGAGTATATGAGGAGGAAGAGTATTTTTATGGCATTAAATGATTAACACATATTTTGTGTGTTGGTGGACACAATTCTTGACCGAAAATTTATTATTGACTGTAAAATCGCCCGTTTGTGGATTTCGGTCAATTTTTGTTTGGAATTTGGAAAAACTTTCTTCTGCAAAGTTGTAGATAATTGAATTTTCTATAAAAACTCGCGAGATTCGAATTTTCTGATGAAAGGGCTATTTATTATGAATTATTGAAGTTCCAAAGTTTCGAAATTATTGATTTTTGGAAGTTTTAATTATTTTTATTAAGAAAAACGTTTTTTCTTATTTTTTTCTAGAAGGTTAGCATGTGTGAATTGCTGAAATTCAGATTCAAGAGGTGGGCTTGACAATTATATAAATATATTATTATTATATTCAATTTTCTGCTTTGGTGTTCTAAGCATTTTCCTATAAATAGGGTGCTTAGGTTAGAATTAAAAATCACACCAGAAACACAAGTTTATCTCTCTTTCTCTCTCTATATCGAGCGTATGCTTGTGAGTATTTGATACTTTGAGTGTTGCTATACGGTGCAAGTTTCCTTCAGCACTATATCTAGTATTCCAGTCAGAAGTACCGTCTTTCCGAGGTAAGGGATGTTATTTCTTCTTAAATGATATTATTTTCTTCAATATCATTATGCCGAAGTATTGATCTGAACTTTTTATCAAATTTGGAACTTTTCATGTTGGGGTTACTATTCATGAGTTACTATTCATGAGTTACTATTCACGAGTTACTATTCACGAGTTACTATTCACTAAAAATGAAATTTTCTTCTTTTCTTCCAAAATATCTATTCTGGATACTAGCTTTGATTGTATCCATGTTTTGATCATTCTTGAATTTTACTCCACTATGATTATTTATGAGGTATTTTTGGACATGGAATAGCTGAAATACGAATCCTTAATATTTATTCTTTTGTTTCACTGGATTCGTTTCCTTTAAAATATTTTTCATCATCCTCAGTCCTAAATGATGATGTTACTGAATATCTTTGGCCTGTAGTGCAAAGATTAATGATTTCTGATGAATATCTTTGGCCCATAGTGCAAAGATGAACAGGTGTTGAGATGAACATGATCGACTGGTGATACAAATGAATATCTTTGGCCTGTAGTGCAAAGATGAATATTTGATTAAAGATGATTATTGATTGTTGTTACAGGGATAAAATATTGATGATGGACTTTTAAATCTTAGAAGATAGTAGAACTCATTCTCTACTTGACTCTTCTAATGGTTTACTATTTCCGCTGCAGTTATTGATTTAAAACTTGTTGTCTATTGTATTCTATCAGATTTTTCCCTGTTGAAGACTAATGATAATTTGTTGTATATTATCTTAGTCATAATATTCTTTACTGGGCTAGTTGAGCTCACCCTTTTCCTTGTTGTTCCATTTTCTTCTCAGGAGGCGAGAATGTAGCGAGTACTAGTCGGGGTGTGGAATGATGGTTCAAGACAGTTGTTTTAGTAGTCCTCACTATTTTATAAAATAGTGTATCAATAAGTATAATGAGTTCTTAATTGAGTATGAATACTGTCTAGATGATAATATTTGTATTTAAACTCACAGTATATGTGTTGTCGTATTTTGCACGACAATTATAATAATAAAGTTGTAGTTGTTTCTGTACCATGTATTTGGCGACTCAGAATGGGTTGGGTGGAATGGACCTATTTTGGGGGCGTCACAGTTGGTATCAGAGCTTAGGGATATGATCTCTGGCGGAGATCGGGGAATAGAACTAGGAGGGGAGAGACGAGTAAATCATTCGCTAGTGTGTCCTACCTAAGCTTATGTGTTGGTCGGTCATAATATAGGGATATTATGTGATATGTTAATTTGTTAAATTAACCCTTATTTTATGGCAGTATTTGAGAATGTCGACTGAGAATGTTAACAGTGGAGTAAATGAGATCGTGGAAACACCTCTAATCACCAACCAGGATAATGTGATGTCAGGCGAAGAAGGAATTAGAGTTATCCACGTGGTGAGTGAAGAATTGATAGTTGCACCCGAGATAGTCGCAGAGGTAACAGCCGAGAGTGAGGAAGAAGAGGAAGAAGAGGTACCTGAGGAGAGTTTATTAGAGGTATTATATGATCAAAATGTAGAATTAAAAAATCGTATTCATGAGTTAGAAGAGCAGGCTGAAGAACGACAGGCGGTCGTGGAGCAAAAGGATGCAACAATTCAAGCTTGTGTTACCCGATATGTGATGCTTGAACAGAAGCACTCTTTGGCAGAGTATAAGATGATAAAGCTAGAATCTGAGCTGAAAGAAGCAATAACGGAACGAGTGAGAATGAGTGATGCATGGGTAAAAGCCGCACGACGCGTTGATATTGTGGAAAGAGATGCCCGATCTAATAAGAGAAGATTTAACGATAACGGGAAGACATCGGCAACATCACCAGCACCAACAATAAATTCTAGGGGGGAGAACGACCGCCAGTTAGATGCCACAGATGCGAAAATAAGGAACATATAAGGTCAAATTGTTCAAAGCCTTCCAAGGTATGTTTTAGTTGTGGAAAAGACGGTCACATAGCTCGATTTTGTCCTGTAGCGAAACCAAGTCCAACGGGGGTGGTGACTCAAAAAGCTGTCCCAGAAAAGTCAAAATCAACGGTTCCTGGAAGAGCGTTTTTCGTGACTGGTCAGAATGCGAGGAACCCGAACGAAATTAGCACGGGTTAGTTAATTATAAATTTTTGCGAAGTCTATACCTTATTAGATACCGGTTCTACCCATTCATTTATTTCTCCTGCTTGTGCTCAACGTTTAAATTTGACTCCGGAGAAATTAGACTTTGATTTATCTGTGGAAACTCCGTTAGGAGAAACTTTCGTTACATCCACTGTTTATAAATCTTGTTTGATCCAAGTTGGCACCATCACATTACCTGTTGATCTTATCTCTTTAAAGATACTTGCTTTTGATGTGATTTTAGGAATTGATTGGTTAACTACTCATCATGCCAAAATTGATTGCTTTTGTAAGGTTGTTAGTTTTCATATTCCTAAGCAACCTGTTATTCAAATTCAAGCAACCAAACCATTGAAGTCAAACTCTTTCATATCAAGCCGTAAAGTCATTCGTTTATTGAAAAACGGATGTCAAGCTTTCTTAGCTATGTTATGGACTTGAACAAAAATACGTCAGATTTGAATGATATTTCTATTGTTAGTAAATCCCTGACGTATTTCCTGAAGAATTTCTTGGCCTACGCGTGATATTGAATTTTGTATCATCTTTGAATCTGGTACAAAACTCACTTCTAAAATCTCATATTGAATGGCTCCTATTGAACTTCAGGAGTTAAAAACCCAACTGTAGAAGTTTGTACCCGAGCCTCTATCTGGTGACTTCCTTTGTGAAATGCACTGAAGCCAGACTCTCCGTAGGGGATACCATATTCGTGTGGTAGTAAACTGATAGGTGTCATTATGACGTGCTATCCAAGATTGGGATATGAGTCACAGTTGAGAGCAACCTAAGTCAGTAATCGAAATACGTAGCTTTCTAGTTATTATCGGAGATTCGTAAAAGGATTTTCTCGAATCGCTACTCCATTAACTCAGCTGACTAGAAAAGATACAAACTTCGAATGGACCGAGGAATGCGAGAAGAGCTTCCAAGAATTCAACATGCGACACCGACGTTGGCTCGAGCTGTTGAAAGATTTCGATCACACCATCCAATACTATCCTAGAAAAGTAAACGTGGTAGCTGACGCATTGATCGTATGCGAGTACGAGTGCGATATTGTTGAACACAAAGACCTATTTTGTATAATTTATAAATGATAGAGATAGAGTTAATGACTCTAGGGACCCACGTGATGATATACGAGTAAAATCGACTTTAATCGATAACGTTAAAGCCACTCAAGCTACAGACCTGGAGCTGATGAATATAAAGAAGAAGGTACAAGAATGTGTTATTCTAGAAGTAAGAGTCGATGAAGAGAAGAAAGCTCAAGCCTTCAATTTATTTGAAATCCTCGATCGAGTAGGAACTGTGGCCTATAGACTCGCCTTAACGCTAAGTATGTCGCGTGTTCATAACGTTATTCACGTATCGATGTTACGTAAATATGTGGACGACCCAAACCACGTTATTGAGTTAGAACCAGACGAGATAACCGAAGACTTAACGTACGAGGAGGTACATGTCAAGATCTTGGATAGGAAGGAGCATGTCCTACGCACGAAGGTCATACCACAAGTTAAAGTTTTGTGGAGAAACCATGCTATTGAGGAAATGACCTGGGTGTTGGAAACGGAAATGAAAGTGAGGTATCCTCATCTTTTCGAAACACCAGGTACGTATGTCAATTTCGAGGACGAAATTTCATAAGGAGGGGAGGTTGTAAGACTCCAAATAATTGATAAATGAAATTTAATTTCCTCTATTTATTATTCTGAAATAGTAAGGGTTGATTTGATTAATGTGGTTAGTTGTGGGTAAAATGCGCAAATATTTTAAATAAGCAGGTGGTTATAAAATATTCATTGTTGTCGGGGAATATTCGCTTGGTCGTGGAATATTCTTACTGTCGGAGAATATTCGTACGACGGCGCAGTCTTTGTGGGCCCCATAACGGAAAGCGATTGGATGAAGAAAACGACAAAAACAAGTTGTTTATAAATAACGGCGTAGTTGTTACCGTTAATACTGTTAGAATACCCGGTGGTTAAAGCACAGTAATACGCGTTGTTGCACAGTAGCACACGATATTGCACCAATTATTGATTCTTACGTAAGAAGGCACTACTCAATAATTGTTACAGTAATTACTGTTCAATATTATATTTTATTGATTCAATAATTGCTGCGTTGATATTTTATATTACTGTTGTTTTAATAATTGTCACTACACAGTATTTTCTATTATCGGAACAATAATTCATATTATCTGAATAATATTATTAGATAACATTATTGGCAATGTCTAGAAAGTTCTGTCTAAGGAGATGTTTGGTCATCTAATTTCACGCCAGTAAGGAGAAATCCTTATTGGAAAGCCCCCTCTTTCCTGGGAACGGCCTGGTTGCCAGTACTGTGGTTCTGTAATATTATTTGTGTATAATTAATTATTGATTTATATGATGAGGAAAATATTGATTTTATGTGGATATAGATGGAGAAAATTTGTAATGTGACAATTATTGAAAATTAATATTTTATCTTTTTCTGATAAAATAATTCATTTAAATATATTATTTTAATAATATATTGATGGTGATATTTTTACAATGAATGTGGGATATATTAATATATGAGGAGGAAGAGTATTTTTATGGCATTAAATGATTAACGCATGTTTTGTGTGTTGGTGGACACAATTCTTGACCGAAAATTTATTATTGACTGTAAAATCGCCCGTTTATGGATTTCGGTCAATTTCTGTTTGGAATTTGGAAAAACTTTCTTTTGCAAAGTTGTAGAGAATTGAATTTCCTATAAAAACCCGCGAGATTCGAATTTTCTGATGAAAGGGCTATTTATTATGAATTATTGAAGTTCCAAAGTTCCGAAATTATTGATTTTTGGAAGTTTTAATTATTTTTATTAAGAAAAACGTTTTTGCTTATTTTTTCTAGAAGGTTAGCATGTGTGAATTGCTGAAATTCAGATTCAAGAGGTGGGCTTGACAATTATATAAATATATTATTATTATATTCAATTTTCTGCTTTGGTGTTCTAAGCATTTTCCTATAAATAGAGTGCTTAGGTTAGAATTAAAAATCACACCAGAAACACAAGTTTCTCTCTCTTTCTCTCTCTATATCGAGCGTATTCTTGTGAGTATTTGATACTTTGAGTGTTGCTATACAGTGCAAGTTTCCTTAAGCACTATATCAAGTATTCCAGTCAGAAGTACCGTCTTTCCGAGGTAAGAGATGTTATTTCTTCTTAAATGATATTATTTTCTTCAATATCATTATGCCGAAGAATTGATCTGAACTTTTTATCAAATTTGGAACTTTTCATGTCGGGGTTACTATTCATGAGTTACTATTCACGAGTTACTATTCACGAGTTACTATTCACCGAAAAATAAAATTTTCTTCTTTTCGTCCAAAATATCTATTCTGGATACTAGCTTTGATTGTATCCATGTTTTGATCATTCTTGAATTTTACTCCACTATGATTATTTATGAGGTATTTTTGGACATGGAATAGCTGAAATACGAATCCTTAATATTTATTCTTTTGTTTCACTGGATTCGTTTTCTTTAAAATATTTTTCATCATCCTCAGTCCTAAATGATGATGTTACTGAATATCTTTGGTCTGTAGTGCAAAGATTAATGATTTCTGATGAATATCTTTGGCCCGTAGTGCAAAGATGAACAGGTGTTGAGATGAACATGATCGACTGGTGATACAAATGAATATCTTTGGCCTGTAGTGCAAAGATGAATATTTGATTAAAGATGGTTATTGATTGTTGTTACAGGGATAAAATATTGATGATGGACTTTTAAATCTTAGAAGATAGTAGAACTCATTCTCTACTTGACTCTTCTAATGGTTTGCTGTTTCCGCTGCAGTTATTGATTTAAAACTTGTTGTCTATTGTATTCTATCAGATTTTTCCCTGTTGAAGACTAATGATAATTTGTTGTATATTATCTTAGTCATAATATTCTTTACTGGGCTAGTTGAGTTCACCCTTTTCCTTGTTGTTCCATTTTCTTCTCAGGAGGCGAGAATGTAGCGAGTACTAGTCGGGGTGTGGAATGATGGTTCAAGACAGTTGTTTTAGTAGTCCTCACTATTTTATAAAATAGTGTATCAATAAATATAATGAGTTCTTAATTGAGTATGAATACTGTCTAGATGACAATATTTGTATTTAAACTCACAGTATATGTGTTGTCGTATTTTGCACGACAATTGTAATAATAAAGTTGTAGTTGTTTCTGTACCATGTATTTGGCGACTCAGAATGGGTTGGGTGGAATGGACCTATTTTGGGGGCGTCACATCATCTCCATTATCTGTTGACAAAATAAGTATTGGAAAGAATCAAGTCAGCATTAGTCAGTACCATTATGCAGTAACCAAGCCAGCATTAAACAGTAACCAATTCAGCATTATTCAGTAACCAAGTAATCATTAGTCAGTAATATTATGCATAAACCAAGACAGCATAATGATACACAATTACCAAGACAACATTAGACAGTAACTAGCATGTTGCAGGAAGGTAACCAATGTTTTTGATGAGTAACCATTAATATAAAAAAAATCAGAAGAACTCAATTAAAAATTTGAAACAATCAAATGTATTGGTGTTAAATCTTGGTATGCTATATTGGTTACTGGGTAACATTATATTGTCTAATGCTATTTTAGTTACTGTCTAATGCTGTATTGTTTACTATCTAATGATGTATTGATTACTGTGTAACATTATATTGGTTACTGTATAATGCTTAATTGGTTACTGATTAATGATGTTTTGGTTACTGCATAATATTTTTCCTTAATGCTTGGTAACCACATGCTTGGTAACCAATGCATTAGATAGTAACCAGCATGTAGCATGAAGGTAACCAATGTATTTGATGAGTAATGTTATACTAGGTCAGCATTAGTCAGTAATATTATGCAGTAATCAAAACAACATACACAAGTAACCAAAAAAGCTTCAGTCAGTAACCAAGTCAGCATTAGACAGTAACCAAGACAACATTAAACAGTAACCAACATGTTACAGGAAGGTAACCAATGTATTTAATGAGTAACTATTAATATAAATATACATTGATAACCTTCCTGTAACATGCTGGTTACTGTAATAATATTATTAGACAGTAACCAAGTAATCATCATGTTGCATGAAGGTAACCAAGATAGCATTAAGCAGTAACCAATTTACATTGGTTACTTTCATGCAGCATGTCATTATTAGTCAGTAACCAAGTCAGCATTAGTAATTACGATTATGCAGTATTTTAATGTTACACATTAACAAAGTCAGAATTAGTCAGTAACCAATATAATGTTACACAGTAACCAAGTCATTATTAGTCGGTAAACAAGTCAGCATTAGTAAGTACCATTATGCAGTAACCAAGACAGCATTAGACAGTAACCAAGTCAGCGTTAGACAGTAACCAATATAATTTTTTGAAGTAACCAATTCAGCATTAGTCAGTAACTAAGTCAGCGTTAGACAATAATATTATGCAGTAACCAAGACAGAATAATGCTACACAATAACCGAAACAACATTAGACAGTAACCCGCATGTTGCAGGAAGGTAACAAATGTATTTGATGAGTAACAATTAAAATAAAAAAAATCAGTAGAACTCATTTAAATAATTCCGTATTCTTATGTTGTGACCATTTGTTAGTGCGAAAAAATTAAGAAAGGTAACCAATATAGGAATTTGTAGTATCCATAGGTAACTATATGCATATAACTTTTAAATTCACACACCTTAATATTCAAATTTGTATCGAGTGGGCTGTTGATCTTGTAATCTTGTAATCACTTAGTTGTCGTAAGTTTTCGGTTACTGAACTTGAAGAAGTTGTTGATGATGTATGCTATTTCCGATTTCAGAGTTGCGTCGTGACAAAATGTTTCGTCTTCTCCGATCTCAGAGTCGCGACAGAAGTTTTTGTCTTCTCCGATAGATTTGTCGTTGATCTGTTGTTTCGAATTCAAAGTTGCATGATTTTAGGTGCGGTTAATTGCAAATATGAAAGTCGGTAACTGACGTGTAGGAGTTAATGACACGTGATTTTAGCATGTATTATTGTGTATGTTTTATTTTTATAATTATGTTGTGTATGTTTTATTTTTGTAATTACTTTCTAATTGTTGTATATTAGTGTTAAGGACCCTAAATACATCTATCATGTGATTAATAAATAAAAGTTTATAGAAAATACAATATTAATGAAACTATAAGCATTAGCGTAGGAATTTAAAATACAACTCCTACTTGATATGTGTTTGATAATTATTTGATATATCTGAATTAGAACAAGGAAATAGACTTATATGATTAATAAATAAACAATATATAATATTAATGAAACTATAAGTACTATAAGTATCATTGTAGGAATTCAAAACACCAACTCTTACATGAAATGTGTTTAATAATTATTTCATATATGTGAATTAGAACAAGTATATACATTTATGTGATTAATAAATAAATAATGATATAAATACAATATTAATGAAACTATAAAATCAATAATTATCTAAAAAATTGAAAACAATATTCCATGGTTTTTTATAATTATCTAAATAATACTTATTATCTAAAAAAATCAATAATTATATAATACGTTAAAAACAATGTTATGTGTTTTTTATAATTATCTTTACATTAAACATTTCAATAAGTATCTAGAAAAGCAAGAACAGTATTTAATCGGACTTGTATAAGTATTTAAAACATTAAAAAATTTCCTACATTTCAATCAATTTATAAAAATTCAAATTTTTTTTAAAAAAACTAACTTAAAATTTGCTTGATATTCTGATTTACAAACCAAACACCAAAATTTATTTAAATATAATTAGAATAAAAACCTACAATAAGTGCCCAACCTAACTATGTGTTAAAGTACCCAACAAATATTTGGCCTCAAATTGTAATGATAAAAAACACTAACAATAGAATAACTAAATTTCCACTTTCCATCTTATTTAACCAAAATAGGAAAATTAGAATCCAAATATCATCCATGATACTATTCGGTTAAGAACCGAGATTAAGGTCCATATTTCCCGAACAAAGAAAAGTCATTTCAAATTTTCAATACAAGAGTTTCTGATAAATAATTAACAACAGACAACAACCATAATAATTCAAATCCTTAACATGATTAAAAGTAACAATACACAGAGTCTAATTAATCCATAAGAAACAGAAGCACTGCAGCATAGCAGCATAGCAGCAGGCAGCAACATGCTGATGCAGCACAGCAGCAGCCAACATTGCTGATGCAGATTGCAGCAACATGCTGATGCAGATTGCAGCAACATGCTTATGCAGATTGCAACACAACAGAAGCAAGTCTGCAAAGCATATATGAAGCAGGCAGCAGGCAGCAACAGAACAACAGAAAGGCAAGACAACGTGACTGCAAAGTGCAAACCAGCTAAAAGTTTTACTAACAACTTCTAATAAGTATATGCCTCTTATAAATTAAATCAAGCAACAATTTCTCAAAATTAAGAGCGGGGAACTTCTCTTCAGATGTTTTCTTGTAGACCCATACCTATTGTCAATAACAATTGTCAAATATGAGTATTAAAAGGTTAAATTTCCTTTTGGAGAGAATACAAATTGGTGCAATACTCTAGATAATTGTACAGTTCCAACACATATAACACACAACCTTATTTAGCAACAATACATTGATATTAGATGACTATCAATATAACTCATTACAAAATTAAAACTTTACTGCCTATGGACCATATATAACAACATTCGTAATATTTTATGATACAACAAACAGACTGTTGCACCTTACACAACCTTAAAGTTCAGTCAGAGTACAACAAGTAGAACCATCAAGGTCCATAAGATGCTTTAAGGTGTTTTACAATCATACTACGCCAAATACAAATAGAAACACCAATAGATTCGGTCAGTTTAAGGGTTATTTTAGCAAATAATGCAAGATGCACCACAATATCTGGTGATGAACATTTCAACCCAACTTCTAAAAGACACTTTAACTATGCTCCAACACCAGAACACAGAAGCTAGAACCTTTGAAAATAAACCAAAACAACTGATAGCTTGCATAATGATTTCCAAAAGCGAATAAACATCTATTTAAGTAATATGCACAACAAATGCCCTAATAAAACCTCACTAAGCACACATCTAACAACTTCTTCAAAAACCAAGAGAAAATATAGTGAAATTTTAGAATAAGATAGAATTAGGTTTAAATTTAAAGAAAAATTTAACCCTATAACATCTAAAATAAATCATACATGTGTAGATGGAAAACATGTATTGATCAATTGCTGCAAGAAAATGTACCTACCTGTAAAAAATAAGGTGAGATTGACTCGGAGGCAAAAAATACCATTGTTTCCTGCAATATACATTGGCTGACCAACTATAAAATCTGAAAACATCGGCGTGAAGACGAGTCCATGTACCTACATACAGGGGTTCTCAGTACTTCCAAATTAAATACGATCAATATCCATATAAACTATCTTTTTTACATAAATCAAGATTAAATGATATTTCTGTCTAACAAAGAGTTCAGCGGATCTGCACTCAAACCTTTTGCTCCCATGTACACAAGATGATAGTCAGAGCAATTTAATTCTGTAACATCTTGGTGGCAAGTATTTGGATCATTATGCATATGATACTTGTCAAGATACATATTAAGCTAGTCATCACAGAAAAATAGTGAAGTTGAGTAACGCAAAATACTCTAGGTACTCCTGAAAATTACAAAGTAAATTTGATACATACCTAACTCTTAATAATTGCAATTAGCGACAACTTTTTTTAATGGGATGTGATAACATAGGAGCTCACTCTTCAATGGATTTGAGACAACATTAGAAAGAAAGTGTAGTTTGTTTCAAGCCATACCTTCACAAAATATCAGTCCTTCAAATAAAGTAGGGACTTCAAATAATTGTCACTGTCTTTCTGAGCAAGGTCAAGCCGGTGAATTCTCTAAAACAATAGTCTGCAACCTGCAAGTTACATTGCTAATTAAAATTTTTTTTATTCTTTATAGCTCCAGTTCTATTGAAAGAAATGGGTGCAACATGGCAAAAATGGTGGGAGAAAAAACTATACACCATATGCCAAAAACTCCTTGTAGATCTGGAAGGTTATGCTAAATATCAAGAAATGAAAACAAGAAATAAACAGGAAGAGATCAAACATCCATCTTACTTGTTTTTTAGTAAATAAATTTAGATCAATATATATACATCATATTTTTCTATTGTACATGTTTGTGCTTTATAAAGACTGAGACAAATTAGGTCACAGTTTTTTTAACAAAAGACTAAAGGATCATACATGTAATTCCATTACCAATTATGCAACAGATAAAAAATACAAGCCTTGTCATAGACCCATAGACTAAATCATGTATTTAACTGATCCAAAGTAATAATTAATACAATATTCTCCCTAGTTTTTACTTCTAATTTATTTTCCATGTCTAAAGTTTTAGACTTTCTATGTTGTGCCGAAAATCCTGTCAAATATGTGAATACCTCAACTAACTCTGCATGTTTCTTTACAAACTAAACTTCCCAATTCTAGCTTTAATGATTGAATTAAAGAATTTCAATATTCATCTAGTATTCATAATTGCAAATATTTTTGGATATATATATATATATATATATATATATATATATATATATATATATATATATAGTACGGTTCTCAGGCGGACTCTATAGACGAACCTCAGAACGGACTTAAAAAAAATGTATGGTTTGGCCAACTCTGAACTCTCTTTATTCAATATTTCCTGACTTCTACTTGTGGGTCCCATTTACAAAACCTTAAAATAAAAAATACCGTACACATAAAAACACATATCACCTTCTCCCTCCTCAGATTTCCTTCTTCGCACTTCCTTCTCCAAATTTCAGAGCGAACGAAGCCCTAGAGCGAAAAACAAATCAAATCTTCACAAATCGGAAGCCCTAGAATCTTCACAAATCAGAAGCAATAGAATCTTCACAAATCGGAAGCAATAGAATCGTGCCCTAGAATCGATTCCCTCACAAATCGGAAGTCCAAATCTTCACAAAAAGGTAAGCCATTTCTTCACAAACCGTCGCTTCTCTTCCTTTATTCTTCCTTTATTTGTTCTGTTAAAATGAACAATGTTGATGATTCTTCCTTTATTTGTTCTGTTATTCGGGAGGCAGCGGCCATGGCGGCTGCAGTGCGTGCAGTAGGAGGTGATTCTGTTCTTGATGATTCTTTTGCAGGTGAGAGAGTTTCAAGCATTGCACGTCGCATACGCACAGCACAGTTATCACGTCGGGCACTGCAGGTGATGTTTATTTTTCAACTTTGGAAATCATCTACATCCTATTGTAAGTTTCTAGGGGAATCTCTTTGGGAATCCTATGCCCCATGTGGAGAAGGGAACTATAATATCTGTTTTGCTGTCTTTGTACTATTAGCACACAATTCATACACAATGTTTCCCCTCTGTTTCAAGATCTGTTCTGTTAATTTTGTAGTTAAATTAAGAAAACGTTTTTTTAGTCTGAGTTGTGCCTTGAGGGGATTATACAGTACGTTGTTTTGATATTCTTTTGCCTTGAGGTTACTCTTTTGCTTAGTAATTTGCATTCTTCTTGTGTGTTAAAAAAACAATTTCAGATGGATTGACAATATCTTAGTTTGGTTTGTTGCAGTACACCAACTGAAGTAACCGAGAGGATCTTGAAGGGGAGGATGGATTGACCTTTTGGATGGCAGATTATTCTCATATTTTCAGTTCTTATTTTCATTTAGTACCTAGCTTAACCGTCTTTCTGAATCACATTGAATTACTATGAACTTTATGATGAGATACTTGGCTCACTTTAGATTGTATTTTTGGGTCATGGTTACTAAACACACTATTGTAGCTTTATCCTTTGAACCAGATGCTTGTGAATCCAGTGGAATTTTAGTTTAAACTAAGTTTCTGATGTATACCAGCTAACTTTATTTTTTCTGCTTGTTAAATTTCTGATGTATACAAGCTAGTTGTGGTATAAAACAAGTTTTTACAAGAGGCAAGCCTATTTGATTGCCACTTGCAATGTAATCATGATATTGCCCTGCACTCACATTGAGTAATTTTACCATCGAAGTTTGATTATTAGTTGACAATGGCCACACATATTAATGATTGAAACTTAATATATACACAATTAGATAGCACAATTAATATATACAAAGACATGGAAGTTTTTATCCTAACTGTTCCATCTCCCAAATTCTAATTACAATTCATTCTTATTTAGGCATCTTCTTGCACAAAGATGGTCTCAAAGAAAATACAGCACAGAGATAGCCTAAATGTTGAATCATTTAGGCTTTCTGGAAATGATTGATGACTCTGCAGAAAATACAGCTCGTTTCAAGGGAACATGGTTTCCAAATTGCCGAAAAATTGGATCTCTATTTAATTTGGGTTTCTTCAGATATACGTCACCAATAGATCTCGAAACCTGGAAAAGGAAAAATGATTTAAAACATCATCTCAAACATATATATTTGTTAAATGTAAAAGTGAAAAGAGGGAAAGTGAAGCTAGCCAAAGGCATACATTAGCTCTGGTCCATATTGAAAACATATGCCTCGCCTCTCCAAAGTGTGTGGAAGGGATAAACAACTAAAATATAGCCATCAGGGTATTCAATACCAATACATTAATCCAACAAAGTAAAATAATAGCTTTAAAGTACTAAAGTTCCAACAGATATTAAGCTCAACTATACCAAACACAAATGTGAGTTGAAACAACCCGAGTCAAATCCTGAGTCCGGAATAAATCTCGGGTCAAATCCCAAGTCCGAATCGAATTAAATCCATCAAAATAAGGCCTCAAATTACTGGCCCAATAGTATCTTCTTGGGTCATCTTAGCCCACCACAGGCTCCCAAAAGGTCATGACTTGAAGGTACTATTGGTAGTAACTTATTTCCTTATATGCAGACAAATTTTTCTCCTATCTTTCGATATGGGACTGGGGTGTTACAAACTCCCCCACTTAAATTTCTGACGTCCCCGTCAGAACCGATCACACACACGGCCCAAAGATCTTTGCCTCTCTAGCCATTGTGGGATAATACCGGCTGGCTTCGTGTCCCCACCTCCGGACCTCCATCTCTCCATTGTGGGATAATACCACCAGCCTTCGTGTCCCCACCTCCGGCAACCCGATCGGATAACCCGACCCGAGCTTTCGAGAACCTGGCTCTGATACCATATGAAACAACCCGGGTCAAATCCTGAGTCCGGAATAAATCTCGGGTCAAATCCCAAGTCCGAATCGAATTAAATCCATCAAAATAAGGCCTCAAACTACTGGCCCAATAGTATCTTCTTGGGTCATCTTAGCCCACCACATGCTCCCAAAAGGTCATGACTTGAAGGTACTATTGGTAGTAACGTATTTCCTTACATGCAGACAAATTTTTCTCCTATTTTTCGATATGGGACTGGAGTGTTACTTATATATATATGACTAATGACCATTTAAATGTTATGATTAGTACATAGTAGATATACTATAATATATTACTTATAATTGAATCTAATAAAACTTGTGTATATGAATTCTATGACTGCTTCCTATAAATTTTATAACTATTCCATAATCTATTTCCTACAAGATTGGACATTGTTTTCAAGAGGAACTAATTAAACATTAATTGTATTCGTGGACTAAGTATTAAATAAATAATAAAATTTTGAAAATTTAATAAGTTAGTTATGGACAGATTATTGCATATAACTAAATTATTGATTAGATAAAAAAATAATTATACTTAATGTGGAATAATAACATTAAAGGAAAACTATACTTTTTATAAACAATTTATTAATATGTTATTTTGGTGAATAGTTCGGACGAAGGGGGGGAGTCTAAACGAGTCATATTTGGATTATATTTTGGGTATTACATTACTTAATCCAGGTACGGATTCCGTACTCTTTCAGCGAGACTCTTTTATTGTTAAGTTGTTCATTTCGTTATTCGTTTCGAAATTTAGTTTTGTCCCTCATAATTGTTTCTTCTTAAATTCGTGAGAATGTTTCTTTTTGGCATTAGTATTTGAAACTAGTATTTGTACTCTTTGATCTAGTGTGTCATGGTTTATATTTATTTCGATCTTTGTAGAAAGTACATGTTAATATATTTGGAGACCTTGTGTTGATATTTCATTTTAGTTTAACATGTACATGTTAGAACCCCTTTGTTGTGTCGCATGTGTTGTGACATTATATTTTGTTAGAATATCGTAGGGTATACCTGAGCTATAACCACCTGTGGGGGTACCACAGGCATGTCCTCTTGGCACCGAGGCATGACACCTTCCGTGGCGGTGTGATCAGTCCACGGCGTCTCCGTTTTGTGCTCCGTTGGGAGTTGGCCATTTGGTGTTTTGTTGTGGGAGGCGCATGGGTCGACCCTAGTTTTTTGTTCTGTTCTGTTCTGCGGATTGGTGATGTTTGTGCCAAACACGCCTTCCGATTTTACATGCATTGGATTCGTGGTCCAATGTGTGTAACTTGCCTGTGTGGCATTATTTGACTTGCCTATGTGGCATTATTTTGACTTGTCTGTGTGGCAAGGTATATTTCTGAGCTCGGTATGAAATAACACCCAGCCATTTGATTCAGCATATTATTTCGTTGTGTTAGTTTTGTTCGTTTCGTTTTAGTTCGTTTCGTCTCTTTTCATTTAATTGAGTTAGTTATTTCGCTGCATTAACTTGTATTCTATATCTGTACTAGGCGTTTGGCTCATGCTGTGTTTTCTTTCGGCAGGTAATCAGGGAAATCAAGGGCAAGTGTGATGAGAGCTCCATTCATTCCAATGATTTAAAAATATTCTGTTTAGACTTGATGAGTCGAGTACTTGGAATTGTAATAATTGTTTCAGATTGTGGTTTGAGCCAGTGTGACATTTATTATGGTTTGTCTTAAGACATTTAGTTAGTTTAAGACTATTATGTTGTGGATTAGAGCATTGCTATTAAATTCATCAGTTTTGTTATGTTTTGAGTAACCTCTCTTTCTATTTCGGAAAGGGGGTGTTACAGAGTTGGTATCAGAGCTTAGGTTCTTTCTTGTAGAAAACCTATTTAGGTTTGACCTGTGAGTTATGGGTAGACTTCTGGGTTAGGTTTCTGTTTCGTTTGATTTTCTGTTCAGCTATTATATCAGTTATATTTGAATTTGTCCCTAATTTGCTTTGTTTATATTCGTTATCTCTTTCGTAGATGGCTCGTCGATCCGCTAGAGTTGTTGGGAGGAGAGGTAACAATAGGGGAAGGGGTGACGGTCAGCCCAATGAGCAACCTAATGATCAGATCAATGCTCAACTGGCTAACTTGGTGAATCAGGTAGTGAACCAGGCTTTACCTCAGTTGGTGGCACAGATGGTACAGGCAATGCAGCAGCCGCCACCAGAAATTCTAGAACAGGAGAATTCGAGAAATAATGGTCCACGGGCAAATGAAGTGGAAGGGAATGCGGATGGTCATGATCAGCAGGGGGTTGCGATGTATGTATGGTTGGAGAGGTTCCAGAAGCAGAAACCACATGCATTCAATTCAGCTCCGACTCCAATTGATGCAGAGAATTGGATTGCTCACCTAGAGAAGATTTTTGATGTGTTGGGGTGCTCGGATAACCAGAAAGTGTTGCTAGCTGCTTACAAGCTGGAAGGGGATGCGCAGAGGTGGTGGAAAGCGCTGAAAACAACAAAGGGTAATGGTTATGTTGAGGCACTTAGCTGGGCAGAGTTTTGTGAGGTCTTTTATCAGCAGTACTTCCCAGCTGCTGATAAAGAGGCCTATGCCAGAGAGTTATCTGTCTATTCGGCAGAAAGATGATGAGTCCATCACGGATTTCATGACGAGGTTTACTAGGTTGGCAGGCTTTACGGGAACTTCTGCAGGGACTGCAGCGGAACAGGCGGAGAAGTTCAAGTGGCGGATTCATTATAGATATCGGCAGCATCTCATTAATAACAAGTTTGCAGACGTGTCAGCAGTGGCAAATGCAGCCAAAAATATTGAGATGGAGCGATAGGACTTTCGGTCTTTTAAATCGGATGGGAGTCGAAAGAGGGACAGAGATGACCAGCAGGGTCAAACTTCAGTTCCGCATGGGAGAAATCAGGGTGGTCAGTTGAATAGGAATTGTGGTGGCCAACAGGGGCAGTGGCGTGGTCAGAATCAGAACAGGGGTAATCAGCAGTTGCCTCAACAAGGGCAGAATCGTCAGCTTCAGCTATCTTGGTATGGACAGAATCGTCAGCAGGGGCATAATCGTCAGCAGGGGCAGAATCAGGGTCGTTATCCGGGACCAGCTGGTGGGGGTAACCCGAATCTCATTCCGATAGCTCCTTGTGCTACTTGTGGGGCAAATCATCCGGGAAGGCAGTGCCACAGACTCACCGGTGCATGCTTCTTGTGTGGACAGATGGGTCATATTGCTAGGGATTGTACCGGTCCACGTGGGAATGGTGGAGGTGGCGATAATGGTGGCAATGGAGGTCAACGTCAGGGTGGTCGGGTGTTTGCCTTGACATATAATCAAGCGGCAGGTGCGCCAGGTACTGTTTCTGGTACTCTTTTAGTTGGCAATCGTGAGGCTTCTATTTTATTTGATACGGGTTCTACGCATTCTGTTGTTGCTCAGTCTTTTGTTCGGCACCTGGGTGTGCCATCTCAGTTATTAGATTCTGTTATGTCTATTTCTACCCCGATGGGGACTTCTGTCGTTATTTCTGATTTGTATCGAGGGTGTCCGATCAGTTTTGGGGATAAGATCCGTAGCGTTAACCTTCTTCCGATGTGTATGCACGATTTCGATGTCATTCTTGGGATGGACTGGTTGGATAAGTACCAGGCCACTATCGACTGTCAGGCGAAGAAGGTTATATTTGGAGATGTGAAGTCTCCAGAATTCGTGTTTCAGGGTTCACAACCGAGTAGGGTGGTGAAGTTGATTTCGGCTTTGAAAGCTGGGAAGTTAGTGGCAAAGGGTTGTGAGGGGTATTTGGCGTTTGTGAAAGATACCTCTAAGGGTGAGTCTCGTATTGAGAATGTTCCGATTGTTCGTGACTTTTTCGATGTGTTTCCTGAAGAGTTGTCAGGGTTGCCACCACAGCGGGAAGTAGAATTTTCTATTGAGCTTGTTCCTGGTGCGGAGCCTATCTCTAAGGCACCGTATCGGATGGCACCATTGGAGTTGCAGGAGTTGAAAGAGCAGTTGCAGGAACTGTTAGATCGTGGTGTGATTCGGCCGAGTGTTTCACCGTGGGGTGCTCCAGTCTTGTTTGTAAAGAAGAAAGATGGGTCTATGAGGCTGTGTATAGACTACAGGGAGTTGAACAAGATCACCATCAGGAATCGGTACCCATTGCCGAGGATTGATGACTTGTTTGACCAACTTCAAGGGGCAAAATATTTTTCGAAGATAGACTTGAGGTCGGGGTATCATCAGTTGAGGGTGAGGGATGGGGATATCCCTAAGACAGATTTTCGCACTCGATATGGGCATTACGAGTTCTTGGTGATGCCATTCGGGTTAACTAACGCTCCGGCGGTGTTTATGGATTTAATGAATCGGGTGTTCAGAGAGTATTTAGACTAATTTGTTATTGTCTTTATTGATGACATTTTGGTTTACTCCAAGTCTGAGGAAGAGCATGAGGAGCATCTTCGCACAGTGTTGAGGATTTTGCAGAAAGAGAAGTTGTATGCTAAATTCTCTAAATGCGAGTTTTGGTTGGAGCAGGTTGCATTTTTGGGCCATGTTGTTTCTGCTGAAGGTATTAAGGTGGATCCTGCGAAGGTTGAGGCTATCACTAAATGGCCGAGACCTACTACGGTGACGGAGATTAGGAGTTTCTTGGGTTTGGCAGGGTATTATAGACGGTTTGTGGAAGGGTTTTCTTTGCTTGCCTTACCATTGACTCAGTTGATGAGAAAGGGCACGAAGTTTGTGTGGAATGAGGAGCGTGAGAAGAGTTTCGAGGAGTTGAAACGACTTGTGACAACTCCTATACTTGCATTGCCGTCGGGGACAGGAGGCTACCAAATTTATAGTGATGCTTCTAAGAAAGGCTTGTGTTTTGATGCAACATGGTAAGGTGATTGCTTATGCTTCTAGGCAGCTTAAACCTTACGAGGTGAATTACCCCACACATGATTTGGAGTTGGCAGCGGTGATCTTTGCCTTAAAGATTTGGAGGCACTATTTGTATGGAGAGACTTGTGATATCTTCACCGATCATAAAAGTCTTAAATACATTTTCACTCAGAAGGAGCTCAATATGAGGCAGAGGCGTTGGTTGGAGCTTCTAAAGGATTATGATGCTAGAATTCAGTATCACCCGGGGAAGGCAAACGTGGTTGCAGATGCTCTTAGCCGGAAGAGTTCAGGGAGTGTAGCAGCCCTTATTACACAACCTCAGCTTATTTCGGATATGGATCGGCTAGAATTGGAGTTGTATGTACGAGGTTCAGATGGGCATTTGGCTGGTATGAGAGTGGAGCCCTCTCTTATTTCGCGGGTCAAAGAAGCTCAAAAAGAAGATGGGGAGTTGTGGAGTATGACGCAGAATCTAGAGGAGGGCAAGCAGTCTGAGTTTCGTATTAATGACCATGGTGTGATTTGGTTGGGTGAACGGTTATGTGTATCGTCGGATCCAATCATTCGGGAGGCGGTGTTGGCTGAGGCTCATAGTTCGCCATTTTCTATTCATCCAGGGTCTACAAAGATGTATAGGGATTTGAAGAAGAATTTTTGGTGGAATGGGATGAAACGAGACGTGGCTGAACATGTTGGGAAGTGCCTCACTTGTCAGCAAGTGAAGATAGAACATCAACGAGCTAGTGGTTTGCTGCAACAGTTAAACATTCCAGTGTGGAAGTGGGAAGATATCACGATGGATTTTGTGACTGGTTTGCCGAAGACTTTCAGGAAGAATGATACCATTTGGGTAGTGGTGGACCGACTGACCAAATCGGCACACTTTTTGGCTATCCATGAGGGATACTCGGTGGATAGGTTGGCACAAATCTTTCAGCAGGAGATTGTTAGACTTCATGGTACTCCAGTGTCTATTGTTTCAGATCGGGACCCACGGTTCACTTCACAGTTCTGGAAAGGGTTTCAACGAGCTTGGGGTACTCGGCTCAACTTCAGTACTTCTTTTCATCCGCAAACTGATGGGCAATCCGAACGGACTATTCAAACGTTGGAGGACATGTTGAGATCTTGTGCACTTGAATGATCGGGTAATTGGGATGATTACTTAAGCCTAGTTGAGTTCGCGTATAACAACAGCTGGCATGCGAGTATTGGGATGGCTCCGTTTGAGGCGTTATATGGTAGAAAGTGTTGAGCTCCAACTTGTTGGGATGAGGTTGGCGAGAGGGCCATAGAAGGGCCTGAGTTAGTACAAATCACTACAGAGAAGGTAGCGGTGGCTAAGGAGAAATTGAAGTCGGCTCGATCACGGCAGAAATGTTATGCTGATAAGCATAGGAGGACTTTAGAGTTTGAACCTGGTGAGCATGTGTTTCTAAAAGTTTCTCCTTGGAAAGGAATTCGGCGATTTAGGTTGAAAAGAAAGCTTAGTCCGCGATATATCGGTCCATTTGAGATTTTGGAAAGAGTTGGTGAGGTTGCATATCGGTTAGCTTTGCCTCCACAGCTAGCTCATGTGCACAATGTATTCCATGTGTCAGCGTTGAGGAGTTATCATTATCATCCGTTGCATGTGGTGCAATATCCATTCGATAAGATTCGGGAGGATCTTACTTGTGAGGAGAAAGCTGAGGCGATTTTGGATCGTCAAGAAAGGATTATGAGGAGGAAGACTATTCCGTTTGTTAAGGTTCTGTGGAGGAACCATTCGGAGCGAGAAGCCACTTGGGAGCTTGAGGAGTCTATTCGAGCGAAATATCCGCATCTTTTTGATAATTAGGTACGTTCTATTCTTTTGATTCCGGGGACGGAATTCTTTTAAGGGGTAGGTGATGTAATATCCGGTTAAAATTAATTAATAAATAAATATTAAATAATAAAAATTACCTTGTTTTAAAACATATTTTTTTGGATGTCATTTATTTTGGGTCAAAATAATCATTTAAATTTTGTGGGCTAAAGTATTAATAAGTGTTGGGCATAGTAACTTGATAAAAATTGGGCCCTAAAACTAATTGGGTTTAATTTGTATGTGGATAATAAATCTTATAAAAATTAAAAGAGTTAATAAAATATATTCATTAATTAATTAATAAATATCTAAAACCTAGCCCTATGTTCATTACTTCTCTTACGAATTAAAAACAATTGGGCGTGAGGCGGAAAGGAACATAGCAGCCGTTCGGATATTTCCACAAGGAACTGGTAAGTTACTACTATTTTGTAAATTTGGTAGATGAATTGTGCCAGATTGATAAAGGAGATTTATATTTTTATTATATATATGACTAATGACCATTTAAATGTTATGATTAGTACATAGTAGATATACTATAATATATTACTTATAATTGAATCTAATAAAACTTATGTATATGAATTCTATGACTGCTTCCTATAAATTTTATAACTATTCCATAATCTATTTCCTACAAGATTGGACATTGTTTTCAAGAGGAACTAATTAAACATTAATTGTATTCGTGGACTAAGTATTAAATAAATAATAAAATTTTGAAAATTTAATAAGTTAGTTATGGACAGATTATTGCATATAACTAAATTATTGATTAGATAAAAAAATAATTATACTTAATGTGGAATTATAACATTAAAGGAAAACTATACTTTTTATAAACAATTTATTAATATGTTATTTTGGTGAATAGTTCGGACGAAGGGGGGGAGTCTAAACGAGTCATATTTGGATTATATTTTGGGTATTACATTACTTAATCTAGGTACGGATTCCGTACTCTTTCAGCGAGACTCTTTTATTGTTAAGTTGTTCATTTCGTTATTCGTTTCGAAATTTAGTTTTGTCCCTCATAATTGTTTCTTCTTAAATTCGTGAGAATGTTTCTTTTTGGCATTAGTATTTGAAACTAGTATTTGTACTCTTTGATCTAGTGTGTCATGGTTTATATTTATTTCGATCTTTGTAGAAAGTACATGTTAATATATTTGGAGACCTTGTGTTGATATTTCATTTCAGCTTAACATGTACATTTTAGAACCCCTTTGTTGTGTCGCATGTGTTGTGACATTATATTTTGTTAGAATACCGTAGGGTATACCTGAGCTATAACCACCTGTGGGGGTACCACAGGCATGTCCTCTTGGCACCGAGGCATGATATCTTCCGTGGCGGTGTGATCAGTCCACGGCGTCTCCGTTTTGTGCTCCGTTGGGAGTTGGCCATTGGTGTTTTGTTGTGGGAGGCGCATGGGTCGACCCTAGTTTTTTGTTCTGTTCTGTTCTGCGGATTGGTGATGTTTGTGCCAAACACGCCTTCCGATTTTACATGCATTGGATTCGCGGTCCAATGTGTGTAACTTGCCTGTGTGGCATTATTTGACTTGCCTATGTGGCATTATTTTGACTTGTCTGTGTGGCAAGGTATATTTCTGAGCTCGGTATGAAATAACACCCAGCCATTTGATTCAGCATATTATTTCGTTGTGTTAGTTTTGTTCGTTTCGTTTTAGTTCGTTTCGTCTCTTTTCATTTAATTGAGTTAGTTATTTCGCTGCATTAACTTGTATTCTATATCTGTACTGGGCGTTTGGCTCATGCTGTGTTTTCTTCCGGCAGGTAATCAGAGAAATCAAGGGCAAGTGTGATGAGAGCTCCATTCATTCCAATGATTTAGAAATATTCTGTTTAGACTTGATGAGTCGAGTACTTGGAATTGTAATAATTGTTTCAGATTATGATTTGAGCCAGTGTGGCATTTATTATAGTTTGTCTTAAGACATTTAGTTAGTTTAAGACTATTATGTTGTGGATTAGAGCCTTGCTATTAAATTCATCAGTTTTGTTATGTTTTGAGTAACCTTTCTTTCTATTTCGGAAAGGGGGTGTTACATGAGTCATCTCAAATATACCACAAAAGCATAACCTTTCAAGACCCAGATGTTCATCCAAGCCTCCGATATCTGAATCACAGACAAATAACCATCTGACTCCAACAAATGCACTCGATTTCCAGTCCCACAACTTAATTCATTGTACTTTTGTGTCAACAAATTGCAAGCCAAACCCACAAGAGTTGCTTCACCATCTGGATAAAATCGAGTAACGGGACGTTGAGCCATGAATGTAGAACCTGAAGGCCAGCATACAGAAGATTTTGTCTGTAAGACTACAAGACCAGACCACAATGTAATAACACATCAAATACAAATTGATGGTCCTTGTAATTTTAAGGTAATTGTTTGAGGTGGATTAATTTTCCTTTGTTGGTGGCTGGTAAGAAAATAGAGATTAGGGTCCTGGGAAAAGGAAAAGGGATTTTTTTTCTCAGAATTTCTGATTATAATTCAAAGGCAACATGAAGTCGTCTTTATCCTTCTTTTTTGTTGGCCCATAAGACTAGTCCATTACCGTTTGATTTGTTTTTTTCATAAAAGGAAAAAATTACAGAAACCCAACATAAACCTCATGCTGCCTCTACCTTATGTAGGGGAAATATGTGTAATCATTGCAGATGAATAGTTACCCAAAAATTGAGGTACAAAATGGATGAAAATGCTGAGTTCTACACAAAGTTTTTAACTACAGACACTAAAAATCATAGCATTTCCAGCATAAGCAAAATTTACTAGTAACAAAAGGGGAAACATACTGGGAGTTTCATGATAACCCACAGTTCGTAAATGAAATGCAACCAAAAAGCAACCTCATATTCATATCCTAAATTGAGGGGGGAGAAGTAGTACCGCGTTCTAAGAATACAAATAAAGGAAGAGAAGGGACGGTTTGTGAAGAAATGGCTTACCGTTTTGTGAAGATTTGGACTTCCGATTTGTGAGGGAATCGATTCTAGGGCACGATTCTATTGCTTCCGATTAGTGAAGATTCTATTGCTTCCGATTTGTGAAGATTCTAGGGCTTCTGATTTGTGAAGATTTGATTTGTTTTTCGCTCTATGGCTTCGTTTGCTCTGAAATTTGGAGAAGGAAGTGCGAAGAAGGAAATCTGAGGAGGGAGAAGGTGATATGTGTTTTTATGTGTACGGTGTTTTTTATTTTAAGGTTTTGTAAATGGGACCCACAAGTAGAAGCCAGGAAATATTGAATAAAGAGAGTTCAGAGTTGGCCAGACCATACATTTTTTTTAAGTCCGTTCTGAGGTCCGTCTATAGAGTCCGCCTGAGAACCGGACTCTATATATATATATATATAGGAGCAAAATTAAGTACATGAACCTTAGAATTACCAAAATTAGAAGAGAAGAAGTTGAGATTGGGAATTTCGTCGGGATAAACCCAATCTTTGCAAGCCCTCCCAATCTGATGACAGATTGATCGGGTTAGAAGTTTTCGTCAATTTATCGACTCAAACGTCAAATGTTAACAAATAATTTTAAATAATTGGGCTGAAGATTATCCAAGAAAATCCAATTGTGTGGCCATTAAAACTAAAATGGGCAATTGTATGGAGAGAGAGGTTTAATCCAAGCATGTGGGATTCATGCAACTACCAAGTTAAATCTTTTATTGCCATTGAAGGTGGGCCACGAATTTTAGCCAAATTCAGCAAGTAATCATATATTTAAGTATTTACATGATGGTGGGCCTTTTCAACGATTCATCATTCATGCAAGTCAAGAAATCACGTGGGTCTTATCATATATTCAGAAGATGAATGCCTATATCAAGCTAGCCAATTTAAATTACATGGGACACGGATTCCTATACTCATTATATGCGGCAAGCAAAACAAATCATGGGGCATTGTGGATTTTTAGCTAGCATATTACATGAATGGAAAAACTGATTCACGCGGCAATTTACAAGCACAACAATTGCAGATTTTTAGATTTTTATAATTTTATTGTAATTATGATTCTTTTTTAATTAGGATTTCTTTTTAATTAGAATTTTTTTTTCAAATCGACTTCTATTAGGGTTATAGTTTATAAATTCCTATTAGGATTTAGATTGTTTTGAGTAGTATAAATAGAGGTCCAAGTTGATGTAATCAAACACAATATACATTATTCATTATTCAATATATTTGTGAGTTTATTCTCACTTTTGGTTCTTTGAAGAATTCCTAAGAATTAGTAATTCTTAGTTATTTCTTTGAGATTCAATTTGACTTATCATACAACAATTCATAGTTGTGTGTGGCGTCTTCTGCCGCATCAATCGTCTATTGTACCGAGATTATCACTTCAATATAAGTGCAGGGTCAAGGTGTCGTTGGTGTCCATTCAACGCATATTTCCGAACGCGAGCAATTGTACCAAGATTACCGTCTACATATAGGCGAAGGGTTAAGATGTTGCAAGCAATCCATCCTACAACTTTGCTAGAAACGATCGGGGCGACGACCACCTCACGCAAGCGTGCCGTGGAGTCTATCACAATCATCTAGGGGTGAGCATGGTGCGGTTTGGTGCGGTTTGAAGTCCAAACCGCACCCGAAACCGCTTAGGTGCGGTTTGAAAAATTCAAAACCGCACCCGAAACCGCTTGTGATTGGTGCGGTTCGGTTTTAAAGTGTGCGGTGCGGTTTTAATTGGTGCGGTTTCAGTTCCAAAACCAATTGAAACAACAAAAAAGTTTATGCCTTCAATAAAATTTAACATAAAACTTACATCGAGCAATTAACTTAGTGACAAAGTCGACAATGAGAATTATATCAAGCATGCTTTAAAACTAAAATATGCGCTATATAAAACAACGGAGACTATTCGATAATAAGCAAGAATGTTTATCTAGTTCCCCAAAAATTAAAAGTATATACTGAAGATAGAATAAAATATATAAATAATCTATTAGACTATTACAATTATAGCATTGACATTAACCAATGCATCAAGTGCTCGAGTCCCTCAACTATAAGCCCCTCCAATAACGCATCAAACAAATTCAAAATTCTAAAACCCAATTGCTTAATTTTTGACTCTATAACTTCTAACATCTTCTTTCAATTGGTGAAAAAATGACAATGCAAGACTGGGGTTTTCTCTGAGCGTGTTCAAGTGAAAAGTAACTTTAGAATTTACTATAGATAATACATACATACACACACATGGTGCGGTTTCGGTTTTATGCGGTTTGGTTTTGGCTAGTAACCAAACCGGAACCGTAAATTTGGTTATTCAACCCAGCTAAAACCGCCACATACGCCGGAACCGTTGGTGCGGTTCGTGCGATTTTTGGTGCAGTTTCGGTTCCAATTTGGTTATTTGCTCAGCCCTACAATCATCCATGAGTCCAGTTAAAACCACTGGTTGATTCTTCACCATGAATTTCCTTACGAATTCCTTGTAATCCAGTTCTTTCCCGTTTACTTTCTCCACTTTTCCTTCGATTTTCACTCCCATTTTTACACTTCAATTGCGTCTTCTTTTCGCTAGCGTCAAACAGAAATTGGAACACAAATCAGTAGGTGTGACATTTTGTCAAACACCTCATGCATAATGTTAATATCCAATTGAAATATGTAATATAGACAAAATCTAAACTTACTCTGATTTTTCGTAAAGTGTAGATCGATCGATTCACTTCTTCGTATTCTTTGGAGGGTGTTTTAATTAAAGGATCGAACAATTGCTAGAGTTCTTTGAGAGCTAAGAGGAAGGTTGTTCGGCATGAGAAGATGCAAGAGTTTCTTTTCCTCCTTTTTATTTCTTTTTTCTCATATTTTGGCTTGATGAAATTGTTGTTAGATATTTGAATAGGTTATCATGAGTTGAGAAGAAGAAGTATGTAGTGTCCAAGTTGAACATCGAAGAGGATAGAGAAATGGAGATAATTTGTATAAGAAAGAGTTAATATTAATGGATTAATAGAAATAAGAAAGAGTTAATCATCAGTGCATTAATAGAAGAGGAATCGTTTACTCCGGAACCATCGGTGTAGTTTAATTGGTGCGGTTTGGTTGGTTTTTGGTACGATTTCCGGGATAATTTTGGTTCCTTGCTCCTTTCTTGTCAAAACATATATATGTAAAAAAATGAGTTACAATTTTTTTTATATAAATCATTTTAGAAATTAATTACTTTATTTTCAAAATTATAAGTGAGCATATATAATCATTATAAACTACATCAAATTTACTACCAACTCTAATTTTTGAAAATTAGAAAATATATCTATATTTGCTCAATTTTAATTTCAAAACTACAACTCTAACAAAAAAAATAAAAATTGGGCATTTATTTTGAGATGGAGGGAGAAATATTTGACAGCATAAAATTGTGTCCAAATAAATAAAAAATTTTAAATGAAAAATGATGCGTTTTGAGGGGAAAAAAAGAGGCATGCTTATTGGATTTGTCTTAATTTTGGGCAACAATTTACTAGTCGTTGCAAAAAAATGTATTAAATACGCAACGAACAAAAATTGTTGCCAATGAATGTGGCCTATATTAGGCAACAAAATATAGCAACAAAAAAGTTATCGTTGCCGACGATGAGGAGAAATCTCATCGGCAACAAAAAAGAAAATAGGCGGTGTGTTTTTTTTTTTCCGCCAACGATTTGGCAATGAATTTTTGCAATGACTTATGAATTTCGTTACGAAAAATAAAAACCTTTCATAAACTGCAACGAATGACAAATTTCGTTGTTAAACATGCATTTTTGGCAACGACTTTATAAGTCGTTGCCCGAAAAATTGTTGCCAAATGTCTATTTTTTTTTAGTGTCTCTGACGAGAAGAACCACATGCCGTCGACTGTCCTACAACTGAAATCGTCCTACTATTTTCCATGGTTTCAGATGCAGGAAGTTGATGATTGTGATTGGAAATCCAATAACACTAGAAAAGTCCATCTTCTAGCGCCAATGTTAATGCCAAGATCCGTCCACGCGCTCCAATCACCAAAGCGTGTCCAACCTTGCACAGAAACAAGTAAGCACCGAAAGCTTGACGGCTTGGGCCGCCGGGGGATAACTCCGGTATGAGAATAAGTACAAGCCGAAAGAAGGTTAACAATGGAGGCTTAACACTTTAGTGCCTGGAAAGTAATAATTTGCATGTACCTTAGAATCAGAGAAAAGCCTTGCATTTATAACGTTCTCACCACCTTCATGAAATCCTTCTCTGAATCAGATTAAGGTTCTCACCCAAACAATCATTCCTTAATAGGATTGCACCGAATCTCCTAGAATTAAGGAAGCTGATTTATAACCCAACACTTCCTTCCATATCTAGAGCAGACCAAATATAATTAGGAACTTTAATCTACAAATTCCCGTCTATCAAAACAACTCTTGGTCCAAGCCTACATGACACCATAGGGACAACATCCCATTATAATTCATAGGCCCAAATATCCTTGGCCCAACACCTTGGAATAAGAACATGGACGAATTACAAAAACACTGGAGTCGAGGTGATACATTCTCCCGTCTCAAATTGAAACTCGAAACTCAAAAACATATATATTACTAAAAAATATACATACTTGCGTAATTTTTCAACACGAGCAATGAAAAAGAAGGCCATCATGATAACCCCACACCCAAATCTGAATAGATCTGTCTTCACCAATTAATGTTAATCAAAACTCCTCGACAAAGAGATCATGAAAAAACTCCGTAGAATGAAAAAAACTCAAACTAGGAGAAAAAAATTGCACCATAGATTGAAAAAAAATCCAAATTATGTGAAATAAAACTCCATAAAAAAAGAAAATAAGATCAATTAAATAGAAAAACTAAAGAAAAAAACTTGGGAAGAGTTTCCTTAGTGTAGGTCAGATATCCTCTCCATATTTAAAAATATGGAGGCTAGGGTTTTTTTAGAGAGGAAAAAGAGGAGAAATTTTTATTATTTGTATGGCTATGATTTTGCTAAAGTTAAACACATAAACCTTCCACAAAAAAAGAAAGATACCTTATTATTAGACAATCACCTCTCGCTCCCATAAGGTGGGATTCAGTCTAGTTTTTCCCTACATGAGAGGAGAGCTCTCCTTTTTCTAGAGTTACTCCAACACAAATTATACAATGCAGACTTGTTCTATGTCCAATAAATAAAATGAAAATTTTAACACAAGTGAATATTCCTGAAAACTACAAATAACTAGTTATATGGATAGATTCTATCTATTTGAGTAATTATATTTTCACAAATTATACACATAACTAGTTACTCCCTCCATTTCTTAATATAAGTCGTTTTAGAGAATTGCTTTTGTTCCTTAATATAAATCGTTTGAGAATTTCAAGTAAGCATTAATTGCTTAGTTTCCAATATTACTCCAAGTAATAAATATAACTTTGGTTCTCTCCCTATTTTTTGCCCAATAAATAACACTATCTTTTTCCAATACAAAGGCAATATAGATAATTGATATTATATTTAATGTTATATAATCATTTCCTTAATACTTGTGCACAACTCTAAAATGACTTATATTAAGGAACGGAGGGAGTATATGGATAAAACTACTTTGTTTATAACAGCCACATTATTTGTTCCTTGTCCTGGGGAATGCCCTTTTTGTCACTGTAATTGTTTACCTTTTAAATACAAATTAAATTTAGCTATAAACATTAAGAAAAAGTAATATGGAACATGTGATTATCATTTTACAAAGATTAGCAATAATGACCTAATAATGAAATTATAATGACAAATTTGTTCTCCTGCTAATAAAAAAGATACCTTTTTCATGTGCTTTATTTTGTTGTTGTTGCAAATAAAACTAGATTAGGTGATAGTAGAAATTATGTCTTCCCAGCTAGATCAAAATATTAGAAAATGAGGTAAATAATTGTCTGTCCAATGGCTCTGTTTTCTTGCAGCTTTAGTCCACCCTCACCAGTCCCACAAAGTTGGAACAAGCTTATAAAGAAGCAAGCGCTTAAGGGAAATCCTGAACAAGCACTTCTGTCTTACAAATGTATGCAAGAGGCTGGTGTAGTTGCTGATAATTTTACATACCCTATTTTATTAAAATCAGTTGCTATTATTTCTCATCTCAGTGTTGGGTTAACTCTCCATGGCCAGACAATTAAATCAGGTTTCTCAAATAATCCATTTGTGGGAACTGCTCTACTAAACATGTATTCATCATTTGGGTGCATTGATGACGTCCACAAAGTGTTTGATAATATGTTGGTGAAAGATGTTATTGCATGGAACTCTGTATTAGATGCTTATCTTTCTTGTGGGCATGTGGATAATGCAAAGGAAGTGTTTGATTCAATGCCTCGTAAGGACCTTTTTTCGTATAATATTATGGTCTCTGGGTATGCTGTTGTTGGTAGAGTAGATTGTGCCAGAAGGGTGTTTGATGAAATTCCAGTGAAAGATGTTGTTTCATGGAACTCGATTATATTAGCGTGTTGCAATGCTGGGGATATGGAAGAAGCACACGAGTTATTCGAAGAAATGCCTGAGCAAAATGTTGTTTCATGGAACACAATGATTATGGGATATTTAGGTAATGGACTAGCTGATGATGCTATTTCTCAGTTTGAAGAAATGAGAACCAGGAAGTTTGAACCGGACCAGTTAGCAATTACGGCTATCCTATCTGCTTGTGCCCATTTAGGGTCACTGAACAAAGGGAGGGAAGTACACATTTATGCCCATGAATGTGGTATTACGTCGAGTCCTCATGTTACGACATCATTGATAGATATGTACGCAAAATGTGGAAGCATAAAGAGCGCTTTGGAGGTGTTTTACAAGTCCCAAGTGAAGAACATCTACTGTTGGAATGCTGTAATCTCTGCACTTTCCCTTCATGGCTACGGCTCTGCGTCTCTGAACTTTTACAATGATATGAGAGATAATCACGAAAGACCCGATGACGTAACTTTTATTGCTCTACTTAATGCATGCAGTCATGCCGGATTGGTAAAAGAGGGTTGTAAGTTCTTCAGTTGTATGGAAAGAGATTATGGAGTAATTCCCAAGATGGAGCATTATGGGTGCATTGTTGATCTTCTGGGGCGAGCCGGATTCCTTGAAAGTGCACTTCGACTCATTGATTCGATGCCATTTGAACCAGGGAAAACTGTCTTGGGCGCGTTGTTAAGTGCTTGTGTGAATTATGGAGATCTTGAGATTGGTGAGAAAGTGGTGAAACTGGTTTCCGAAAGGAATGATCATTTGAGTGATGGGGAGTATATGATGGTAGCCAACTTGTATGCGTCGTGCAATCAGTGGGAAAAAGCAAATAGATGGAGGGAGATGATGAATGATAGTACAGAGGTTGCCAAGACTGCTGGAGTAAGTGTTTTTGAGGTGAACGGAAGGGTGTATAAGTTTTTGGCCGGGATAGAAGCATAGAAACTAGAAAGGTGCCACTCATTGCAAGTATAAATCATTGAAATACAAATTTGTGTACCTCCATCACAAAATGAGTACTAAGATTTATTTTTATTTTTTTAAAACGGTTAATCTCTCATTTAACTTTTTAAAGACAGAAGCTAATTACCTTATGCAAGGCAGGGGCTGCTTATGAGTCTTTTAAAAATGTTTTATTTAATAAGATGAATAATAGAGGGGAAGAAAGAGAGGAGGGATAAAAAAACTAAATAATTGTCAGTTTGATTAAAATGAGATGAATAAAAGAGTAGAAGAGAGAAAGTAAGAATTAAATATTAAATAACTTTTAGTTTGATAGAATTATTAAGAATGAAAATGATAAAAAGGTTAATGTTGGGGGCATGATTATTTAGACCTGAATTATATTGTAAGCCAAAGCCCACGTGGAGTTATTTTAACCTATGTAAAAGTCTATTTTGGCAGGTGGAATCAAGAATTCCTAAAATACATTTAATTTCTCGCTCCTAAGGAACGTGTTAGGATATAATCCAACTTCTTTTCTTTAAGGAAATTCTATTCAATCCCATTAAAGAATCATACCTAATGAGGAATCCTAATTTTATACGGGGAAGGAGGTGTGATTGATAAGTGGATTTTATATCCACGAATCGGGTTCTAATTCAAGCATATTCATTGTTAAAACCTTGATTTCATGTTTAGTTTTACTTGTTTATTGTTATTTAATGTGTAGGTGTGGTGGTGTGGCGTTTGAGCATCAAAGGAGTGCATTTGTGGCAACAATGTGGCAAGCAAAGAAGAAACAAAGTTAGTTTGCAGAAGGCATGACCGCCGGGGCGGGCGTATTTAACCTTTACACCCTCGCCGGGGTGGGGGGTCTTCATGTTGGAAAGCAGTAGCCTAGCCCGCCGGGGCAGGCGTTTTACAAGCCATTACCCCCACCGGGGCGGGGGGTGCCGAATTCTGACTGTCCTAAATGGTTTGAATCTCTGCTGGGACTTGGATTTTAGGATTTTAGGACTTGTTTAGTATCGAGTAACGAACAACAAAATCATCATCATGCAAAGCAATTAACAGAGATTAAGGACAGAATTGGATATTGAGCATTGGAGTGAAGATTTTGAAGAACGATCATATCGATTGCGGATTAAGGCTAAAGTGAAGGGTGTTCTGCATTATTCTTCTTCTTTAGTTTTATATTTGTAATTGAAAGGATGATATCTTTAATTTATTCAGTTTTTATTTCATTTATGATGAACTAATTTCTTTTTAGGCTTAAGACGAATCTTTAAGTGGAACGATAATTATGTAATCTTTGATTTCAGTTTAATAAGCTATTATCTGGTTTATCTATATTAATTTGAGCTTGAATTTATGAATTGCTTGATCAACGATTCTTTGTGGACTTGTATGAACTCGAGAGATGAAATACGAGTCTAGACATAGTTAATATAGCATGTGTTCTTGAATTTTGTGAATGAACAGAATCTTGATGAATGTTAAGGTAGAGATATGCTTGACATCGCATGTAATCGGATAAAGAACTTGAGCTTAAACCTTCTTTGATTGTAATTCACATAGAGATATAGTGAGTTAGTTGATTAAGGTGTTTAACTTGATTCTATCTTAATTGTGGATTGAAGTTAATAAGGTATTAGTACATCGAGAGGTGGCTAGTACTATATACGTGTTCTTGATTAATAAACTGGGATAGTGAATTAAAATAGAATAAAGGTCTAATAATCAGAGTGATGCTTAAAGTGAAGTCGAAAGCCTAATTCTCCATTATTTGCTTTAAAAATTCAGTTTTTAGGGTTTGTTGATTGTTTGGTGATTTTGATAATTTTAATACTTTTAGTTATAAACTGGAATTTGATTAGTTTAATAAAATTAGGATTAATAGGAAATTGATAATTGTGAGAGTTAATTTCTTACTAAGTCTTTGAGGGAACGATACTCTTCTTACTATTATATTACTTGTTGACCACGTATACTTGCGTGCTGTGCGTAATTAGATTTTACCCAATAAGTTTTTGGCGCCGTTGCCGGGGACTTTAGTATAGATTTTATTATTTTGCAATATCATTTTAATTAGTCCAGTTTTACTTAAACATTTTTATTTTTGTTTTGTTCGTCTTATTTCAGGATTTTGAAGTTGGTTTATGCAAACTTGATCCAAACATCCAGACTTGCTTCCTTTTAAGGACGACATTGAAAGACGCTTTCAAAGGCTAAGTGAGTGGATTAAGGAAAAAAAGGGATGACTTCGAAAATTCTGAGAAAGAATAAGCAATGGCTGCCGAAGACCAGAAAGCGTTGAGGGACTTTGCTACACCCAAGGTGACTGAGCTACAGTCGAGTATCACCAGGCCTGCTATAGCTGCGAATACATTCGAGATTAAGCCTGTGACTATTCAGATGATCCTGAACTCTGTTCAGTTTGGGGGACTGGCAAATGATGATCCTAACGAGCATCTGATCAGCTTTCTGGAAATATGCGACACTTTCAAGTACAATGGGGTGTCGAAAGACGTGGTAAGACTTCGCTTGTTCCATTCACTCTGCGGGACAAGGCGAAGAGTTGGTTACATTCTCTACCGCATGGATCGATAACTACATGGGATGACCTTGCTCAGAAATTTCTTGTAAAATTCTTTCCGTTAGCGAAGACTGCAAATATGAGAAATGAGATTACCATGTTTGATCAGTAACATGGGGAGTCATTGTACGAGTCATTGTACGAGACATGGGGAGTCACTATATTGTTTCCGGATGGATATCATTGATCAAATAATTAGCGAAGACATGGGTAAGAGTTTGGTTAACGATCCATTGGAAACGACATTATTGGGAGATGAAGAATCAGATGATCTGGAATTTGTGGACTACTTGCAGATGCTAGACTCCCTGCCACGAGTTAGCAGATTTAGAGCACCATTTGAACCATTGCACATGGATAAAAAAGCCACAACAAGGATAAAACCGTCATTGGAAGAGCCACCGACTCTTGAACTTAAGCCACTCCCTAAACACCTCAGGTATGCTTACTTAGGCCATTTTAATTCTTTACCTGTTATTATTTCTGCTGCACTTAACGAATTGTAAGAAGAAAAGTCATTGAGAGTGCTTAGGGACCACAAATCGACTATATGATGGATAATCGCGGATACCAAAGGAATCAACCCATCCTTTTGCATGCACAAAATTCTGATGGAAGATAATGCCAGACCGATGGTGGAGCAACAGAGACGACTCAACCCAATCATGAAAGAAGTAGTGAAGAAGGAAATCTTGAAATGGTTGGATGCGGGTATCATTTACCTGATTTCAGACAGTAAGTGGGTCAGTCCAGTGCAATGTGTGCCGAAAAAGGGAGGAATGACCGTGGTGCAAAATGATGACAATGAGCTAATTTCGATAAGGACAGTGACTGGTTGGAGGGTTTGTATGGACTACAGGAAGTTGAATAAGGCGACCCGCAAAAATCACTTCCCTTTGCCCTTTATCGTTCAAATGTTGGACAGATTAGCGGGACATGAGTACTACTGCATATTGGATGGCTATTCGGGTTATAATCAAATCGTCATTGCTCTTGAAGATCAAGAAAAGACTACGTTCACGTGCCCATACGTCACATTTGCATTTAGGAGAATGTCATTCGGCTTGTGTAATGCACCCGCTACCTTCCAGAGGTGTATAATGGCCATCTTCTCAGACATGGTGGAGAAAAATGTGGAAGTCTTTATGGACGACTTCTCTGTCTATGGGGATGATTTTGATGCATGTCTGGAGAATTTGGTAATGGTCTTACAAAGATGCATAGACACGAATTTGATCCTTAACTGGGAAAAATGCCACTTCATGGTTGAAGAAGGCATAATTTTGGGGCACAAAATCTCGGCTCAAGGTTTAGAGGTTGATAAAGCGAAGCTGGAAACAATTGAAAAGCTTCATCCACCGAGTTCAGTTAAGGGAATTAGAAGTTTTCTGGGACATGTTGGGTTCTACTGGAGATTCATAAAGGACTTCTCTAAAATTGTAAAACCGTTGTGCAGTCTTTTAGAGAAGGATTCGATTTTTAAGTTTGATGAGGAGTGTAAATTGGCATTCGAGTTGTTAAAGAAGAAATTTACCACAACTCCCGTAATCGTTGCACCGGATTGGAATATGCCCTTCGAGTTAATGTGTGATGCGAGCGACTATGCGGTTGGGGCTGTTTTGGGTTAACGCCGAGAGAAGGTATTTCATGCCATATACTATGCAAGTAAGACACTCACAAAGACTCAAATAAACTACACAACTACGGAAAAAGAATTACTTGCAGTGGTGTATGCGTTCGATAAATTCCGGGCATACTTGATCGGGACAAAGGTAGTAGTTTATACAGATCACTCGGCTATTCTGTACTTAATTTTGAAAAAAGATGCTAAACCACGCCTTATCATATGGATTCTCCTTTTACAAGAGTTTGATTTAGAAATTAAGGATAGAAAGGGGACGGATAATCAAGTTACCGATCATTTGTCAAGGCTGGAAAATAAGGGTAAAAAGGAAGAGGACAAGTGTGTAATCAACGAGTCATTTTCGGATGAGCAACTATTTGGGATAAATACAGAATTTCCATATTACGCGGACTTCGCGAATTATCTAGTGAGCAACATTCTTCCTCATAATCTTACAAGACAACAGAAAAAAAAGTTTCTTTATGACGTCAAGTGGTATATGTGGGACGAGCCTTACTTATTCAAATAGTGCGCCGACAAGATGATTAGAAGGTGTGTGCCCCACAGTGAAGTGAAGAACATGCTGTATGAATGTTACTCATCTGCGTATGGGGTACATTATGGTAGTGAGAGGACAGCGACAAAAGTGCTTCAAGCCGGGTTTTATTGGCCTACGTTATTTAAAGACGCCCACCAATTTGTTAAAAGCTGTGATAGATGTCAACGAGTGGGCAACATATCTGTGATAACCCAAATTTTTGGGTAATATTAAAATAAGAATTAAATAAATAAAATTCGTATTAGATAATATGTTGTATGATATTATATTACATAAGTGGGTGTGAACTATGAAATATGTGATGTTTATGCTTAATAAATATATTGGTATGATATATTTATTATATGTAAATAAATTGTATGGGTAATTTATTAAAGTAAATGAGATTGGTAGAATTAAAATAATCTATAATATTAATTTATTTTAATATGGTGAATTGGTGACATTAAATATATTCTTAATGTATAACTACCCTTTTATTGAAGAAATCATGTATTACATTATTGGATGTAATGTATGTATATTTTTAATGTAGTAAGTATATTATTATATTTATTACAGTTAAATTGTTGAAAACAATTTATAGAAGGGAAAAGAAAGTAATTAGTATACAAGAATTATTGTATACTTTAAATAAATGATATTAAAATAAGTTCTAGAGTTGAATTATTTTAACAAAGAAAAGATATTATTTTAATTATAATATCTTATTTACTGAATAAATTTCCATTTATAAGGTATATATATTTAGTTATACTTACTATATGTAAATAAATTGATATAAACAATTTATAAGGTGAGAGAATAAATTTATTATTTATTTTCTATATGTGATGTGACTACATGTGCATTATAAAGAATATTTGCAAGGTGATAAATATAAATATATATTTATTACACATGAAATAAAATTGTGAGAACAATTTGAGTAATGAGGCAAAAAGAGGTGGGTTAAGCATATAGTATTTATATATACTTTCCCCAAGAGTATTAGAATAAATTCTTATATAAAATTAATTTAATAAAGAAAAGATATTATATTTATCATAATATCTTAAGAAAGTAAATAAATTCTTAATTGAATTTATGATAATGAGGTAAGGATATTATATTATAATATCTTGGGTATGTAAATAATTGTATTTACATAAGAAATTATGTATAACATATTTATTTTTCAATTATAAAATAAATACGTAATTTGAGTATGTTATGTTATATTTTATATATTTTATATATCAAAGATGGATTATGTAAATTATATGATTCTAAGAGGGTTAAATTAAAGAGATTTATGTATTAACTTATTTGATTATATTAAGTTATTAAGGTTGAGTAATTAAATTAATTAACAAGAACATTAAAAGAATAATTGGTTTAATTAAGCTAAATTGGTTAATTTCTTAAGTGCCCTTGCACGGTTGCAAGCTTGGTGACCAAGTTGAGCGTTATTTATCTTTCTCCTCCCTTGTTGTTGCCGTGAGTGGGAGGAAGAGAGAGGAGTGCAAGGAAGTTTAACTAAAAAAATCCAAGTCTCAGCCTTCAATCTCAGATTCTTCATTCTTGCAAGAGTAAACCAATTTCTCTTCTTCTCAAAATCATATAAGTTCCATTAAAATCGCAAAGAAGCTGAGATAACAATTGGAGAATAAGAAGAATAGCAGTAAACGAGAAAGTTTAACTCAAGGAGGTAATTTTTGTTCTCTTGCTATGTTCTTTTAATTAGAAATAAATATTGAATAGTAATTAGCTAGACTTGGTCTATGAATTGGATAATGGATTTCACTGAGATATCCGGATCTAGGCATTCTTAAAGAACTTTGAAACTGAGCTCTTAAGATAATGGTCACAAACTAAATGATATATTGTATAGTTTATGAGGAAATCAAAAGAATGCAAATTTTGAAGAATGAATAAACTAGTTAGATTACTAATTACTTGATTTTGCTTAATTTTGACTATGTATTGGTTGTTGTGGACTGGAGTTAGAGCAAGGAGTATAGGATTGGTTGTGCAAAGTAATAAGGTGGAACAAATTGGCTTAGAACATAAACGAATAGCTATGAAATCTGCGTTTTGAAATAACGCGCACCACGTGTTCGTTAAAAGTCCCCTAAGGACTGTTTTTGTTAAAAAAGAAGAATTAAGCGAAGCCGAGGCTAAGGCTACGTAGGTATACACTATTTTAATTAATTAAATAGATTGGACAAGTTAAACTAAGTTTAAAAAACTGTCTTGTGATAGATGAAACAAATAGAGTTTGGGTGAAAATTAGTATGTCAGGCTGATTTGGGCCAACTGTTTTGGCTAGTTAGACTTGCTAGAAAATTGTGGTATTTTTTTGGGTCATGTGATTTGCAATCCCAGCTATCCATAGCCTCTGGAACGGACTCGTTCCGAGTTCAGACAGTCGAGTTATGACATGCCAAAGTGGGTGCGTCGAATCTGTCCAAAATTTGGAAGTCAGATTCGAACCTGTCCCTTGTGCGAATTTTCTGGAATTATGAGTGCAGAATTTGGAAAAGGTTATTGAATAAGAGTTGTAGTCCCCGAAGTTAGCTTCGCGTGGGTTCAAGAATCACTTAAAAATGTTGAGAAACGAAGGAGCTATGACCATTTTAGGGAAGGAGGGTCGTGCAGTCTAAAAACAGAACATTCTGTCCACATAGAGCAGATTTCTGTTCTGTTCGGTTTGGAATTTGGATTTGTGATCTGATAAGAAGTTGTAGTCCCGGAAGTTAGCTTCGCATGGACTCAAGAATCGCTCAAAAATGTTTTGAAACGAAAAAGTTATGACTGTTTTAGCAAGAGAGGGTAAAGCCGAAATGAAAGTGAAAAACTGTTATGAACGTACACTTTTGGTGCTCTTTTTGGGCTGTCTAATGAACCCGAAATGGGGGTTTCATATTTTTTAAAAATAGTCTCATATGATACGAAAAACATACTGAAATTTGGGAATTTTCCGATAAGCGAGCAAGGCGTGAGAAAATCGCAAAGTGGCTCATTCGTTATGCAAGGCTGCAGCCAGCGCTGTGACAGCCGCGCGAGCACGCTGCGCCGTGCTACTGGTGCAGTCGCTTGGCGGGCTTTTTGAGCGCTGTTTTAATCAATGTTCGTAGTTTGTTTTTGCGTTTAGAAAATTTTTAAATGTACTATATCATAAGGTTCGTAACATACTAGAAATTCGCCACAATTCGATTAATGGTTTAAGAATTAAAAATAAGCGAACAAGCATGTCAGAACTACAATTTAGGCGCGCAGAATGTAGTCATGATGGGCTGTTTTGACATTCGTCGTTCCGAAGTGTGTTTGGGCTAAATTTAAGACAATATTATATCTAATAAAGTTCCGAGAGAAGAGATTTGATTGTATGTGATATTTTACGTCATGAAACTTTGAAGTCCATATATGTATAAATAAGAGCATTCTAAAAGAGAATGGTGGATATATAAAAATATTATGAGACATTTCTCTTTTCTCTATCATTTTGTTCTTAATTTTTAGTAATCTTTTATAACATAAAATATATTTTGTATTCACCTTGAATACTTAAGTAAGGAACAAGATATATGGTAAACCCATATATTAAGCTATGAATGGGTTATAAATGGTTTGTAATCACATATGTTACGTATTAATGTGCTAAAAGCTATGTTAAAACCTTTGGAGCAAATAATGGCTAAAGATAGCCAAAGTCTAAAAGGTTCTAAATGAATATAAAAGTTTTTCTAAACGAAAAACAAGGGATGTTGAAATAACCTATGAGATTATATAGATACACACATACATGTTATATAATCTTGAGTTTGCGCAAAGAATACGAATCATTTATGTAATGAATTATAGAAGGAAAACGTTGGCACCATTGAAAGCTACCTTAAATGTAAAAGTACTATACCAAATGAAAATTTACAAAAGGTATACATCGAAAACAAATGGTTTTCGATATACAAAACAAAGATTGTGGAAAAGAAATCAAAAGTTGGTTATATAGCATATGTAGGTACCTGAATAAATGATTATAATCATAAGTTATGTACATACATAAGATGAATAGATATCATATGTATATCTATGAGCTAAGAAATGAGATATGATTTTACTTTGTAATTCAAGTATATACGCGAAGAATATATATTTCATTAATATGTATACGTTAAGCATGGAAAGCTACTATACATGCGAAATGGAGTAAGTTACTCACAAAAGCAAAGTTAAGCTAGAAATGCTCAAAGAAAGGCACAAATGTACTATATAGCTATAAATTTACATATGGATGAATGATAAGTTTATAAATGCATTGTAAAGAATATATAGACTATAGATGTAATGAATTGACATTTTAAAAGCCGTGATGGAACTTTTTGAGAATGTATGGCTATATTAAGCCGAAACCTAAAATATTCAAGAGAAATATGAAGGTTTCTTGGAAATAAGAATATCATATATTGATGTAGTTTATATGAATATTTACTAACCATACAGGTTATGGGATATGAATGTGTGACTAATGTATGCATACATGTGAACATAACTGTGTAGAATTTGTGGAGAAAAGCTAAGTTAAATTTTTCGGTAATCTCCAATCAAGGCAAGTTTCTCAGTTTATTTATGTGGACTTATAAATGCTATAAATAATTGTTAGCATGACTAATGTTTATAGATATGTGATGCCTATGAATTGCATTAATTGCTTTGTGAATGATGAAGGTCAAATTATGACTAATTGTTGAATTGAGTCGGGGAACTCAATATATATGTGCAATGAATGATAGATGCAGTTCATGTGTAGTATGCTATGGTGCGTATGTTACTATTAGTAGAATTTAAGTTTGATGATGCGATTGTATTATGCTTGAACTCCAAGAATATAAATGCATGAACTGAATGTGAAACTTATGTGTTACGTGATGCATGATAGGCTGTTAGACTTGCTGGGCCGTCGTGCTCAATCTTGCTTAATTTGCAGGTTAAAGCTATGATGAGATCTCTCGTGATTAGAAGCGCTTGAAAAGAAGAATAGTTGTTTAATACAGAAAGTATTAAACCTTGATGATGGTATTTTACATGTGTAAACCACAGAGAAGTAAATCTTTGAATAATTCAATAGATTAAGATCATTTGTTCTGAATTAGGAATATGTTTGAAATAATGAATTGTACATATATTCATATCTATTCAGATTAAATAAATCATGTAATAAATATGATTTTAAATATTAAGAAGAATCGTAAAGGTTGCGTTTCAGGGAACGAATGAATGGGAAAAAAATTTTATTCCGCATTTTTAGCTATTTTAACATTGAATAATATTTTAAAGCTAGAACATGAAAATATTAACGAACAAGATCGGGAAGGAGATAGTCCCGATTTTGGGGGCGTTACAATATCGAAAAGGAATGAGATGCCACTACAAACAATTTTAGAAGTTGAGATTTTCAATGTATGGGGCATAGATTTCATGGGGCCATTCCCTTCCTCATTTACCAATTAGTACATTTTGCTTGTAGTGGACTATGTATCAAAGTGGGTTGAAGCAGTAGCACTTCCGACTAACGATGCCAAAGTGGTTCTCAAATTCTTGCAGAAGAATATTTTTACGAGATTTGGCACGTCGAGAGTTATAATAAGTGATGAAGGTAGTTACTTATGCAACAGATCGTTTACAGCTATCTTGGCGAAGTATGGGGTCAACCATAAGGTAGCTACATCATATTATCCCCAAACCAGTGGGCAAGCTAAGATTTCGAACAGGGAGGCCAAGAGAATCTTGGAAAAGGTGGTAAATCCGAATCGAAAGGATTGGTCTCTTAGGTTGGACGATGCACTATGGGCTTACCGGACTGCATATAAAACACCGATTGGTATGTCACCATATCAACTACTATACGGAAAAGCTTGTCACTTACCTATCGATTTACAGCACAAGGCCTATTGGGCTATTCAGAAACTGAACTTTGATCAATCAGCAGTGGGTGAAAAGAGACTACTTCAGCTAAGTGAGCTCGATGAATTCCGACTGCAAGTTTACGAGAACTCGAAATTATACAAAGAAAAGGTCAAGAAATGGCACGACCAGAAAATCATGCATCGAACGTTCGAGCCGGGGCAATCAGTACTGCTGTTCAACTCATGATTGAGGTTGTTCCCAGGCAAGCTTAAGTCGAGGTGGTCGGGGCCATTCACCATCAAAAGAGTTTTCTCACATGGCGCCGTTAAACTCTACAGTAGAAACCCATTGGAGACTTTCAAGGTCAACGGTCAACGGTTGAAGCATTATTGGTGTGGCAAATCCAACATGGATGTCATCGCAATCACATTATCTGACGTACCATAAACTGGGAGTAGTCAGGCTGAACGACTTAAAATCAAGCGCTAATTGGGAGGCAACCCAATCATCTTTTTATTTTTCATATGTTTTAGTCATGTTAGTTAAATTATAGTTTAGATTAAGTAGGATACATTAAGTAGTTAATAAAGTTTATTGTTCTTGATAATATATCTACCATGCTTAAAATGATCAATCTCTACTCATATTTATGTTTTATGGTTTGTAGGTACTTAATATGCTAATGGTGTGGAATTGCAAGGAAGAAATAAGAAAATCAGAGCCCAATTGTAGTGTACACCCCCGCCGGGGCGGGCCCATTAAAGCACAATACCCCCGTCGGGGCGGGGGTCTCTCACGTCCGAAGTCAGGGAGCATGCCCGCCAGGGCGGGCTTTATAGACCTACTACCCTCGGCGGGGTCCCAACCGACTTTTCGACAGTTACATGTGCATAACCCACTTCTCCTCCTTATTCCTCCATTATAACTCAAACTCCCATCCATTATACCCTCTTAACTCATGATTTCAGTAACCGTAACTCCATCACCCTCCTCCATTACAAATCCATTATCCCATTACTCCTTACCACAACCATACACCATCTCTATATAAACACACCCTCTCAACCCAAGTTCACCACATCCTTTCATCTCTATCTTTAAAAGATATGAATTATGGCTTTCATTGAGGTACGTATATAACAATTGAGAGTGAGCACCATATCATCTATTTCCTCCCTTCCTAGCACCATAGTTGAAGCACAAATAATCAAGTTTGGGGGATATAATAGAGTGCACACCAAGTGTTTGACAGTTTGTGTGAGTAAAGCTTGGGAAGAGAATAGTGTGTTAAGGCATCCTCAATTCAATGACATCCCAACCCGCATCAAAATGACAAAAAAGAGAAAGTTCAAGGTCCGCACAACCAACACGGACCTTTGATTGTCATAAATTCAAAAGTGCGGCCACCGTCGACCGTTACGACTACATGGTGACCAAAGCACTTACACTGGAGCAGGGGTTGGCATCAGATGCTCTAGATGGGGAGATGATGCAGCAGATATATCAGAAAGGGTGGAACAAGTTTACGGAGGAACCCGAGACAGCCGTTGTCAATGTGGTCAAGGAATTTTATGCAAATGCCGAGGACAAGGCCCCTTTTAACGCGTTCGTGCGGGGTAGATTGGTTCCATTAAGTGCCGATGCAATCAACACTTATTATCAGCTACGAGTGCTGAGACATTGTTAGTTTGCTCACTTAAGTGACAACGATCTGGATTTTGAGGCTATTCTGAAGGACATGTCTAAGCCGGGTACAACATGGATCAAGGGTCGAAAAGGAGGCACAGTTTTTCACAGCAAGGATCTCACAGGTATGGGAAGATATGGTACGCATTCTTGTGTGCCAAATTGTTTCCGTCCACACACACATCAGACGTGACCAAAGAGAAGGCACTTGTAGCGCCCCCAAATCCGGGTATCTTCCAACCCGACAGATGGTGCTATACTGTACAACATTTATACATTCATCCAATTGAATAGTCTCAAAGAACGAATATAACTTCTATATATATTAAAGTAATATTTACAATTTCCCAGGTTCTATACCCATTACAAAGGTTCTTTGTCATAATATCAGTTACATTAAAACAATAGACCTATACTATTACAAGACAGCTTAACAATCTGCCTTAGCTTTTCCTTTATCCCTTTTTGATCCTTCGGGACGTTCAGTCTTAGCTGCATTCATATGTTTCAAGCAAGGGTGAGCATGGCTAGCTCAGCAAGTATTACAATTCAATAACAACATGCTTGACACATACGAATCGTATATCTTCAATAACTGAACAATAGTTATGAAGTACTATTGATAATTCAAAGTAGCACTTCGTCTTTTCTTTCAAAATGTTTTACAATAACAACAATATTTAGTAAAACATTCACTCCGGTCAAAGACCTCGAGTATTCATTCTTTATTGAGAAGGACAACATGGAACGAGTTCCGTAAGCCCGATATTACTTACGAGCACTTCTAGATGATCAGCCTATTGTACTCTATGTTGATCAACACTACATCCAAACGTATGTACGTTTAATCATTTGGCAACCTCACGTGCCTGTCGTTTTACCGACAAAACATTTTTTTAACATTTCAGTCTTCTTTTTGAAAACCATATCAAGTAGTTGACAAAAGATAGCAACATTTGATAATGCAAGAGTAGATTATCAAGTCTAGCCAAAAGGATTGGCTTTAATCTCAACATACCTCAATTCATGCGAAAGAATACATGAATCTTAAACTTGTTCAGATTGAACTGATACAAGAGTTAGAATACTTGCCTTCAGCGTCTGCTATCGTATATTAACTTTATGTTTAAGTCTTTCAAGTCCCTACAGTACATGATCACATAATTCCTTACATTATGTCACATATAATCAAGTATGTATATGACTATATCTTACCTTTCTTCCCAATCTAATTGTGTATTAGATTCAGTTACTATTCGTTCCGGTTTATCATTACCATTGCATTTATCCTTGACTAGGCTATTTTAACCTTTACATTACATTCCTTAAGGTTTAACAAAGTTTAACAATGTTACGTTATTGACCTTAAGTTATGTTTACTTTCCATCAATTTAGGTTTTCTTTTCTTTGTACATAGAAACCTTCATTACTATCTTTGTTCTGAGACTGGCGCTGCGGCGCCGGTCCTATACTTACATCTCGCGCTGCGGCGCGAGACTTATCCTAGCATGTCCCGGACTTGGCGCTGGGGCGCGAGTCCTTACGTAATGGTCCGCGCTGCGGCGCGACTCTCCAGAGGTTTTTCGTACTGTGCATGGCGCTGGGGCGCGGGTTGGCGCCGCGGCGCCAACTCTTTGCACCAGATAAAAATTTCAGTTTTGAACTTTTGTGAACTTCCCGGACGCATAACTTCTTCGTTATAAGTCCGAATTGGCTCGTTCAAAAGCCTACGGTTCACAAATTTCGTAATCTACATGATCATCTAAGAATTTTATCTATTTGACTTCGTTTGCTAAAAATTAACCTATTGGTTCATTTTTTAACGAAACGATAAACGTTCGTGAACGTTCAACGCTCGTTTCTTCGTTCTAAGTCGGAATCCGATCATTTTCGAGTTCGCAACTCTTAAATGCCAAATATGACTTAACTCCATTGTAAATCAATAATTCCGTGATAAAACACAAAATTTGACTTCCATTCCGAGAATTTTACGAATTCGACGATTGTCGTCCAATCGTGCAATTTCCGGTAAATCTTCATTCTTACGATTTGTTCAACATTACAAATGAAGTTCATTCATCATGTGAACATCTCAACATACATAATACAACAACTTATTTTCATTGTTGGATTTTGACTCCTCATGAGCTTATAACTTATCAACTTATAATCTACCTAAGATTTGATTATTCATGACTTATGACAATTAGAGTTTTTTAATCATCATACTTTACACGTGCTTCACATATAACTTACTTAGGTATACATGATACATATGATCATATAAATTCTTTTATCTTCATATCAATTCTCTTAATAAACTCCTTATAAGTTCATATTATCTTCACATAAGTGTATAACTTATGTTAGTTTAAATGACTTATACCAACTTTTGTGGCTTAAGTCCATGACTTACATATTCTTCTTGCTTCTTATCATTCATGTTTCTTAATCCGTCTTTTCTTATCAACCTATCATGATAGAGATAGAAGATAATTGGAGAAGAAGTCTTACTTTTGTGAAGTCTTGGTAAGGTAGCTTGCTTCTTCTTCTTGGTTTATGGAAGTGACTTATTGCTAGATTATTCTCTCTAACACTTAAGCACTTTAGTAGTCTAGATTATTTGAACAACCAACAAATGCTTGTAAGTCTTCTCTATTTATAAAACTTGCAAAGTTAGGGTAGTTTAGTCATTAAATCTTCCCACCTCCTTTAAGCCACTTCCTTACTATTCATTACTTGACTAACACAACACTTATCCTATACTTGGTCATTTCTCATTTAACTTGGTCATTACTCTTAATACTTGGTCCCTACATTAACTTGGTAACCACATATTAACCATATAATTATAGTTTGCCCCATGGGTCAACAAATTCATGGATTCTAATTTGGGCTTGGATTAATTAAATCATTGGGCTTTGCATTAATAAACACTAGCTTGTTCATTAATCAATTATTGGGCCTCTTCCTTTAATTCACTTGGACTTATATTAATTCTTATCAATCTTTTTAAGTCCATTAACATTTCTTAATACATATACTCATAGTTTATGTATTATTTTCGTATTCTAATTCCTATAGAATTTATATACGAAATTTTATCCTTCATACAACTCGTATAATACTTCATATTATACTCATTTCCATTTCTTTGTACAATACATAAGTATCATACCATTATTACATATTCATTACTATTTCGCCTTCCTTAACGTTTATAAATTAAGTCCACAAGCGAAATATTATTTTTTTCCATAACTAGATTTTTATTACATAATCCATCTCATTTTATTATTCTATCATTACGTATTTCTCGAAAATCCAAAATTATATCCCGAGCAAATACCGATGAATAGTGTTTTTTGAAAAATTTCCCGAAAAACTTTTATTTTCGTCTTGGAAATTCAAACACTTTAATTCATCCACGTAGCTCAAATACTACGACATTCCAACGTCACTAGGTTATATAACGACAACCATCTTGATAACACACATAATAAGATTTTATTATTATTTACATTAATAAAATTATTTTACAATAAGATCCGAATTTCTCGGTCGTTACATTCTTCCCCCCTTATAAAGATTCTGTCCCCAGAATCTCGTCTTACTTTAATCAAATAGATGTGAACAATTTTTCTTCATCTTTTCTTCTAGTTCCTACGTTGCTTCTTCAGCATCGTGGTTCCTCCATAATACCTTCACTGATGGTATTACCTTGTTCCTTTCTTTCAATGATTTGCATCGGCAACTCTTCATACGTTAAGTCTTTCTCGATATGAATTGGCTCATACTCGATTACATGCTTATAGTCCGGCTTATATGGACGTAATACAGATACGTGAAACACGTTATGTATTCGATCTAGGTCTGGAGGTAATGCTATCATATAAGCTACCTCTCCCATCCGTTTTAACACTTCAAAAGGTCCTATAAACCTTGGACTTAACTTTTCTTTCTTTCCAAAGCGTATCTCTCCTTTCCAGGGAGATACCTTTAGAAATACATACGAACCCACCTCAAACTCTCGACTTAGTCTATGTGAGTCCGCATACTTTTTCTGTCTATCCTAAGCCGTGACAAGACGCATCCGAATTAACTTTACCACCTCCGCTATTTGCTGCACCAATTCTGGTCCTAGCATACGGCGTTCTCCCACCTCATCCCAACACAAAGGTGTTCTGCATTTTCTTCCATACAGAGCTTCATAAGGCGGCATACCTATGCTTGCATGATAACTATTGTTATACGCAAACTCTACTAGTGGTAGGTGATCATCCCAACTACCCTTGAAATCCATAACGTAAGACCTCAACATGTCTTCTAACGTCTGAATTGTTCTCTCACTCTGCCCATCAGTCTGAGGATGATAAGCCGTGCTTAACTTCAGCTGTGTTCCCAACTGCTCTTGCAAACTCCTCCAAAAGTTCGATGTGAATCGTGGATCACGATCTGACACAATCGATACCGGTACTCCATGTCTGGAAATGATTTTCTTAACATAAAGTTTAGCTAATTGGTCTAAGTTATACTTGACCCTAATTGGCAAAAAGTGAGCCGACTTCGTCAACCGGTCCACTATTACCCAAATTGCATCATATCCTTTCTTTGTTGTCGGAAGTCCCACCACGAAATCCATCGTAATATGCTCCCACTTCCATTCTGGAATCTCCAATGACTGTAATAAGCCACTGGGTCGTTGATGTTCAGCCTTAATTTTTTGACAAGTCAATCACCTACTCACATACTCTGCTATTTCTCTCTTCATGTTCGGCCACCAAAAACTCTGTCGAAGGTCTTGATACATCTTAGTGCTACCAGGATGTATCGAGTACCTCGAATTATGAGCTTCTTGTAACACTTGCTCCTTTAATTCCGTCTCTTTCGGAACCCAAATTCTTCCCTCAAATCTTAATAATCCTTCATTATCAAGACTATACTTAACATCTTCCTTCTCAGATAACCGCTTCTTCATTTGATTACACTCGGCTGTTGTGAGTTGTACTTCTTTGACTCTTTCTACGATGGTAGACTGCATCTCCGTCGCAAACAGTCTCTGCTCCGCCTCAATTGGCAACTTTACCTCTAATTCCATCCTAGCCATCTCTGTTATTAACTCATTTTGAGCCGTTAACATAGACAACTTTTCCCGACCCTTCCGACTTAAGGCGTCGGCAACTATATTGGCTTTTCCAGGGTGATACATGATTTCACAATCATAATCCTTTATCAACTCTAGCCATCTTCTCTACCTTATATTCAACTCCTTCTGAGTGAAGATATACTTTAGACTCTTATGGTCCGTATATATCTCACATTTTCCCCATAAAGATAATGTCTCCATATCTTTAGGGCAAACACTACTGCGGCCAGTTCTAGATCATGAGTAGGATAAACTTTCTCATAATCCTTCAACTGCCGTGACGCATACGCAATGACTTTGCCATGCTGCATAAGCACACAACCAAGTCCTCTATGCGAAGTATCACTGTACACTACAAAATTTCCGGTGTCATCAGGCAACGACAAAACAGGCGCTTCACTTAATCTTTTCTTCAGTTATTGAAAACTGTCTTCACATTTATCCGTCCATACGTATTTCACCGTCTTCCTTGTCAAATTAGTCAACGGGGTAGCTATCTTCGAAAAATCTTGGATAAATCTTCGATAGTACCTTGCTAACCCTAGGAAACTCCGTACCTCAGTCGGCGTTTTCGGCTGTTCCCAATTCATCACTGCTTCCACCTTCGCTGGATCTACTGAAATCCCCTCTTGGTCAATGACATGACCTAAAAACTGCACCTTTTCCAGCCAAAATTCACATTTGGTGAATTTCGCATATAGCTTCTCCTTCCTTAGTGTTTCCAACACTAATCTTAAGTGTTCAGCATGATCTTCTGGAGTCTTAGAATAGACTAGAATATCATCGATAAATACTACGACGAACTTATCCAAATATGGTTTGAACACTCTGTTCATCATATCCATAAATGCAGCTGGTGCATTCGTCAACCCAAATGACATCACCAGAAACTCGTAATGACCATAACGAGTCCTGAATGCCGTCTTTGGTACATCTTCCTTCCTAACTTTCAACTGATGATACCCCGTCCTCAAATCTATTTTAGAAAAATACTTTGCCCCTTTTAATTGATCAAAGAGATCATCGATCCTGGGCAATGGGTATTTATTCTTTATCGTTAACTTGTTCAACTCCCGATAGTCGATATAAAGCCTTAACGATCCGTCTTTATTCTTGACAAACAACACTGGTGCCCCCCACGGAGAAACACTTGGTTGAATGTACTTTCTATCCAATAGTTCCTGTAGCTGAACCATTAGTTCTTTCATTTCCACCGGCGCCATACGATACGGTGCCCTTGAGACTAGTGCCGCTCCTGGCACAACGTCTATCACAAATTCGATCTCCCTATCCAGCGGTAACCCCGGTAACTCACTTGGAAATACATCCATGAACTCATTTACTATAGGTATTTGTTCCATAGTTGCTCCCACTCTCTGGGTATCCACAACATGGCAAAGGTAACCTACACAACCCTTCCTTAATAATTTTCTAGTTTGTGTCATCGTAAGGCAACACGGACGTCCCGACAACTTACTACCGTAAAATACTACAGAAGGTTGCTTCAACGAATTGATTCTCACACATTTCTTTTGGCAATTTATAATTGCCCCATGATTAATTAACCAATCCATTCCTAGAATTACGTCGAATTCTTCTAACTTTATCGGTATTAAATCTACCGATAACTTACAACCTCGTACCTCTACGCAACAACTCCTATGAATATTTTCAACAGGAATTATCTCCTCATTTGCTACCTTAATGTTCAAAGGTATAGGTAATTTTTCGGAAAATAATTCTAGTCGTTTAGCAAAATCACATGCTATAAACGAACAAGTAGCACCCGAATCAAAAAGCACGTATGCATTTATGTTATTGATCAGAATAATACCTGCAACTACATCCCCTGATGCCACCGCAGTTTGGACCGTCATATTAAAAGTGCGGGCCATTGATTTTCCCGACTGAGTTGGACCACTAATAGCTAACTTACCGCTATTAGTTCCCTTATTTCCTTCTGTCCCCTTCTTCGGGCAGTTCTTTGCTATGTGGTCAATTGATCCACATACAAAGCATCCATGATTTTTCTTTGGATTTGGACAGTTAGGCGAAATGTGCCCTTCTTGTCCACAATTATAACATACTGCTTTTCCTTTGAGACAGACTCCTAAGTGAGTCTTCCTGCAGGTTTTACAGGCCTCCATCCTTCTCTTAGAATCCCCTTGTTTTACTCCGGTATTCCCAGAGTTAAATCCCTTCCTCTTTTGACCATTTCCACTTCCACTGGCTCCCTCAGTCTTGGTTCCTCCATCAACCTTGCCCTTATTTTTCTTATCTTTGTGGTACTGGCTAAGAGCCTCATTCCCACCTTCAGCAATGATTGCCTTTTCTAGTATGGTTCCAAAGGAAGTACTTTGGAACACCGAGATTCGGCTATAGAGCTAGGGTTTCAAGCCCTGCTCAAATCTTCTAGCCTTTCTCACTTCAGTGTCCATTTGATGTGGAGCAAATCGTGCCAGTTCATTAAACTTGGCAGCATACTGGAGAACTGTCATATCCCCTTGTTTCAATTCAAGAAACCTCATTTCCATCCTTCCTTGCATACTCGTGGGAAAATAGTTCTCGAAAAAAATCTCCTTAAACCTCTCCCACGTTAGATTTCCTATATCGGCCCTAGCCTGGTTTGCCTCCCACCAGAAGTTGGCCTCTCCTTTCATCAAATAGGTTGTAAAGGCAACCTTTTGACCCTCCTCAACATTTGCTATTACAAATGCTTTCTCGATTTTTTTTACCCAAGTCTGGGCTTCTATACGGTCCGTAGTTCCTTTGAACTCCGGCGGACCTACACTTTTAAAATCCTTAAAAGTAGTAGTTCGTACTTCTCCAGGAATCACAGGTATATTAGCCCCCGTTCTATTAAATGCAGCCGTTAAAAGATTAACGAACTCCTGCATTGGATTAACCGGACCACCCTCCGGTTGGTTAACATTAGCGTCTTGATTTTGTTGTCTCCTTCTTGGCGGCATTTTGCTGTTAAGAAAACAACACATCATTATTACTTTATTCTTGTTGGTTTGTTATTATTTATAATAAAACAATAACTCATACTCATTACTCAATATTTTCCAAGAAAAGACTTATATTGATTCATAACTTGTAGTATAACACTACATTGTTTACATTACTCAGCCTTAGCTGATTACATTACCATCCCGCAATTACTTCAAAAATTGGGATTTACAAAAGACTACCCTTTGTTTATACAAAAGAGGGTTTTACGTCACTACTAGATATATAATATTTACATATCTAAGCTACTCCAGCTATTGCTAGATTACATCTACCGTAAGGCATTCTCAAAGTCTGCTTTGGCCAAACCGGCAACAACATCTCTACTGATGGTATGACAGGTCTGTCCTGCTTCTATCTGATATCCAGCTAACTGCTGCTGGAAATCTACATGAGAACTCCTATATATATAGGACATCCTCTCCAACTTCTGCTGTTTAGTCTTTAGCTCCTGTTTGAGCTCAAAGACTTCTTCTTTCAAATCTCGGACCTTGTCCATAGCTAGGACTCTATCATCGTGCTCCTCTTCCCACATTCCTTCCATACTAGCCTTGTCCTCTCGGACAGCTTGGAGTTTCTCTTTCAACTTCTTAACCTCTTGGCAGTAATGGATATTTCTATCCAATACTGACATAAACAATGCCTTCATTGATTCTCCCATAGACAATTCCTCTATAGGTGGAACCTGATCAAAGGACATCACGTCCACCTCCTCCTCTATCATGCCATCAAATATAGACATATAGTCTAAATCGTCTGAGTCTCCAGACTCAATTGTCACTACTTCTGGTTCTACGGCTACAGGATTTGGTAGTATCTCTACCCGATTAACCGAATCCTCGCTCACTACATGAATATCTCTATACATATCATTTTCTCCTGACATCTACAATAAAACAATATAGTTTGATTAGTACACGTCAGTGAAATAATAGAAACACATAACATAATATAATGCATTTTTATAGAGTTACTTTCCATCTTTTACTTCTTTATTCTTTCTTAAGGTTATGACTTAAGGTTCTATTTTTCCCTTTAAGTTTTATAACCAAGGCTTTGATACCAACTTGTAGCGCCCCCAAATTCGGGTATCTTCCAACCCGACAGATGGTGCTATACTGTACAACATTTATACATTCATCCAATTGAATAGTCTCAAAGAACGAATATAACTTCTATATATATTAAAGTAATATTTACAATTTCCCAGGTTCTATACCCATTACAAAAGTTCTTTGTCATAATATCAGTTACATTAAAACAATAGACCTATACTATTACAAGACAGCTTAACAATCCGCCTTAGCTTTTCCTTTATCCCTTTTTGATCCTTCGGGACGTTCAGTCTTAGCTGCATTCATATGTTTCAAGCAAGGGTGAGCATGGCTAGCTCAGCAAGTATAACAATTCAATAACAACATGCTTGACACATACAAATCGTATATCTTCAATAACTGAACAATAGTTATGAAGTACTATTGATAATTCAAAGTAGCACTTCGTCTTTTCTTTCAAAATGTTTTAAAATAACAACAATATTTAGTAAAACATTCACTCCAGTCAAAGACCTCGAGTATTCATTCTTTATTGAGAAGGACAACCCGGAACGAGTTCTGTAAGCCCGATATTACTTACGAGCACTTCTAGGTGATCAGCCTATTGTACTCTATGTTGATCAACACTACATCCATTAAACGTATGTACGTTTAATCATTTGGCAACCTCACGTGCCTGTCGTTTTATCGACAAAATATTTGTTTAACATTTCAGTCTTCTTTTTGAAAACCATATCAAGTAGTTGACAAAAGATAGCAACATTTGATAATGCAAGAGTAGATTATCAAGTCTAGCCAAAAGGATTGGCTTTAATCTTAACATACCTCAATTCATGTGAAAGAATACATGAATCTTAAACTTGTTTAGATTGAACTGATACAAGAGTTAGAATACTTGCCTTCAGCGTCTGCTATCGTATATTAACTTTATGTTTAAGTCTTTCAAGTCCCTACAGTACATGATCACATAATGCCTTACATTAGGTCACATATAATCAAGTATGTATATGACTATATCTTACCTTTCTTCCCAATCTAATTGTGTATTAGATTCAGTTACTATTCGTTCCGGTTTATCATTACCATTGCATTTATCCTTGACTAGGCTATCTTAACCTTTACATTACATTCCTTAAGGTTTAACAAAGTTTAACAATGTTACATTATCGACCTTAAGTTATGTTTACTTTCCATCAATTTAGGTTTTCTTTTCTTTGTACATAGAAACCTTCATTACTATCTTTGTTCTGAGACTGGCGCTGCGGCGCCGGTCCTATACTTACATCTCGCGCTGCGGGGCGAGCCTTATCCTAGCATGTCCCAGATTTGGCGCTGGGGCGCGAGTCCTTACGTAATGGTCCGCGCTGCGGCGCGACTCTCCAGAGGTTTTTCGTACTGTGCATGGCGCTGGGGCGCGGGTCTTTTGCCTTGGGTTGGCGCCGCGGCGCCAACTCTGTGCACCAGATAAAAATTTTAGTTTTGAACTTTTGTGAACTTTTCGGACGCATAACTTCTTCGTTATAAGTCCGAATTGGCTCGTTCAAAAGCCTACGGTTCACAAATTTCGTAATCTACATGATCATCCAAGAATTTTATCTATTTGACTTCGTTTGCTAAAAATTCACCTATTGGTTCATTTTTTAACGAAACGATAAACGTTCGTGAACGTTCAACGCTCGTTTCTTCGTTCTAAGTCGGAATCTGGTCATTTTCGAGTCCGCAACTCTTAAATGCCAAATATGACTTAACTCCATTGTAAATCAATAATTCCGTGATAAAACACAAAATTTGACTTTCATTCCGAGAATTTTACGAATTCGACGATTGTCGTCCAATCGTGCAATTTTCGGCAAATCTTCATTCTTACGATTTGTTCAACATTACAAATGAAGTTCATTCATCATGTGAACATCTCAACATACATAATAGAACAATTTATTTTCATTGTTGGATTTTGAGTCCTCATGAGCTTATAACTTATCAACTTATAATCTACCTAAGATTTGATTATTCATGACTTATGGCAATTAGAGTTTCTTAATCATCATACTTTACACGTGCTTCACATATAACTTACTTAGGTATACATGATACATATGATCATATAAATTCTTTTATCTTCATATCAATTCTCTTAATAAACTCCTTATAAGTTCATATTTCTTCACATAAGTGTATAACTTATGTTAGTTTAAATGACTTATACCAACTTTTGTGGTTTAAGTCCATGACTTTACATATTCTTCTTGCTTCTTATCATTCATGTTTCTTAATCTATCTTTTCTTATCAACCTATCATGATAGAGATGGAAGATAATTGGAGAAGAAGTCTTACTTTTGTGAAGTCTTGGTAAGGTAGCTTGCTTCTTCTTCTTGGTTTATGGAAGAGACTTATTGCTAGCTTATTCCCTCTAACACTTAAGCACTTTAGTAGTCTAGATTATTTGAACAACCAACAAATGCTTGTAAGTCTTCTCTATTTATAGAACTTGCAAAGTTAGGGTAGTTTAGTCATTAAATCTTCCCACCTCCTTTATGCCACCTCCTTACTATTCATTACTTGACTAACACAACACTTATCCTATACTTGGTCATTACTCATTTAACTTGGTCATTACTCTTAATACTTGGTCCCTACATTAACTTGGTAACCACATATTAACCATATAATTATGGTTTGCCCCATGGGTCAACAAATTCATGGATTCTAATTTGGGCTTGGATTAATTAATTCATTGGGCTTTACATTAATAAACACTAGCTTGTTCATTAATCAATTATTGGGCCTCTTCCTTTAATTCACTTGGACTTATATTAATTCTTATCAATCTTTCCAAGTCCATTCACATTTCTTAATACATATACTCATAGTTTATGTATTTTCGTATTCTAATTCCTATAGAATTTATATACAAAATTTCATCCTTCATACAACTCGTATAATAATTCATATTATACTCATTTCCATTTCTTTGTACAATACATAAGTATCATACCATTATTACATATTCATTACTATTTCGCCTTCCTTAACATTTATAAATTAAGTCCACAAGCGAAATATCGTTTTTTTCCATAACTAGATTTTTATTACATAATCCATCTCATCTTATTATTCCATCATTACGTATTTTTCGGAAATCCAAAATTATATCCCGAGCAAATACCGATGAATAGTGTTTTTTCAGAAAATTTCCCCAAAATTTTTTATTTTCGTCTTGGAAATTCAAACACTTTAATTCATCCACGTAGCTCAAATATTACGACATTCCAACGTCACTAGGTTATATAACGACAACCATCTTGATAACACATAGAATAAGATTTTATTATTATTTACATTAATAAAATTATTTTACAATAAGATCCGAATTTCTCGGTCGTTACAGCACTACTGTTATACGTAATTGTGCAAGTTTCATCATCGACGTCGGGGCCATAATCAGTTTTTCCATTCGTCGGTGCTTACGAGAAAATTTTTCAGGTAGCTTGCCACACCCATCACTCATTTGTGGGTTGTGTCGCCAAGCGGATCTTAGATGGTCTGATGATGAACCCACTCAGATGCCGCTGTAGCTACTAGATTCCAGAATGATTACCCGGTATACAGTATGGGCCGGGGTGAGTGACATCCAAGAGGAGTAGGTTTTATATTTCCCTCAGCTTCAGAGGACGAAGCTGACGCTGAAGACACCTCGGATGATGCCGAGTTTCAAGAGGATGTGGCGATGGGAGAACAAGAAGCAGAGGAGGCACTACATTCTGACGCCATATCTAGCCCTCAATTTCTTGAATTTCAATGCCAAGTGGATGAGCACAACAAGGAAGCACGCCGAGAGATGCGCTGACTTGCAGCGAGGCAAGACCACATGTTTGAAGCTATGAATACGTCTTTCACTTCTTTGAATGCGACGCTCTAGAGCTTCAATCCAACAGCTCAATTCCAATACCAGCAACCAGCTTCTATGCCAAGGTTCCCACCAAGTGACTCTGACGAAGAAGATCAACCACCTCCACCTCAGACTTAGGCGATTACAGGGAAGTCCTCACACATTTTATTGCGTTATCCATCAATGAGGACATTGTTGTTATCAAGTTTGAGGGAGTTAGTTTTTATTTTCATTTCATGTTTGCATGCATAGTGTCATTAGTTAGGTTTTCATAGTAGCTTAGGTGCATAAATAGTTTAATTATTAGTTCTACATTTTGTTATGTTATGTTTGCCATATATAAAAAAAATTTGGTTAGAATTGTGTTGTTTTGCATATATCCAGCAGTCATTGTAGTTCATCTTTTTATGGCCAATGATGAGATTGAGATTAAGTAAACAATTACAGTACCCAGTATTAGAACTATGTTGTAGTTTTGAATTATGACTCGAATCTTGAGCATGTTTGAAACTGATATAAAAAGGGTAGCACGTTAATAACATCTGTGTTGACTGAGTAGTTTAAATTGATACATAAATAGTTTCTAAAGGATAATGCTAGTGTAAATCATAGTGAAAACAAAGAATTAGGTAAGAAGCTAAGTTTGGGGGAATATTTGGGGTATATAAGCTATAAAAAAGAAAAAAAAGAAAGTAAGAAAAAAGTATGAATAAACACCATGGTGTGCTTGTCTAGTTTTGTGGCCTTTGTTACTTGAGTAAGTAAGCCCGAGGGGATTGTCTTTACACCTAGCGCCTAAGGTCTTAATGGTCTGGGAGTCGTTGGTCGAAAGCTCGTTAAGGTAGCACTGAAAAGCCTAAGAGAATAAGACATTGCATAGCCATGTGTGTATATATTGAAAAATAATAATAATAAAACGGGAAATAAGAGCAAAAAGCCCGTGGATAGAAAATAAAAGTATAAGTATCCCTTGTTGACCCTCGATCTTGGTAAATGTTTGATTTTAGTTAGAACTCGTCTATTTTTGAAATTTTTGAGTTTATTCTGTATGATTCCTAATAAGAGATTGGTTATGTATTGAATTTGGATTAGTATCAGTTAGCATAGATGCTGATCACACACACACTATATCAGTAATGACAGTCTAAGATTCGAGGATTGATAAGAAGTTATTGACGGGTTTTAATATGAAGTGTTGTAGTGTTTGCTTGATTTTTTTGAGGCCGAAGGAATAAGTTTTAAAGTTTATAATACTGTTGGACTTGTAGTTAGTTAGTTAGATACATTACATCTCATTGCATTGCATTACATAACATGTAGTTTATTTTGTGCTTGAGGACTAGCACGATTTAAGTTTTTGGGGGATTTTGATAAGTGGATTTTATATCCACGAATCGGGTTCTAATTCAAGCCTATTTGTTGTTTAAAACTTGATTTCATGTTTAGTTTTACTTGTTTATTGTTATTTAATGTGTAGGTGTGGTGGTGTGGCATTTGAGCATCAAAGGAGTGCATTTGTGGCAACAATGTGGCAAGCAAAGAAGAAAACAAAGTCAGTTTACAGAAGGCATGCCCGCCGGGGCGGGCATATTTAACCTTTACACCCCGTCGGCGCGGGGGGTCTTCACGTTGGAAAGCAGTAGCCTAGCCCATTGGAGCGGACGTTTTACAAGCTATTACCCCCGTCGGGGCGGGGGGTGCCTAATTCTGACTATCCTGAATGGTTTGAAACTCTGTTGGGACTTGGATTTTAGGACTTGTTTAGGCGTATGGACTCTAAAAGAGATGGAACTTTGACCAAAACTGATGTGGGGCATATATATCGAGTAACGAACAACAAAATCATCATCATGCAAAGCAATTAACAGAGATTAAGGACAGAATTAGATATTGAGCATTGGAGTGAAGATTTTGAAGAACGATCATATCGATTACGGATTAAGGCTAAAGTGAAGGGTGTTCTGCATTATTCTTCTTCTTTAGTTTTATATTTGTAATTGAAAGGATGATATCTTTAATTTATTCAGTTATTATTTTATTTATGATGAACTAATTTCTTTTTAGGCTTAAGACGAATCTTTAAGTGGAACGATGATTATGTAATCTTTGATTTCAGTTTAATAAGCTATTATCTAGTTTATCTATATTAATTTGAGCTTGAATTTATGAATTGTCTGATCAACGATTCTTTGTGGACTTGTATGAACTCGAGAGATGAAATACGAGTCTAGACATAGTTAATATAGCATGTGTTCTTGAATTTTATGAATGAACAGAATCTTGATGAATGTTAATGTAGATATATGCTTGACATCGCATGTAATCAGATAAAGAACTTGAGCTTAAACCTTCTTTGATTGTAATTCACATAGAGATATAGTGAGTTAGTTGATTAAGGTGTTTAACTTGATTCTATCTTAATTGTGGATTGAAGTTAATAAGGTATTAGTACATCGAGAGGTGGCTAGTACTATATACGTGTTCTTGATTAATAAACTGGGATAGTGAATTAAAATGGAATAAAGGTGTAATAATCAGAGTGATGCTTAAAGTGAAGTCGGAAGCCTAATTCTCCATTATTTGCTTGAAAATTCAGTTTTTAGGGTTTGTTGATTGTTTGGTAATTTTGATAATTTTAATACTTTTAGTTATAAACTAGAATTTGATTAGTTTAATAAAATTAGGATTAATAGAAAATTGGTAATTGTGAGAGTTAATTTCTTACTAAGTCTCTGAGGGAACGATACTTTACTTACTATTATATTACTTGTTGATCACGTATACTTGCGTCCTGTGCGTAATTAGATTTTACCCAACAATGATCACTATAAATACAAGACTATACCCTAATTCCAAGGTACACAATCCATTATATTTTAGCACTAGAGCATAAAGTCTCCATTGTTAATCCTTAATTAGTTTGTACTTATTCTCACACTGGAGCTATCCCCTGACGGCCCAAGTCGTCAAGGTTTTGGTGTGATTTCGTTTCTGTGTACGATTTGAAGCACTTTAGTGATTGGAGCACATGGACTAATCTTGGCATTAACATTGACGCTAGAAGGAGGCCTTCTAGTATTGTGTAATTTTTAATCACACAGAAGTTCCGGTTGGAATCATGGTGAACAGTAAGAAGACGGTCTCACCCCGTGACTAGTCCACGGTGGATCCCCCTCCTCATCAACGAAGGGGTTCAACCAAGGTCCGGTTGGGGCCATCAGTTTCGAAACGGTTGGGGTCTCATGCAAATTATGTTGGCTCCATCGAAGGACAGGGCATGTGGTCCTCAACAAAGATTGTTCTCAACAGTCAGTAAGGAAGCGAAAGCTAAAGACCGTGTAGTGGATGCACCGTCCCGAACACGTCTCTAGATGATGGCCATGACGAGGGAAGATCAATCTTGGCAAAGAAGACAAAGGAGACCGATGATGCATTGAAGGCCTTAATATTGCAGAGAAAGGAGATTGATCATCAATTGGTACTCTTGGTAAGAGGAGAGGATGGTGCCATCAGCCACAGCCAAAGGCGGGGGCGGTCGCCAGGAAATTAGTCCAGGACATATCGTCTAGATAATTCTCGGCGGATCAAGAGTAGGCTCCAAAGTCGCTCGCTGGACAAGAGCAAGCGCTAAAGTCATTCGAGGGATCATTTTCTAGGGAACCAGTCCAGGACACACGTCCGAACGTTTCTCGGCACACATGGAGTAAGAACCAAAGTCACTCCAGGGAAGCTGATGAGTGAGTTTTATACTCATAATTGAGTGCGTTTGAACTTAATCTTTTAGATGTTTTTAAGTTCTTAAGTCTATTCATGCATGTTTTATGTTATTTTGTAGGAATTAGGACAAAAGTTACTTGGATCGACGTTTGGGGTGGCTAGATGCGTGTTTTCGGCTTACCATTTACACAACAGTCACTTCAGAGCCAATTTGAGTATTGCTCCGGACCTTATTTCGAAAAACTCAAAGAATGAAAGTTGTAGATCTACTTCTCCTCTTTCCGGAACATCTTGAATCATCAAAATCGGAGTTCGGACTAAGAAGTTATGGCCATTTTTCCAAAGGACATCGGAGTAAAAAATTTCCAGAAAATGTTCCAGCGCCGGGGCGCCCATTCGTAGTTCATTTCCAGCACCGGGGCGCTAGGGGGCAGAATCCCGCGCCGTGCCCAGCGCCGGGGGGCGCTGGGGAAGAGTTTGGTCAGGCTTGATGGATGCGTTTTGGGGCGAATTTTGACTCCAAATTGGGTTTGTTCCTAAGCTAAAAATTGGACTTGAACCTATAAATACTTGATGTAAGGCATAAAATAAAGGGGGACTACATAGCTTAGCTTAGATAAAACACTCTATTAGATTAGAGTATAAACCCTAGTTCTTAATTAGCCATTGGTGATTGAAGCAACTTGGAGAACACTGAAGATCAAGAGCAAGAGCAAGAGGGGAGCATCAGATTTGCTGACAACAGATTCTATTCTCTTCTCTTATCATACTTTTATCTTTTAATGTCTATTCAGTTGTGGATTCTTGGTTTTAATTCATTAATTATGAACTAACTCTTTCATTAAGATTTCAATTGAACCTTTTATGTCTATGAATTAATTATTTGATTTATTCTAATTATTTGTGTCAAGGTGAATTGTTTATCTTGTCTTGTGCTTATTGCTTAATTATTTGATCAGTAATTACCTTGTTACTCTATAAGGAATTGAAAGAGGAATTCTAGGTTAGAACTGAGCATGATATCATGTGACTTAGTTATTTGCAAAGTGAATAATTAGGTTTGTGAATTGAATGAAAATATCTGTTCACCGCATGTAACACATAAGGAATTGGGATTAGAAGGAGTTTAATTCAATTGTTTTGCATAGGAATATAGCAAGATTAATTTGGATTAAATAGAAGGCAATTGATCGCTTGGAAAAGGACTTTTGGCATTTGAGAATTCCTGTTAACAATTCAGTAGGCATAATAATTGGATAATTGGATAATTGATTTATAGTTCATATTGGGGATATTGAAGTCTTAATCTTTATTTATCTGAATTCAGTCATAAAGCAATTCAGTTTATTTAGTTAATTTAGTTTTCTTAATTAGAAAAATCACGATTTAGATTGTTTAAATAAAATTAGTTTGGTTAAGAATTAGTACTTGGTGATTTATATTAAATAATTTCTCGGGGAACGATACTCTACTTTCACTTTATTATTGTTGACCGTGTATACTTGCATGTATTCATTGATTGCAAATCGACCAACAAGTTTTTGGCGCCGCTGCCGGGAAATTAGTTTAATAA